>MNCL01000168.1:0-324475 GCA_001932985.1 Proctacanthus coquilletti
TCCCCATCCGTTTCAGACTTGTTTTATAGCTTTGAAAATAAACTTTTTTATATTTTGCGATTTAAAAAATTGCCCGAAGCTATGCTATAAGTTTTTAAATGTTGGACTACATCTTAGCCTCATAATCCATAAAGGTCATGAGTATTGTAGATTATCTCTAGAGTTTAGAAGGAATTGGACTGGAAAAGTATGAGGTGTGGTTAATGCATCTCAGTTCATTCAAATGTCTCACAAAGTTCATATCTCTACAGGATCTGTCGGAAGTGGCTGCTTCCTTTTGTGATATTTTCATTAATCGTCAAGTCCAAGTTGAAATCGTCTATGAGTTTAAGCACATCATGATATTCCTCTTCGGCTAGATATAGATTAAGCTGACCAATGTTCGAACTACACGTATACAGTAGGGTAGTAAGAGTGAAAGGATTGCACCTTTCATAGAGATGTGTTCGGATTTATATAGACCGAGATGAGAAGACATTTCTTGGAGCCAATGGTTATCTCAGCCGCACAATCATCTCCAACTTTCTGTTCTGATGCAGTTTTGATTACTTTTAGAGCCATGGTAAGTATGTGACGAGTGGTCGTAGAGTTCGCTCCATTCTTTTCGTAAATCGTTTCTCCATCGACTCGGACATCCTCTGGGTCAAATTAAGTGACATACTTGAAACCGCAGATATTCATTCTATCTTCATTATTCAACCTGATTTCGCTCAGAGCCAGTAGATGCAACAATTGTGTGTGTGCTGTTACATCATCCAAGTGGCCAATCCCTACGTCCGAATTTATTTGTTCAGTCACGGGTATATCTATAACCATGATCTCGCTTTGTACGGTAACTTCAGGTGCTCTGCTAGTTTATGGCTGCAATAGCGAGCTTGATTGCACCAAATTTCCACTCTCACGTGCGGCCTTCAACCGAGCGTTATAGTCTCGTTTTCATGTAGTTTCTAATATATGTGGTCATTTTTGAAATCCTGCTCCCTCGGCCAACTTTTTTTTTTTAGTGCATTTCGCCGGTCGTGTTGGCATTTAGCTTCAAATGGCTTGGTCATGTTTGAAATTTTTATTACTACCATTAAAAACTGAACCACGTAAAATTAATATTAGAACACTGATAGCGTTGTTTTGATCTAGAAAACGGTGTACATCCGGATCCGTATCTCAAGTTACACTAACGCAATAGGCGCTGACTAAAGACGACCATTTTTACCGCGCCTTCCCTCGCCACCCACGCAACACATCCAACCAAATTTAAGTACTATAAGAAAGCGACATTTGTCTTGTATGGAATTGTAAGTGAATCGTTAAATTAGCCCTTATAATCGTTGTGCAATAAAACTTTGAAATTTTTCATTTTTGTAAGACAACCGAAATTTCGTATAGACCTTCCTCCTATCTCGGGGAAAGATGTAGTTCTACATCAGAATTTAAGCGTTATGAGAGCCCAATAATCCGAGAATAGAATAAAAGAGGACATAAGTTCGTACCTTGGTATTTGTCAAATTTTAAAACTAAACGTTTGATGTGGTTCAACTCTCCCACATGGGCAAAATATCTCGGTTTTCCCAGCCCATACTTTTGAATTTATTCCAGTGGAAAATCTTCCGCTTGGCTACCTCTTTTCTTGCTACAAATTTACATACAACAGTCTAAAAAAACTTGAAAATGATGTCGTCGACAAAAATAATTCTGATATGTCTACAAAATTTTGATTAGGACAAGTTGAATAAAAATATTGAAATTCTACACTTGCGCATTGGACTATTCTTTTCTGCTGTAGTAAGTAGACATAGCATTAAAAGTATAATGAATAGAATTTTGTTCTTGAGTTCATGAAATGGATTACGATTAAATACAGATTTGGTTCTACAATCTACAAATGTTGTATAAGATGTTCTCCCATTTTCTTGGCGTTTATTGATATCAATAAAATATGTATGCATTAGTCATATCATTGTGTAGCTATTTTATTATATCAGAAAAACATTTTTCTCATTTCATTTCATGGCATGACAGCATCTAATCCGACATAACATTTCGGTTGGCATCTTTGGTTATTTCATTTTTATGCATATTTGATCTACATCGGAACATCTTACATTTCACTCCACTTGTAAATAATATCAGATTCTTGTCTTTTTTATAGCTCATATCATTTGGATTACCTTCACAATGAAATCGTATTATTTTTTCGTTGAGTGGGTGAATGCAGTGACAGTTTTTTTTTTTCCCAATAGCGTTACGAAGTTGTAGAAATTGTCCATGTATCATTTAAAAAGAAAGTACGACTTAAAGGTTATGATTTAAACGGGTTTAAAGAAAAATATGACTGTCCATAATAAACTAAAATTTCAAGCATTGTTCTTTATGATTCATAAACCTTACACAATTTTAAGGCGAATTTTTATTTTGTGTTTTAAAAATAAGCAAATCTACATCAGAACAGGACATTTTGGTAGACTTGTTTTATTTGAAAAAGTATAAAGTAAAATAACAATGTTCAATACAATGAAGATTTAAATGTTCAGTATATTTTCACACTATTGATATTTTTCCAATTTAATAAATAAAAAGCTGTATTTGAATTATCCTGTAACGTAAAATTGTAAGATAAAATTTTGGATATAGTTTTTAGGACGAAATATCTTTCAACGTTCTTTTTAAAACCAGTGCTTTAATTTAATTTAATCAATTGTAATAAATAAGAAATAAGATTTTTAAATACAAAAAAAAAAATACATGAATCAAAATTATTAAATATTTTCAAATAAATGTTATTATTAAAAATTTAAAGAAAATCGTTTAGGAGGCTACCTTTGAGCAAATATTTTTTATATTTTTACTTGTTTTTGTTTGTGTGTAGAAAATGTTCTTAGTTTTAATATTAAAAATTACGAGTAGCCCTCCTATAACACGGTAGATACGTTCCTAGAAAATGGCGTGTTGTATAGAACCGTGTTATATGAGACTCAGAGCAAGCATGAAAAGAAGGGGGGTTAGGTTTCGAAAACTTATTAAAAGCAAATATTTTATTCTAATTCATACAAGTAAATTCGTTTTTATTAAAGATTCCAACATTTCCAACATTTATTTAAATGATACCACCTTCACACTCGGAATCCTTTTCATCATTTGCGTTTTCTGCACTCTTTAAAAATTCTGTAGGATTTTCGCAATTTCATTACCGTGTTAGACCGAAGCCATGTTGTAGGTTGTCGTGTTATACAAGGGTTTCCACAATTTTCTTATCGTGTAAGAGCGAAGCCGTGTTTTAGAAGGGTTATCTGTAAATGGAAAAACGCTTAGAACTATTCAAGAAACAACTGCAAATAACCAAATTCATCCAAATTGGTGTATGAGTTCCTGCATGGAGGGTAAAATTAGCATGTACTACCTTTTCCTCTGTCGCGGTTTGAAAGTGTAAAACCCAGGTAAGGTATTTGTTGGGTTAATAATCTACTAAACATGTTTATAAATTTAAAATTAGTGTTTGAATCATTTTTAAAAATATTGAATGTCCAATTTTTTTCGGAGGGTGGCTATTCTTGTATAACTTGTAATTATTACTGGAATTTCAACGAAAATCGTTCTGGGCACTTTTTGAGAAAATTGTTTACTTTTTCACGTTAAATATTGGGGTTCGACTAAAATTGAAAAGAAAAAAATCTTCCTTGAAATATTTAGATAGGTAGATACAATACTTCTTGCTCGTAAGTAGAGAAATTAGGTGTGGTATCTTATTGGCCTACAAAGTACTATTATTTTACAGAACAAAATTGTTTAGATCATTTTTGTGAAAATCCATTTTTCATGTTTTAGTATGTGGCTTTATGGCTTTGTTGTATCGTATCGGCCACAAATAAAATTTTGTATGAGAACGTATCAAAACTTATACGTAATTCAGTTTTGTTGTTCCAACTAGAGAAGGAAATTCGGTTGGAAATCAGAAGACTATACGATTTTTATACATTTCTCTAGATAAATCTTGCTTTGTACTTTAATCTAGGCAAAAGTACATTGAAGGAATTTTGAGCGTTGTAGTAATCCCATTGTGAACGACGAGTAATCCATAATCAATTTTATGCATGCAAACAAGTACCTATCAAAAAATAAGAATACTCCAAAGAATTAACGACATCTAGATAAACACAGAAGCGTAAAATATAAAAATTGAATGTACGAATGGGATCGCAAAATTGTGTTGGCAGCGGGGTTAAAGGTTTTATTTCTTATATTTTGAATCCCTTAAAAAGATGCCATAAACACTTGTTTGAGATCTCATGAAAACACTTTGTGACCAAATGAACTTTTATTGGATTCTTATCTTTTACTGAGAGCGAAAGTATTTTCGCCTCCAAACTTAATGGTAATTCAAAATAGTGTTGCTCTGTGTCTTGAATACATTTCATTATAAAAAGTCATATTAAATCTTTAAAAAAAACTGTACAGAGACACTTTTCACTTTTTATTCGAAAAAATTCGACCATTTTAGAAAAAAATCTAACGAATATTTTGTCTTGAAATTTAAATGTGGGCTTTATTTGTGTTTTTTTCTTTATAGTTTTGATGTTGAAAATGGACAAGGAGCTCGATCACCGCTTGAAGGAGGATCACCTAGTGCTGGTTTGGTCCTTCAAAATCTTCCACAACGTCGAGAGTCATTTCTTTACCGATCTGACTCTGATTTTGAAATGTCACCTAAATCGATGTCAAGAAATTCAAGCATCGCTAGCGAAAGGTGAGATTTTTAATTAATGTTTTAATAAAAAAATAAAATAAAAACTCTAAATTTAAACACACTACGTTCTGAAAAGTATGACACAAAATCAATTTGAATTTAATTTAGGGAAATTTATATATTACTATATTACTATTACTATTACTATTACTCAGGAATATCCTAAAAAAAAACTTTATTTACATTTAACTATTGTTTAACTATGATTTATATAATTTAACATCTTGCACTATTTAACTTTTTATTGATGTTTAATTTTACATCAATTGCTAGTTATGGAATGGAAGTTGTCTCTATCTAATCGTTCATTGGTTTTTAAATGATATAATTTATTATCTATCGGTCCTAAATTAAAAAGAGTTATATAAAAGTTCAGAGTAGTTTTATATGTAGGGTATGAATGTTTATAATACATTTGTAGTATTATTTTAAGTTAAAACAAAAAATAATAGTAATACTGTCTTTAGACACATTTCATAACTCAAAGTAAAAGTTTTCGATTCCATTTCAGGATTGTTGACTAAATAATTTTCCCTTTCTGAGATTTCATGTTAATAGTGTTATAATTGTGCTGTGTGTTAAGATCATCTAATATTTAATTTTTTATCGATATTTCTGATAATAAAACTAATAGATAAAAGTATTATTTATGTGTAAAAGATGAGGCATGTTTTTAGAAAAATTATCAATAAGTAATCCTTTAATAAACCAAACAAACTTATAAATGATTCGATTTTTTAAAAGTTCAATAGCTACTACGCAATTATTTGTATAACCTCTTTTTTCAATTCGAACGACGCTATTATATTTAACCAATTTTCAGCCAAGTTATTTTTTTCTGCTGTCGTTGTTCACAATGAAAGAAAAACGTTTCTTAATGTCGTTATAAAAATTGTGACTATGAAATTGTGATTTATTTAATCCTATCACTTAAGGATTTTAAAAAAAATGTGTCTGATTCTTCAATATATCTTTTTTTATATTTTTTTTTTATAAATTCATAACACGCCTTATATAAATACATAAACTATAATTTTAAAAATCGAGAAGGTTAAAGAACATGTTTTCTCATATATAAGCGATTTCTTCACTATCGCACTTCATCTTAAGATGCCGATAGTTTCAAGGATCGAAAATGTGTTTAAATATTATTTAAATAATATTATTTATGATAAAAATTTACAATACACATAAAAATTCTCTGATTCCCCAAAAAGATGAACGACGTACAAAAGTAGTAAAATCTGCCTTTAAGTTCCAAATTTGCTGTCATTGAGATGACTTACATCTCTGAAAAATGTTTTTTTCCACGAATCTTCCAATTCTTATTAAAAATTAATGCATCATAAATACTCGATGTTATGGAAATTTTAAATAAAATACCAAGGTTTTTTGAGAGAAAAATAGCAACAATTTAATCGATAAATTGAACTTATAAAGTAGATTTAACTACAACTGGATAAAGAGGTCATCAAATTCGATATTTTTCATCACTGGGAAATGCAATGGTGCAATATTTTCCTAACCTTTTCTCATCCGTTGATGACGATTTTGATTTAACAAAAGAAAAATTAGACTTACGAGGATCAATTTAGTGTCATCGTTTTACTTTAGACAGAAGTTACCTCTTTAAAACTTAAAGCTGAATTGAACAAAACCGATATGCTGAAATAGTTGTTCTAATGAACTTTTCTACTGGTACATTTTCCCTGAAATCCTTAAAAGCTCCTTTTCTGCAGCAACGGATACTCTTCACAAATTAGCGATGTCGTAAAGAGTCGAAAATAAATCGTTTATTTTTTAAGCTTAGATCTCATGTTATTTAAGATTGGATTTGAACAGGATTTTTAAACTTGCAATCGAAAATTGGGAATGGACCGGAAAAAAATTGCTGGAACACGTAGACTCTTAAATTTGGTCTTTACGATGGAGTATAAGCGGGAGTTGCAAACTTTTTGCAATTAAAGAACGTTTCCAATTTCGATCAAGCAATCCACGATCCAGCCAACCACTACATACTTTGGTTGTGTCCTCCTCTTCACGACTTGTAGAATTAATGATTCAGTGGGAATGGCTTTTCTACTCAATATAAGATTCGCGAGCTCTCATGTCCTTCACCTACTTTTAATCCTGGAAATAAAACGAGACTGTCAAGATCAAAATGAGTATGGACTGCAAGAGAAGATCGTTCTTCTTTTAGCATCTTACAAACTCCCCCGTGTTTTGACTACAAAAGGGTCAAACATTACCACCGTTTCCCGTTTCAGTTGATGTAACCGAAGTTCATCTTTCACTAAGTAAACGACGAAAGCAACCGAAACATACCCACAAAATTATTTTCAAGTTATCATGGTCGTAAGCCGAATCTCCATGGGCAACTCTGCCAAATTGTGTTATCTCTAGGTCTTGTTATTGCAAAATTTCAAAAGCCGACGAATTGCTACAAGCAGTACAAGAGCTACGAGGACATAATTCATGGAAATCTACGAAAAATGTCCAAACTTCTTTTCCAGTAAAAACAAATCAGCTCATTACGTCGAGTTAAGGAGAGTTTCTAGTCTAGACGGCCGAAAATTGAGGAATTTTTATTCTAGTGAACCATAAAATATATCAAAACCAAACTTGGCATGTTATTAATTGACATTTTGAGACTGTTTTTAATAAAATTTTTGTTTTCTTAAACTAGGTGCCTATAATTCTGGTATGAACTACAATCCAAGGAAAATATTAAATTTTGATTTAAGACAGCGGCCTTTTGAAGAAATAATTTCGAAAGAAATCGTTTTCTTGACCAAAAAATGACCACCCAGTAGCAATTTTTGAATCAAACGTTATGATTGTGTTTTAATACCAGAGAGGTATCAATTACGAATTGAAAATTTTTCTAATTTTAAAAATCAATCAAACTCACGTATACGCTAGTTGGAAAAATTTGGTTTTGAGGAAAACGCATTTAAGATTTTGAAATTCGTATTTAATCTCGACCAATCGCAGTTAATTCAAAACGCTCTATTTCCGAAACGGAATTTTTCAATGAAATTTTGAGACAATATTTTTAAAACATAGTAGAATTCGAAAATGCAGAGAAAAAAACAGCGATAAAAATTTATTTCTAGAGCAGAAAAAATCCCCCTTTAAGGAATTTTTACAATTGTAATGAGTTGGCGCCCACCTCTGTAAATTAACTCCTTACCACAAAAGAACGAGTGATGTAAAAACTACAACAGAATTGACCACAGGGAGGAAGGCTTTAAATTCTCGAAAAATAGAAGGAAGATCTTTATAGTTTTCAACGACGAATATCAAACGGTTGGTGATAAATGTTTCTGCGAAGATCACCACTTTTATTTATACGAGCTGCAATGTTTGTCAAATGGTGCAATTTTTCTGGATCTGTGAGGACCCTTGCATTCTAGACGCACAGTATTTTTTTAGTGTGTCAAGAATTAGTAGTCTTCTGTGTAAATTGTACTTTGGTATTCCGTGATATTGCCGTAAACAGAAACTTCGTAGATTTAGAAACAAACGAAAGCTGGAATTTACCAAAGTACCATGTCATCAACGTTGAAATTGGAATAGTTACGATGCTGAAAGACAAAAGTGAAACGATGAAAATAGTGAATATTACGCTGAACTAATGATAACACGACAATAAAATTAATTAACCACACCAGATTTACGAAAACCTAATTCAGACCGGATCACCTATGGAGCTACTGATGGAAGTAAGTGGTATCCTGAACAGTTCCGAAGTGATCACGAACACTGAATAAAATTCCAGTGAAATTACGTGTAATGAAGGCCAACGTAGAGAAGTACTACGAACAGCTATAGGCACTAGTTTGCTACGACCATCTACAAATTTGGGTTTTTCAAGGGTACTAAATTTAAAATAAACTCCAAGATCTAATTTGAAATCAACAGACAAACAATACCTCAAGACCAAAATTACCACAACTAGGAACTTATAAGTACAGCCGTGGTAGAATCGCTGCCGAGATTTCGAAGTTATCTCTAAGGTAAAAGTTTTAAGATAATCGATTACGTAGCAATTAAGACTACATCTAAGAAGGCAAATAGTACTTATATTTATCCCGTTCGTTGCCTGGTGACCCAAATTATTATTGAATTCGACTTCGAAGTAGAGTAAAGAGAAGGAAAGTTAGGTAAACATTTCGATACCCTCGACTGATATTAATGAGAGACACCATTCATGCTCCCTTACGTAGGAAAATCCATAGCCTGAATATCAACAAAATGGTTTGGCTTT
This sequence comes from Proctacanthus coquilletti, assembly GCA_001932985.1. Classification (NCBI taxonomy): domain Eukaryota; kingdom Metazoa; phylum Arthropoda; class Insecta; order Diptera; family Asilidae; genus Proctacanthus; species Proctacanthus coquilletti. Next base: position 9,009 of record MNCL01000168.1, read on the forward strand.
TAACGATGCAGCTAGATAAGCTCACATTTCCGCAATTTTGTGGAGCGATCCCTTTACAAGTAAAAATTAGCAGCTTAAAAACGATTTTGTTATCAATCGTGGAATACTGTGACGTAAACTCGCTGGGAGATTCAAATGAGTAGTACCTACAGGTGGGTACACACTGAGCAAACAAAAAAGCAAACATATTCGTTTGAAATCATATTTTTTACAATGGGTACGCAAAGGGAAACAAATCGATTTGATCCTGTTTATTATTTTTCCATCTAGACCCACATGCGCAGCAAATTTTGCTTGTTCGTTTGCAAGTGCATGTGAGAAATTTTTACGAGGAGTGATATTTATGTATCCGGAAATATATATAAAAACAAATATTTATAATTAAATTATGATTTTATTGTTATTTATATTGTTTCTCAAAATATTCTTCGCGATGATTGATACACTTTTTTTTTTTTTAACACCAAAAAAAACAGACGTCCATTCGCTTCGAAGTGCGTCTTGCGCGAACAACTTTTGTTGGGTTTGACTCATCTTGGAAAACCCATACAGTTGACTGCTGTTTACTTTCGGGCTCACACTCCTGGATCCATACACGGCTTTTGACGCACCATGATCGCATTTTTTGAGTATTTCTTTGCGTCAATCGACATGAGCCTTTTTTGAACAATTGTCAAGTTATGCGGAATCCAACGTGCACAAGTCTTTTTCACGGCCAAATGTCCATGTAAAATCTTGTGTATGCTTGCCATATTAAAGCCAAGAGATGCCTCAATTTCACGGTATGTTCCATGATGATCTTGTAGTACCAGTTCACGTACAGCATCGATGTTTTCTGGCACAACAACCGATTTTGGATGACATTCTTTAAATTCGTCCGTGAGCGCACAACGGGTACGATTGAATTCACTAAACCAGTGATATAGAGTGGTCTTAGATGGTGTCTCATCACCAAAAGCCAAAGTGAATTGATCGATGTACTGTTGTTGAGATAATCCACGTCGAAAGTCGCACGAAAATTCTACGAGTTAATTCCATTTTTTGACCGAGATAAAATTTTCAAGTCACTAAACAGAAATAGCATCCTTGAGACAAAATGTTCTGAGAATACCGTCACCAATGTCAAACTTTACGATAGTTATGTCAGATGACGCCTAACAACACCATTTTTACCAGTTCCGGATACATAAATAGCAACCTATGTAAGTTCCTGTAAGCGCAATTAAACAAACTTTTCTCGAAAACACAATAGATCCAATTTCCAATCTCCTAAGAGATTTACAAATTGAAAATTTAGCACAATTTAATAATTTCTGCCAAATGTTTTGTGTAGACTTTGAAAAATCTTTAAGTTTAATTGCTCCAAAAATACGAAAGAAGGATACTAACAAGAAAATTTGGAAATTTGTTACGAAATTTAAGGAAATGCCTAAATACATATTTCCAACTACATGCGTTTCTTTGAATCGTATTGGTAAAGTATTCTTTCTATGTCCACATTAAGAAGAAAGTAGTTAGAACATTTGTCCACACGCGTTTGCTTTTGTTTGCTCAGTTTGTATCCACATTAAGAAGACAATGTCGCACATAATCAACAACGGTCATCACCAACGGGCATAGAACAAACCCTACACGAGATTGATTTTATCAATTCTGGCTTGGAAATTCTTCCCAATTTTTCAGATCACATGATCCTCTGCGAAATAGAATTTTATTAGCTCTTCTCGAGAACGATCCTCCAAAGTTAAGCCTGACCTAAAGGAAATAAAAAGGTTAGCAACAAAAAATATAACTTATACTTGAAAAGCTGCAGGAGTTTAATTTCGACAAAAGTGTAACGAAGACGAAGACCATCCGTCGTCTCTGGACTTCCCGAAGTTGGATTCTAAGTACAAAGACCCTCTAAGTTCGTCAAGGACATTCTTGGTAGATCGCGCACTGAACGTAGCTGTTGTCTATGCATTCGACAACATGAAACCTGCAGAATTTGCGATGATAATAAAGACGAATCGGAAGAAGGTACAACTACTAAGAACGACGTTGACAACGACGACGACGTAGGGCATTCCAAATTAATAGGATCGAATCTATTTGATATTATGCGAATTTTCATCGGCTGACAAAATTACCTGAAATAATAATATTTCAACTACACTCAATTTCGATTTTACACGAACTTCTTTTACACGATTTTGATTTATATAACATGAATTAGAAAAAAAAAATTCATTCTCTTTTTACACGATTAATATTGGTTCAACACGATCGACCCAAATTCTAAGAAGAAAATTTTTTTTCCTATGACTTCAATTTCAAAAGATCACAGAAAGAATTTCACCAATGGAGAACGAAGGCGATAACCAAGATATTTCTAGTGATAGCAGTGATATTGCGGTCTTACACAAACGTATGCGTTTATTCTCAGAAAGTGACGATGAATCAAATCTTTTTATTTGTAACTCTTCTAACCTTCCTTATTTTTGTGTGTTCATGAATTAGTGACATGTTATTTTTTTTTTTTGCCTTTTCAAATGATAATTTACTTTATATCAATCTTCATGACTAAGTGATAAAATTCGAACATGAATTTTCATATGTTTTGTTGTATTATTTTTGGTGATTTCTTAGGTCTGGAACCAATCTTCTGTTTTCCCAAAGTTGCAGTGTACTTTCTTACGCGAATTTTTTTTACATGTATTCTTCGAAAACGTAACTATCGTGTAAAAACAGAATTATTTTCATTTAATAGTTGTTGGTTGATCCTGGCTACTTCATTATTACACTCAATAACACTTTGTACTAATTGAAGTAACCTACGTTTCTTTTTCCCGCAATCCCAGGAGCATTCTAAAAGCTCCTAGTGATGCTTTACTACGAAAAGCCAACAAAGAGGTTTTTGATTTTCATATGGGAAAATCATGGTCCAAGAATATCCTTCCTAAATTTTTATTTTTATACTACTTTTTAAGGTGTTAATCAATTAAGTCTTTGTTTTTATACCGAATAAATAAATTTGGAAATTGATTGGTTGCGCATCGTTTTTCATTATCGATCATTTTTTTTTTTTTGCTTAAAACGATCAAAACTTTTTTTCGCCTATGTTTTTTCGCCTATGAATCTCTTTGCCACCTGCAAAATGAAAAAAAAAATTCATCGAAAATTAGGAAAATTATTTTAAACGAAAAATATTGTATTACTTCATTTATATTAATAAAAAAAAATTGAAAAACAAATTCATAAGAATTTTTACAAATACCTGGTACCATTTTGAAAGTTTTCTTTCATATATTTTTTTTGATTCGGGTTATTCTACTACTTCGATGGTTTCTGCATGGTTTTTGTCTAATATAGGCGCGTTTATTCCATCCGAATTCTTATTTATATAGTGCGAGTGTTTCAAATATGCGTGGTCTTACCTAGATATAGTAAACTATTGAAATTTTCTCCTTACTAATTTACTTTACTGAAATTCGCCATTTATCATAGAATTCGCGTTGTTAGGCATTAAAATTTCAGAAATCACTACACCAGTTTTATTCTAGTGTGTTGATTTTTACTTAATTCTTATGATAGCTACAATAAGCATTTAGAAATCTATTTTTTTTTTTAGAAACAGAACACAGAACAACTTTTCAACTTAGAATGAACGCTTGGTAAGCGCTCTTGTCCTTGGATATTCTGAATTAGATGCGAATCGGCAATCTATAGAATTATTACAGATTGATGGCCTACAATTAGAAATTTCAAATTATCATTATCAATCAACAATTTCTATTTATTAATAGCAGCGCATTCATGTTAATACAAAGTATAGTCTGAATGCTTAGAAATAAAGCTCAAACTCAAGTCATAAGAGTATTCAGGTTGTGATTGTATCTAATCGATTTAATATAATAACTAATAAAAAAAATAAAGGGCCGACAGATAATGAAAAGCAAATTATAATTTATTATCAGCTATTAGTAGCGAATCCGATTCCTATCAGCTTCCCTTTTAGCGGTGAGCTTTATGCTTCACATTCCGTAACTAGTAGTTGTTTTTTTCACTAGCGAGAAATACTTTGGGCTTGTTTCCAGCTGCTCAAGAGATATCCTCAAACTTTTTCATTAGCAAGTTAGCTCAAGCCTGGCCTTTGTAAAATCTCTCCACAAATTGTTCACATAAATATCCTAGAAGATATAGTGGTTATCCCAGCAGTCCTCCCAAAATAATTCTTACTACACTACACTACACTACTATTTTAGTTTTTACTTTTTTATTTTCAAACAATTTACTCTAACGTGTATTGTTTATTTTAATATAAACATTTTCGAAATGGAGGATTGTTGATTGTAATATTGAAGGCTTGAGACATCTTTTGTCGTGAAAAACTGAATATTACGCGTTACTATTTTGTGGTATGGACACGTTAACAGAGTACTATTGACACACGTAAGACGATCCAAATGGGTGTCCCCAAAGTCTAAGAATTTTGGTTAATAATTCAACTTGTACCGTCCAGAATCTATGCAAATAGAGAAGGAAATGATCTAAATTTATATTAATTCATATATTTAGTTGTAAAATAATAAACAAAACTAAAAATGATAAATTCTTGTACAAGGAAATTCATTTAGCCGTACTTTTAAACAAAATTCAGTTGTAACTTGATTTAATTAAAAAACAAAAAAAAACTAATAATTTGCTTGGCCCTCCTTCTTGCTTATAACGCAAAAAATCGAAACGATCTGACATCGATTTTATTAGGTTTTATAAAGTTTTAATTGGAATGACTTTCCAGCACTTTCTAATTTCCTCCTTAAGGGCCAATATATCACTCTATGGGATTGTGTCCCATTTTTTTTTGTAGAGTTCTCGAGCTCATATTTCACATACATTCTCTATGGAGTTTAGTGTTTATCGATGTGGACTAAAAGCTGGCCTATCCAGAAGTTTTTTCGTATACCAAAGTTTTGAATACTTGAAGACAACATCTTCGTCCATATAATCCTTCATAAATGGAGCAAAGATATCATGCAACAAATTATTGCAAAAAGTAAAAAGAAAAAAAGCGTATTGGAGTCTTGCCATTAAAACTAAAAGCTGCATTTCGTCTGAGTTTTGGAGAATTTTCTTTGCAAAAATTATGCCAGTAGGAGCTAAAACAATCAGAGCCATCCAAATTGCATTTCCTTCCCATATCCGTATGATCTTTCGCGAACTAGAGGCGACCTTCTTTGTGGTGTAACTTGAGAAATAATCTTCTGCCAGATTTTTATAGACAGTGCCCTCGGATGCAGATAAAATTTGCTGCACTCGCTCCTTTGCCACAGATAAATCTTGGGTATTTCAACAATTTGAGGCGAAGACAAATGAGACATGGTTGCTAACACCTTTATTTGATCCCAGTGTTAAGAATTAAGTTCTTTATTGCTTTTTGTTCCTACAAATTGCCTAGTTTCAAATATTTCCGTACTAACTTTTCAGATCAGTTCATTCTTAAGGTTGTTTGTCTGTTACAGAGACCTAATTCCTTCAATTTTCACCTTTTCTTCTTCACTCAAATGATTTTTCTTGGATATTATATAAAGTGTGTATTTGGTTTACCTAGAATTGAAAATACGTCACAATCATTTCCAAACTGGTTTAACTTTACAAGAAAAAAAAAGACTACGTCTAAATCAATGTCACACGCATCAATAACTAATTAATATACTTTTTTTTTAAATAGTAAACGCTATAAAACTCAATTGATTCCGGTCAAAAAATGTGCAGCTTGTCCAATGGGGTCTCTTACTTAAGGGATATAACGAATTTAACATACAAATCTGATCTTCTTATAACTCCTTTAAAAAATATTGAATAGATTGTTTTTTTAGAGTTTAAACACAGTTTTTTTTTCTGTGTTATAAACAACAATAATAAATTGATTTCTATTTCTCTTCCGATAAAACAGAAGATCATCTTATTCGAAATGTAGATAAACTCATATTGCCCTAGAAGTAAAATTGATAAATTCGAAAAATTGTTATTTTTTTTTATTAAGTTGATTCGGATTAAATGAAACCTCCTCAGAAAACTAAAAAAGACGTAAATTATTTTATTTATTTTTTTAAATTTTTTAAATAATTCAAAGATACAACAAAATATTGACGTAAAAATAAAATATTTAATTTTTTATTGCCGAGTAGTATTTCCATGAATAATTAATTGTCCTCAAAAGGGATGGTACTAGTACTACTGCTAAATTGTCTGCAACATGTGGGATTTGCAAAACCATGTCCATTTTATACCTCGAGCAGTAATTTTGGTTTAGCAAACCGCACTTCGTGCGATTACACTGAAAATATTGTGTTCAGTGTTAATATCCCTTAATATGGAACGGTCATACAATTTTATTTTAGAAATTTTCAATGGGATTTAGCATTGATGAGTAAGGCGGTAAAAACTTCAATCTGCATCCACTGCTTCTAACTGTCCCTTGAATTTCTCGCGTTTTATGAATACGAACTTCTGAAATCATTTTTCCGTCTGCAATAACTTTAAAAGAAAAAATATCACTTGTATTGTAGTTTTTGCGTACTGTGATACTCTTTTTTGTGCAGATATCCTTGGCGTAATACCATTCCGTTCTTTACAATTGAAATTCACTTCACTTTGAGATGAAAAACTCAAAGAATCCTGATCTAATGCTTCAGGCCAATAGTCGAAGCTTCCAAAATTAAAATCTTCATCACTCATCGTAAAAGAAAAAGCAATTATAAAATCTTTCTTAGCAAAATTAATTAGTTATTTGAAAATAGTTTCATCTCATTCAAAAATAGTTTCATTTAATCCGAAAATGCTATAAACATAAAGTTTTAAAGTTTGAAACCTTTTACAAAAAATAAATGATTTATCTAACTTTTATCGCAAAAAACCAAGAAACTTATTTAAGAACCGAATATTTTAGGATTCGAAGGTTAGATTTTCCCCATAAGACGACAGCAATTTCAACGTGTGGTACTTATAAGCGTATTTTTACTTTGCTATTTGCATACACAATGCAGTTCTAGAATTTGATGCAGACGTTTGCAAGATATCACATATTTTCACAATGCTCTATCGTTTGTATTTAGCACAATTTGGACACTTATGTTCTTTAAATTTGCCTTTAACTTTTCCTACAAAAGTTTTTGTTTGTCGCCGATATTAACGATAAAAGTTTGATTCTATGATATTTTAATTTAAAATAATTTTAACTACGGCCCGAATATCAAATAAAACTCTTTTAATTAAAAAAAAAAAATAGAAAATTCAAACAGATGGCAAATAAGCTGAAGCTTATCAAGAAGCTCAAGCTAGAATTTCAACCTATCATAAAATCTAAGACGATTCCTGGAAACCTTGTAAATGTTACTACTTAGTTTGTTTCAAAAGATATGGACAATAAAAGGGGTCAACATTCCCACTCTTGTAAAATTTATCCTAAAAACAGGTATATAAAATACGACACTTGATTACTCTCTTATAAAATAAAACAACTAAAATCGGTAGGTAGATTTTTTTTTTTAATTGATCTAGTAACGTATGTTAGAATTTCAAACAATCGAAGGGGGTATTGAATCATATAAAATCATTATAACTGATTGTGGGATTTCCCTCCGTAATGAATTTATTGTCGCAATAAACACCTTAAACTTTCTTCAGCACAAATCTTACAAGAAATCCATCCCCAAGGATTCTCAATAATCCGGTGAAAGTGCAGGCCACTGCAGAATCATGTTTTTGTTATTCCTGTTGAAATATCCATGGTTCGCCTTTGAATAAATCGTTGATTTTTGCTTTGGCTGCTTTAAAAACTTCCTAAGTACTTGTTAGTACTCTGCCTCCCTTCGAGGCTCCCCCAGACCACGAGAGAACCAATGATTCTGTGTCGTCAGGATAAAACCAGCTCCTCCTTTCTCAAATCGTAGAATAATCGTGGCATCCGTATGGATCATTCAAATTGATTTTTTTTTTCGTCACTAAAAACTACTATACTTCCACCAATTCATGTATCGGCGACAAAATCTCAGACTTCGCGATGTTTACTGAGAAGTTATGGTTTTTCCCTTAAGTTTTTGATGTTTTAGATGCGAAGCACCATTTGTACGCTCACTTTTGCGGCTATTTGTCTAGCAGAAACGCAAGAATTGGATATCTCCCGCAAAATAGAATGACGTTGTTGCTCCGTAGTAGCCATTGCTGTTCAACCCTTTCTGTTTTTTCCCAGGCCATGACCCAGGCGCTCAGTTCTTATTTTAGCTTTAATCTTTAACATTTTTTTCGCTTGTCAATGCCTCTGCACGTCCCATATTTAACAAACTATTCTAAAAACTCTTTGAAACCTTTTAAATTCAAAATTTATTTTGTCTCTTCAGATCCCATTCAGTGTCTGTTTTCAGGATAAATTTTTTCCTGGAATTACAAGAGTGGACATTTTGACCCTTTGTCCATAACTTTTGAAACAAACTTTTGTAACATTTATCTCCTACAAGATTTCCAAGAATCGCCTTAGGTTTTATGATAGGCTGAAATTCTAGGGTGAGAGTAATCAAGTGTAAGTGAATTTTCAAATTTTATTTACTAGTTGTTTAGGAATATATCGCTTTGAGGAAAAGATATGATCCGTACAATCCAAACAAACTTAATTGAACTATTTGATTTAATTTTATTATATCACCTTGACACACCAATTGCAAATCTTATTGGGACCACTTTATACTGACAAAACTATTTTGTTAAAAACGTTCCGTCCGTTTAACTAGTAAATTATGAGACTAATAGTTGACATCACGTTTTCAGATTTAAAGAACAGGAGTCTTCAGTTTTGGCGGAAAGAACGTACGTATATAATTAAATATCTTTCTGATTAATTATGCTGCCTAAAATGTAGTATTATAATTGCGTTTTGTATAATCTTGTTGTGGAATTTTTTATTTTTTGGTTAAATTTTTGTAACAAGTATGCTTCCCAAGGTTTTTCTTTTGCTTTTTTTTTTGTTTCGATTTGCTTTTATAAAGTTTGATAAAATCTGCAAAATAATTGTTAAAAATTAGATGACGGGGAAGAAATCTTCTCCGAAACGTTTGATATGAGATTAGAAATTCAATGTTATCGCGGCAATTAAAATAATGATTTTCTAATATCCAGAGCACCTTGATTCTCCTTGCAAGTGTAAAACGAGAAATGGGAAGTTTTTTTAACTTTAAAAAAACAATGGTTTAACCAAAACGAAATGATAAAAGAGGTTAATATTATCTATTTTTCACGATTTAAAAATTTTTAGGATTTGCTTATCCATAGGAATAAACTATTGAAGATAAAAATCTAGTAAGGATAGATTCTCCACTTTTTTTAAACAATATTATAACCACCCATTGGTATTAGAATATAGAGTGAATATTTTGGAATAAATGTAATCATTTGCATTTAATTTTTTTTTTGAAAATCTTGATGCATAAACTTAGTGAAATAAATAGAAATTCTTCCACCTGCATGATGTCTTTATGTATAAAGTAAACCAAAGTACCATTCCATTTAAAGATTTTGTATATCGATGGATACCTGTTGTGATTAAGGGAAGTTTATTGGCAACACTTTATGTTACATTAATGGTTCAACAAAAGGGTTTAAAGGATTAAAAATAAACAAATTTCTAGCCAAATGTTACCAAAGAAAATTTCTCTATTACTTGTAAAAATTTTGAAACGAGCTAATCTTCAGTAAAATCGTAATCAAAAAAAATTTAAAAACAAAATTACTAAAGAAGTTTGTTATCGCTCTCCCGGATGAAACAGGTATGCAATCCTAGAATGGACACCTGAATGAGAATTTATACCAAGTCTAGTTTAATTTGTGCAATGGTCTGAAAATTTTAAATAGTGACGCTTCAATTTATTATGCAAATTTAGATGCATGCAAGTCTTTCATACGAGATTATACCTTGAGAAATTTTAAGACCAATTTAGCTATCAAATCAAAATTTGTTTTTTTATACATTTACATACTTTTTGGACTTTACTAACAACAATATCACAATAATTGAATAGATGTATTTTGAAAATAAAACATTTTTGGCTTTAGCCAATCAATCCAAAAATTAATCTAGGATGAATGTGTGTGACTTTGTGCTTATAAATTGCAATAAAATAAAAGAAAATAGAGAAATAATAACCCTAAAAAATAACCCGTCCTCGAAGTTTAAATGAACTATGGACTAAATGATTAAATATAACCATTAAAACCTTAAAAAATAGTAATAATATTATTTTTTAAATATGAGTAGAAATAAGTAATATTTTCATTTTGAAATACATAACAAAAAAGGTTAACTTTAATTGTGTCATTATTATAACATAAGGCTATTTACCGCATTCCTACACGCAACTAGATAAATGTATTTAAATAGAATTGAAAACAGTAAATCAACCACGAAATTAGCTCTTATGGTTTTAAATTTTCCATTTTTTTGGGAAATCTTAAACCCTACGTCAAAAACACGTCCACACGAATAGTAAACCAATGTATTCACCATGGATAGCATCGATAATTGACTAAGGTTCAAACAATTGTTTCGTAACAACAAGACAAGTTCTTCTCATTACAGAATTACAAATAAGTTTCCTCACTACTCTACTACTGCTTTTAACAACACAATTTTTTGACAAGACAAACCCTACCAGTAGTTTCCACCATCCGCTTCCTCCATTCTGAACCAAATCCTATTAATTCAAATTTCTACTAGCAGTTTAAAATTTCCCATACTCCAATCACATCTAAATCAATGATCACGGTACCTAAATCTGTTGGCAAGCTTGCGAACTCTTCCTACATTATTTGATCCCTCCTCATCAATGGTTCTTCCAACTTAACATCCACTATCACTTCGCAGACCATATTTTACCTGTCTGGGTTAAGTTAAACGATTTCTACTATTCCCATTCCATGAGCATGATAACTATTCCTTCTTTACTTGCATGAAATACCTGATCATCTGTGTAGGTGCGAAAATTAAGCTAATGTAATGATTTCAAGTTGTGAAAAAGGTCTTCCAACTGATCCTATTGTCCTGCTGGGTAATTTTTCTGTAAATAACAAGAAACCCTTCTAATGAACCCCTCTAAAGTATATAAGATGATCTATCATCCTATACCTCGTATGTTTGCTCTCGTCGCATTTTCCATTTTCATAAAAGTCCAAAGGACCACATAAATTAGTTTTGTCTTTAACTCCACCTTTGCCACGTGTTCTTTCCCTACGGCTGATCAACATCCCTCTCCATTGATCATGATCAGATTCCAAAGTGCACATCAGTATACTACAAAAACGTATCGGTGACTCCGCATTTATTGCAGATAAAATCAACGATGTCTATCATTTACTCCCTAAACGTTTTTTTTTTAATCCTCCCAAGAGTGTCATCAACAGAATTGAATCAGTCCAGCGCAGATACCCCGGTGTCCCCTGGAAAGACAATTACAACCTTCAATCCTATGGTAATCGTTTAAAATTAATTGACTTACAAACTTTAAGTAAGCGTCGTGATATTGAAGACATTGTCCCTTCACATTAATCCCGGTAATCTTAGATCCCTTCCCTTCTTAATTAAAAAAAATTTAGTTAATATTTTATAGTATACTGTAATTTATACTGTACTATATTGCCCGGAAAAAAAATTAAATTATATTGAGTTTTATAAGCCATATACGCATTTAATTCTAATCTCGCAAAAAGGAAAATCGAAAAACATAATAATGGTGTTTTTTTTTAATTAAGAGTTATTAAACAAAATTCGTGAAAAGTACTCAAGATAAGATTTATGATATCTTAAAAATTTTAAGCCATTTTTTTTTTTCTTATTTGGGAAAGCCAACCGTAATAAGTAGGATAGCATCAAAAGAAAAGCGTTGAAGCAAACGTTCTGATGTCTCGAAAGAAAAAAGGGATTTAATGTTCTTAACATCGAGTTTTGGATGTTCCAGCCTTACCCTTAAGATGCCATCATAATTACCGGAAACCACGCTTTATTCCTATTAATAATACTTCTTAGGTAAAAAAAAATGAATTTTTGTAAAGTTAAAACTTCTTTAATAGCTTAGTACGAACGAGTATACTTAGCTATCCGAATCTAATACCTAAAAAAGGGCACAAATTTTATTCTTCTCTTTGTACAAAAGAAAATTGATCCTCCACTGCATCAAACCGAGGCACATTTAAGGTATCGTTTTAAGGTGATGATTAATGACCCCAGCCACAAAAGTTAGAAATCAGGTTTTCAAAAGATTTCTATGGGCTTCTTTGGCCACTCTCTTTTCTTTCTTAGCGTCTTAAACTTTTTGGCCTGTCGCACGAGTACTCCACTTCATACGCGTATAAACAATTTATAAGATATCGTGCCAGATATAGACGATTCCACCTTTTTGTTTAGGTACATATTAAACTATACGTTTTTTTTTTGTCTCTTAGCACAAATTTATAGGATACCTGTCTTTTGAAAATGGCTTGATTATTCTAGCCTCTTAAGCCTTTTCTCACCAGTGGGATGTCGTTAATGCTCATTGCGTACGCAGCTGAGTTTAGGAAAGACTTTTTACTTTTTAAGTTGCCTTTAAATATTCGTTAGAATACACTTTTTCCCTTGAACTAATACCGAGAAAAAGGATTTTTATTGTTTTAAAGTGTTAAGAAATATTCTTTTTTATATGCAGCGGAGAGGAGCTGTATTCAACCTGTGATTATAAAAATTAGATAAATTAGAAACAAATTCTAATCTTACTTCAATAAAACAAAATTTCTTAATACAATTGTATTTTAGAAATTTACTTATTTATTTCAGCAGTATCCTAATTATAGAAAATTAAAAATAAACTTAAAGTTAAAGTTAAAGACAATTTTAATCTGAACAATAAAATTAAAATAGATTTTTTTACATTAAGGTCTATTTTAACGATTGTCTCGGTGTACAATAAAAAAGTACATTTTCTTTAACAAGATTACAAGCTTAAGAAGAGAATTCCTAAGTGTATAAGAAAACCCAACACTTTGCGCAAATTCATTTATATGAGATTTCTTTTTAGACCAAAATATGCTATGCTCAAAAGTTAACTTAAGTTAAAGTATAGTTAAAAATTGTCTACGAAGAGTTAATTTAAAAATAAAGTCAACTTCTACTAAAGACGGCATTAGTATTAGTTTACTCTGGCCTGTGAAAAGAGGAGTTAGTACGATGATAATGGTCTTCTAATAAATCCTTAAAATCCCGGAAAGGGTACATTATAATACAAAAATAAATCAAATTGTCTACAAGGCATCGAGGTCTATCGATGTTTAAACTAATCAAGTCTATTTATTTTGATGGAGGTAAAGCAGTAAAGAGTTACTTACTCCTTGGCAGATCTCAAGGCGAATGCTTTTGAAAAAAAAAAAAGGAATTCTTTCCCCGTATACTCCAATATAACATAAGAAAAGAGTGCATTCAGCTGCTTTCTTTTTCTTTAAATTTGATGAGATAAAAACACCTTTCTTTGTTACAAATTTTGTCTCGATTAAGAGTAAAGTTGCTAAACACAAAAGACATCAGAATTGTATATAAAAATAAATATGAAATCTTAAAACGATTTTAACGGAGATATCCTTTTTTATATCTTTATACATCGGATGTTTGACGGTTTATTAAAAATTCACACGATCCCTTAGTTAAATTTCGTCAATTTTAAAATGTATACAAACCATGTGAACGTTTTTGTCTTGCCGTTTTCAATTTTTGGCCATTGAAACATTGAACATTGAAAAGAAATATTGAAATTAATTATTTTTTAAAATAGAATGGCAAATAATAAATTGAATAACATTCCCATTCGCATGTGAAATTTACTATTCTTTCAGTTGTGAATATTTTCTTGAAAATATTCAAAATTATGTTTCGTCTTGAAAAAATGAGGCCTAAAATTAAAAAAAAAATTATACAGAATCATAGTTTAATTTCATAATTAAAAGATAAATAGGACATTCTGATTTATATTAATATTTTATAAATACGCTTCATGCCAATTATGCTTTTATATTTTTATTTTTTAAGTACGATTCTTACTTGCATGTATGTTTCTTATTATTGATTTTTTTTCAGAATTCTTTAAATTCCTAATAAGCTTATTGCTTATTTACTTCAAATGGCAGATATGCAAGATTTTCAAAATAACCTGGTTTCCAATTTGCATTTAAGCCTAATGGAAAATTCATATCTTCTTATAGCCATGGAGAGGACTTAATAGTGACACCATTTGCTCAAATTTTAGCGAGTTTACGCTCAGTTCGGAACAATCTTCTAAGTTTAACAAATGTTCAAGCTTCTAATAAGTAAGTAAATAATTTTATATATACAATTGTAATATGTTTCCTATTCCTATTTACTTTAATTTATACAACAAGGTCGAGACGATCAACTCCATCATCAAGTACAGCTCGAAATATTGTTCCGGGCGATGATGCATATGTGAGGTTGGCAATGGATACTATTGAAGAATTAGACTGGTGCTTGGATCAATTAGAAACTATCCAAACTCATAGAAGTGTATCCGATATGGCTTCCCTAAAGGTTTTTCTTTTCAATTTTTAATCAATTTATTTTTAATTAAGAAATTTATTTTAGTTTAAACGGATGTTGAACAAAGAATTATCACACTTCAGTGAATCCAGCAAATCTGGCAATCAAATATCGGAGTACATCTGTTCTACATTTTTAGGTGATTATTTAAATTAAAGATAACAATATTAATGATTAAATTTTTTTAAAAAAAATACCTTTCAATTTTAATATTTATGAATATTTAAATTAAATAAAAAATATTACAGATAAGCAACAAGAATTTGATTTGCCATCACTACGTATTGATGAAAATGAGGTGACAACTACTGTTCCACATCCTAGAAGTAGATCTCCCAGATCGGGAGGACCACCAATGTCGCAAATATCTGGAGTCAAACGACCTTTATCGCATACTAACTCATTTACAGGAGAAAGGCTGCCGACTTTTGGTGTAGAAACACAACATGAAAATGCACTTGGTACATTGCTCGGGGAACTAGACACATGGGGTATAGATATATTTAAAATTGGCGACCTTAGTTGTAATCGACCTCTGACATGTGTCGCTTACACGGTATTTCAGGTATTTGTTTTTTTTTTTTTTTGAATAATATTTTTACATATTAATATTAATTATCCAATTTAATTATTACAGAGCAGAGAACTTCTGACTAGTCTTATGATACCACCGAAAACTTTTCTTAATTTTATGAGTACCCTGGAAGATCATTATGTAAAAGACAATCCTTTTCACAATTCATTACATGCTGCTGATGTAACTCAAAGCACAAATGTTTTATTAAATACTTCTGCATTGGAAGGGGTTTTCACCCCATTAGAGGTTGGAGGTGCTCTCTTTGCGGCTTGCATACATGACGTAGATCATCCAGGCCTCACCAATCAATTTCTAATCAATTCAAGTAAATTTAAATATTAGAAAATTTATTATTGAAATATTATAATTAAATATTTATATTTAGGTTCCGAATTAGCCTTAATGTATAATGACGAATCTGTATTGGAAAATCATCATTTAGCCGTTGCCTTTAAATTACTTCAAAACCAAGGATGTGATATATTCTGTAATATGCAAAAGTAAGTAAACTTGTTCTAAAATAGTTTTATACACTTACAAAATAGTTTAATTTTCATTTTATAATTAATACATTTAAATTAAACTTACTGAAATTATAATTCATATCAAAGTTCTAAAATAGTGGCTTTTATTGCACAGTACTACCAAGTAATATATCCTACACTATTCTAAAAAAAAAAGAACAAACTCAACCTATCGACTTCAGTGGAAAATCCAAATTAGATATTCCAATCTGTTTCTTTGAACATATCATCCTCAATTGATCTGATAGCTTCCGATATAGAATTATATTTTATGCTAAAATTAGCAACTCATTTCCGGTTTTAAAATCGAAATCCAAAAAAGAATTTTATCAGAATCATCTACTACTTGCCAAACAATTTAGAAATGTTAGAAAGTTTAGATGTGTGTAATTTATCAGCAATAAAATACCACAAGAATTTCATCATAAATGATCTGATACATGGTTTTGTTTAAACTTTGACATGAAAAGGTAGAATCCCTCCCTAGAGACAAGAAAAACTCTTTAGTCTTTGAAATAACTTCATGCTAGGATTTTTATATCGATAAATGGGTAGTAATAAGGTCATTCATGCGCACATATCGTTCTTTATTCAAACAGGCGTCTTTAAGTTGTAATAAAAAATTGTTTTACGTACACCTATTTTGCATTTTTCCTTTATCACTTTTAAATTTAGACTTGAATAGAAACATATTCTGCTAGACCAGTAGCTTCCCATGGTTGATACACTAGACGGTACAGAGTTGATGGCAATTGCAACTTATGCCAATAATAATTATGAGGTGAGCAGAAAATGCCAACAGCAAATTGAATTAATTGTCGTTTCGGGCGAAACGCATTTCCCCCGGTGCCTCCCCTTCGCGACACTAGTATGTTACACATAATTAGAGTGGTATTGATTTATTCGCGTTGTTTTCTTTTTGAAAGTACTTCCAATGACCTTAAACCTTGCTAAATTATATCTAAATCAATGAACAAGAACGGAAATTTCAAAACTTATGGAAACAGTATCGTATGACTCTTTGCTGTAATAAACATACTAGAATTATCCATAATTCTTGACAAAGAAAGAAAATAAAAAGAATTATACCTCCTTCTAATTGCTAAACATAATTACATAAATATTACTTTTCAATACTATAAGGGCATAATTTACGATAATTAAATTTGTTTTCTATAAGGCCCATTGTTTTAAAAGTAAATTTTCTTAGCTCAAATATAATCAAAGGTATTTACGTATTAGAATTTTCTGTTTACTCTGTACTATTCTTAAGTTCTATTAATGACCACAATATAAAAAAAAATCATCTGGATCAAATTTAGAAATTCTGTAAGGTTGTCGCGAAAGTAATGGTATGACCATGAAAGCACAACTATTAAATCCGAGATAATACATTTCTTTTTTTTTTACTTTTAAAAGTATTCCCCTTGAAGATTTATACATTTTTACATCACTTGAAATGTCTAGAAAAAGTTTTTCTTTCTAGAAAATACTTTAAAAATAAACTTTCTCAGTATAGTAAATGTAGGATTTTTTTTTACTTTTACCTCTCTGCCTGCATACCTTTCTTTAACGATAGCTTTTCGAGGGCACCTTTTTCAATGTTCATTCAGGAGAGAATCATAGCCATACCTGAATTCGTTATGCCACGTCTGCACAGCACTTTAGATTGGTATTTCGTCTCTATATAAGCACAGGATTTTTCGCATGCTATTGGCAAACTAGACCATCTCTAAATCCATGAAAAATAATGATTTAAAAATTGAGCTGAATTAAATTCAATTCCTTCAAAAAATCTCTGTCTCTGTCATAAGTTTCTTTAATATTCATAAAAAAAACATTTGTTTCGATTTATTTTTAACAATGTAATTTTACCTTTCGAGATAGCTACTGTTGCTATTTTTTTTTTTTTAATTTTGTCTGATTACAATTACAGCAAAAAAGCAATAAAAAAAAGATTTGATCAGTTGAATTAAAAAAATATTAAATATTTAAAAGGTTAACTTTAATACGGTAGAAGAATTAAATTAAATATTATCAGCGAAACAATGAGAATTGACGAAGTGAATTCGCGGAAACCTTGCTTAGTTCGATGGTAAAATGTCCTGATTCCTCTAGGAATGAGTCTAGATGGTCTGGTTAGGAGAATTAATTTTACCTTACAAACAGTTTTCATCGATGTTTCAAGAGTCCCCAAGAGTTGGAATGAATTGGGCAAATTGAACAAATTCGAAAAGGTTGATATGACTGCCATAATTCAGGTACTTAACGCAAGATGCGTACTCAGGAATAGACAAAACAAATGCACCCTAAACGGCGTCCATAACATGGATCTTAGAACTCTTTTGACCATAGTTTAATTAATTCCAAATTGAATTTGTTTTTCCAATAATTGTATCGATGTAATCGTTAAAAAAGGAAGAGGGTGTTCAACCGAACATCTAATCCTTTTAATTGTTTACTCTCGTCAAATTATGCCCGACAATGTTACAATCAAAAAGGCCGGGGGAAACTTGACAACTAAAATTCGTTATGGTAAATTTAATTAAGTTAAGTGCGAGATAATTAACAGGGCACCAATTATGGAAGGCGTCTAGGTCAGATTGTTAAATGTGAAAATTACGTGTAAAAGAAACAATTGAGAATATCTAAACCAACGGCACCGTAGTACAAAACATAAAGGAGTGGAAAGTTAACTCCTAATAAATACGCTAAGCAAGAGCGATCAAAGATGACTCCCTTGAGATACACCTGGGATTTTGGGTAATTTTATGGAAAAGGCACCCCGAAATAAGACTAAATAGGAAGATACACATGAACTGACCTTAGCTAGTCAACGGAAAAGGAATGAACCCGAGCACGTTCAATTTAGCTTTACTAATGTCAGTGTAGGTAAAGTCAAAGAACATTCTTCACAGTTTCTATCGCAGAAAAACAACGGTGTAGGAATTTAAGTAGATTGGTCATAGTTGATATCCATGTCAAGGTGGGTTTAGAGACGCTTTAGGATAAAAATAAGGAACTTCACAGAATAAAATTTCAATTACTTAAAGAAGTAGTACTTAGCACTCAAGTTGTTGATGAGTCGAAAATTGTCGCTTTTCTTGTTAAGCGGAATAATGATTAAAAATTTTCAAAACTTGTAGAAATTTTCACAAGTTACAAATAAAAAAAAATAATTAAATAAATAACACAAAATTGCAACAATGAAAGATGAAAAATGCTTCAAGAAAAAGGCAAGAACACCATTAGGATTAAATTAATAATTATCTGCTAACTTATCAATGTCCAACACGACTAGATCAAATTAAAGATTTTTCATTGTTGAAGAAGGAAATGTATAAGATCACTAAGCCGAATGTCAAAATTATTTTGAAGAATAATAGCCATAAAATAAGTCTTAAAAGGGTTGGCAATCATTGATGGATCATTGTTTTCATATCTCAATGAATATCGATTTTCTAGAATTGACAAACCAATTATATTATATAATTATATATTATGTCTATGATTTTCTATTTGTAGTTAGCTGTGATAAAACTTTTTAAAATCGTCTCTAAGGAAATATTCAAAAACTTGTCTTCGATGATCTTTTCTTTTGTAATTATTATGCAAAATTTTGTTTGTTTAATTTTTGTGTAATCCGTGCATTTTTAACAACTAATAGTACTTTAGTTAATAAATACTAAGTCCAGTCGTATTATATTCTATATAAATAATCAACAGGTTACATTCTCTATTACACTAGATTCAGAAATTTAATTCATTTAGTTGAAATCAAGATTATTAGTAAACGATAATCGACATAAATGTACGCCATTAACAAGATTACAAATAAAAAATTTCGTGTTTAAAAATGCATAAACGCTTAAAAAATCAACTACCATTTTGGAAATTTTCCATTTTTTTAGATTTTGAGGTATGTCCTAACGTTTTCATGATCAGGCACATTTTAAACATTTTTACAGTAAAAAACATAAAAAGAAATATTTTCACTTTGGCTAAATACGATGTCACTTGAGGATCATCTGTCCAAAAGTGGCTATTTACAAGATCAACTATTTTTCAGAAGTGATCAAAAACTTAGTTTTGATCAGAATTAAGAATTACAGGGCCATTTTTCGTAGATAAATACCCACTCTTGGTGTATTTTGAGATCGGAAATGGATAAGATTTAAAATATTCTAACCAAATAGAAAAATAATTAGAAATTTTGTGAAAATGTAACCTCTATTTAAGCCACTTTTGAACAGACATTCCTCATTTATTCCAATAAAAATTAAACTTTTAGAAAACAACGTCAAACGTTGCGGAAGATGGTCATTGATATAGTTCTCTCCACTGACATGTCTAAACACATGAGTTTACTAGCAGATCTAAAAACTATGGTAGAAACAAAGAAAGTAGCAGGTTCAGGTGTACTACTTTTGGATAATTACACTGATCGAATTCAGGTATTTTGTTGATATATATATTTAATTTTTCAGATAATTATACTAAAAAATTACGAATATTTTCTTAGGTATTAGAAAATTTGGTGCATTGTGCGGATTTAAGTAATCCAACCAAGCCACTCCCTCTATACAAAAGGTGGGTCGCACTTCTAATGGAAGAATTTTTTCTACAAGGAGACAAAGAGCGTGAACATGGAATGGATATTAGTCCAATGTGTGATCGACATAATGCGACTATAGAGAAATCTCAGGTCGGCTTTATAGACTACATTGTTCATCCACTGTGGGAAACATGGGCTGATTTAGTCCATCCTGATGCACAAGATATTTTAGATACACTTGAAGAAAATAGGGATTATTACCAAAGCATGATACCACCGTCACCACCACCTTCATTAGAAGAAATGGATGACAAAATACGTTTTCAAGTTTGTGATTTAAAAAAATCTGTTGAAAATGATTTATTTATTTTTAATACATTTTACAGGTAACTCTAGAAGAATCTGATCTTGAAAATCAAGCAGATGATGAAAAGATGCAATCAGAAGAAGGAATCCAAATAAAACCATCCGGAAGCCAAAATCAATCGCATCACAGTGGAATGTGACGGAGAGTCGTAGGAATTTGTAGAAAGTTAACGGAAAAGGCACAGACTTTTCTTTTGATAAGATAAGCAGTTCACAAAAACTTTAATAAAAAAAAACAAACTATTTTTTATTTCTAATCGACTGAGGAAATTTTACATAAAATTAGTGCATACATCTCCTTGCCTTGTGTTGCTATAATATACTTATTATTTATAGCAATAAAAAAAAATTTTTTTGTGCTAACTTTCCAAGGATATTTTTCGCGACGATATTGATTCTTCTTGTTTAAAAAAAAAAAGGAAAAAAAGTCAGCTAGCAAAGAATATTCGAGTTTTTTGAAAAATTTTACACTATGTGAGTTACGCATTTGAGATCTCAACTGACTTCTTCCTTTTGCATGTTACCAATGGACATTTCAAAGAAGTCACATAACTAAAGAAATCGAATTTAATTTTCATAGCTTTCGATAAATTTAATATCAATATACAGGGAAAAGTTATATTTTTTCGTGATAATATTTAACAACAGTGGATATTATACTTTAATTTTAATCTTAAAAATAACCTTCATTCTTTAAATTTATCTGTTTACGAGAATTTTTATTTTTTTTTTCATTTTTTATTTATTTTATTAAATTTAATTTGTCTACACTTTGGATTATACATCATTCTAACTAGTAGTGCTCTCAATGTAAATTAAACAATTTTAATATGGTATAAATTACGAATCGTTTTGTTTTTGTAGAAAAATATAATTTTTTTCACTTTTTGATTATTAAAAGAGTTAGCATTGTGATTACAATTATAAAAATTTAAAAACAGAGAGTACTTTGTTGGAAAAAAAATCGACCCTTATACGAAATGATTTATATTAGTTTAGAAAAACATTCAAAATGTCTATACTTAAAAATACTATAGGGTGTATTGTGCAAGGAATATCAGAAATTCTGGAAAGGAAATTATTGTAGTTGTCTTTTGGAATCAAAATAATAATTAATTAGCCAGTTCCTAAAGGTTTAGAATTGTAGGCATTTCCCTAATTTTCTGATTTGTTCTGTTAAATTAAAATGATTTAGATTATTACTTGCTGGTGTTTCGCCACGTAACGACCAGTAGGTAGGGTCAACAGAATCCACTGATGGCTTTGTATATCGTAATATAGTTCTGTCGTATATCCTACTTTTCGAGACAACAAAACTATAAAAACTATTGACAATATCAAATTTGACTTTGTATACCTTTTGGAGTGCCGTAAAATTATAATGATTTGTCTCCTAAAATTTTTCTTATGGCGTTTTCTTCTGTATTTTTTTATTTTTTTTTTTTATAAATTAAAATTAACCTCAATTTATTTTCTAATGAAGGTTGTGTTTTTATTGTTTTTTTTAAAGAAAACTTGCCGCCCAGTCTCTTGCTCGTTACTAGAAAGATACGAAAATAAAATAATACTTTTACTTTGAAAATAATTAAAACAAATTTAAAGGAGGGAGCAAATAAGAAACCGAAAATTCCACCATTTTAAATTTCTTTTCAATTTTGTCTAAGTGGGTTAAGTTACACGAATTTATATTTTTACTTATTGAATCCTGATTAGGACAAAATAAAATTTTATTTAAAAATAAGTAGATATCAATTCTTTAGAATAAAATAAATATGCAGTCAAGAAAACAACTTTCTGCCCGTAGTGCTTTAAATTGGTGCATAAACAAAACATCCAAATTCATATTTTTTACCAAAACGAAAAGGTAAATAAATTATTTATTATAAAAATTAATTTTGATTTTATAGTTTTACAAATAAATTCCCTTACTTTCCATTGTTTTTGGTACACAATTTTAATATTTTACCGGACGAGAAGAAAGAAAAAACACTTCTGAGATTTAATTTAAAATAATAAATCGTTTATATGCGAAAATTTATTTTACATTAAATAAAAAATATCTATTCCATTCATTGTATAATATTCAAAGTTGTATAAATAAAATTTCTATTGAGCCTAAAATATGAACAACACACATAATAATTTAATTGAGTTATTTCCAGGAAAGTGTACCGAAAAAATATTTTCTTTGCACAAATATTTGCTGATTCTGTTGACTATGGTAAGACATATTTAAAATTTATTACCTTTGAACAAGAGACTTTTGAATATAAAACAGAAAATAGAGAAAATATCGAATTTCCACGAGCTTGTTAGAAAATGTAATGGTGCAACAATTAATTAAAAGTATTAAATTAAATGCGGCTGAAGAACAATATTATTATTTTTTTTATTTTACACTTAATGAGATTTTAATGTGAAATTTATTTTAAATGTTTGTTTTGGTAAGGACAAAAAATCTATCGATTTTGATTATGCTGGAAATAGTCGAGTTTTCATAAAGAGAATTGTACTTTTCATTGTCATCTTAAGACAAATTGAAAATTTATTGCGATATCTTCTACTTACATATCGTTAAACGTTAAATTTTTATGTATTATTGTCATAGTGACAATCTACTAGAATATAAATTATTATATTTTATATTTAATGAAAATAAAACCAAAGTAACCTTGCAATCTTGCCAAGAAATAAAGAGGAATGATTTTTCTTTTAGATCTGAAAGTAGAAAAATTTTTACCTTTTTACACGGAACTAAAGAAACGTTTAATTTAAACATTTATTTTTT
The DNA here is from genome assembly GCA_001932985.1 of Proctacanthus coquilletti. Lineage (NCBI taxonomy): Eukaryota > Metazoa > Arthropoda > Insecta > Diptera > Asilidae > Proctacanthus > Proctacanthus coquilletti. Next base: position 32,424 of record MNCL01000168.1, read on the forward strand.
TTTTTAAATTACGAGTAGAGAAATTTATAAGATTATTTTGCCTTAAAAATTTTGGCTGTGAGAACAATAAAAACTCACAATGTGTAAAATTAATTAATTTTTAATTGATTTTATAAATGATACAGCAATAATAGATAATAATACAAATAAGTATATTAACATTTATTCAACATTAAATGTAGATAAAAATCAGTAATTGTATCAAGAAAATAAATGAAATATTATTTATAAGAAGAATCAATATTCGGTCGATCCTCTTTATAATGCAACAAATTTAGAACATTGATGATAAAAAATTTGAAAAAAAATAATAATAATAATGTGCATAATTATAATTAACTGAATCTAATCTTTACCTTAGCTAGTCATTTAAATTAATAAAGCAACATGTTTTTCACTAACTCGAATTTATGTATGCTAAAGATTTTTATTTTTTTTATTATTATTATTATTGTTTTTTAATTCATTGTTATTATTGTTCTTCCAATTTAATTTGATTGAATTTTATGAAAGGGCATTGCTAGTGCGGTAGGCCCAGTTCTTCCGTAATTTGTTATTGTTAAGCAGACTCCATGTCCTCAATCTTTTTAAGTGCATTTCATGCAAATTTGTTAAAAACAAAAAAAAACCAAAAAAAAAATCAAAAAACCAAAAAAAATAAATAAATAAATAAATAAATAAATAAAAAACAACAACAACAACAAAATAAAAACATGCACAATTTCTGGATTTATTTCCAATTATAACTTTAGAGAGTGAAAATAAAAGCTTAGTAGTCAACAGAAGATTTAATCAACACAAGGGCAGGATCCCTCTTTTGCTAAATTAAATGTATAATAAATAATCAGTAGGATTAGGCGGTTAGGATTTTAAAAGAATTAGGATGACATAAATATATTTTTAGTTCTATTAGTCCAAGAAAAAAAAAAAAAAAAAAACAACAACAAAAAAAAACTGTTTAAAATGCTTAAAAATTACAGGCTTCATATTACTGAAGAAAAAAGTCTGATAGTATTCGCATATTTTCATTGGAAAACTTTTGCTCCATTTAGATATTCAATTTATAACCAACATCTTGGATTGATAAATTGAGTAGACAGAAAAAAAAAATTAGTGGGTAGATTGCAAGTCATTAGTACAATTTAAAAACAAAAACAAAAAAAAAGGAAGAAGATGAAGAGAAAAAGAAAAAAACTACTTCACTTATAATTTTATTAATAATTTTATGTCACGCAAAGTAGATCTTCAATGTATTTGATGGTGTGTTGTAGCTAGGTGCTTATTTCTGCTATGGCACAATATTGTAAAACGAAATGTATTATTTTAATTATTTATTTTTATTTTTTTATTATTTATTATTATTATTATTATTTTTTTTTTATTGAAGTCATTCTTCTCTTTACCACAAATTATTTTTATAATATTGAAGTACAAAAGTAAAACAATATTAATTTTTTTTAATAGTAAAAGAAATGAACAGAAGATTTGAAAAAAAAAAATCCATACATTCGCTATTGTGATCATGACGAGGAAAATTTGCGTAACCCTTTTTTTTTATTAAATAATATATTAGTACTTTGGAAATAATATCGGTTTTTTTTTTTTAATTGTCAATTAATTGAAAAAGTAAGCAAGTTTTGAGGAAAACTCCTACCATGCATGATTATGACTATAAAACTTATAGCCTCACCCCGATATTTTAAATTGAAAGAGGTGTCGAATTTCAAAGTCTATTAAATTCTCCTTTCAACGACAACTCACTTTTTAAATTTGTTTCATTAGTTCTCAAAATAAATATCTACAGTTTTTTTATTTTTTTTCTTCGTAATAGCACGATAATTTTGAATTATTTGTGATTTTATTGTTACAATAAAAATAATAATTGTTGTTTTCTTTTTGAAAATATTTTCAAATACAAAGAAGGAAATAAAAACCAAAAAATATTTCAAAATAAGAAATAATAAAATCATAAATAAAAAAGACAAATCACCAATATTTTAATTTTTTTAAGATCAAAAACATTGCCACCTTTTATCATAGATTAAAACACTACGTTTTTTTTTAAAGGTTACAACAACAATTATTTTTATTATCGCAATAGCTAAATCGAAATAGGTTCAAAAATATCGTGTTAACTATACAAAGATTATGAACCAAATTTAAGATATGATATCGCGTAAAAACATTAAATTTTAAACATTTTATAGCGTAAATCCTTTGTAAAAAGGATTAAAAATAATACTATGGAAAAAATTATATTTTAAAAAATCAACTTTTTGGAATTCAAAATAAATTCAATTAATATTTAGCGATAAGAACCAACACCAACAATTAGGCACAATTTTCCTCATAGTATTTTTTTTTTTTTGTAGTTAATCGAAATTTGATGGAGGTGTTATTACTTTTATGTTATAATTTTTATTCCAAATTTATAATAAGTTCCGTATAGAGAAAAATATTCATAATGAGTACATCTTTACGGCGAGTAGTGTAATTTTGAAAATAAATCTGTTTTTGTTCGAAAATTTGATCTTTTAACCAAATTACAATTCCATTGTCAATTCCGAGTATACTCGTTAGTTCTCGTCAAATAAAAAAAATTATTTATAAAGAAATAATATAATTTATGTAAACACATAAAAATAAAACCAGAAAATGTTAAGTTAGCAGCAAATAAGTCAATAGACTTTAAAGTTAGGTGATTTTCTAATTTAAAATTTTAGGAGTGAATTTCGCTTCTATGGGTTAAAATTTAGAGATATTTTCCTTTTGAAATTAAAATTTAAAATTTTCCGAGCAATTTTCTTTCTATCGATGTTGAGAAGTAGCTTAAAAATAGCATTTTTATTTTCGTTGGACTATTCTATATAAAATAGACCATATCAAGCTTGCATATTCCAATTTCAGGAATAATGAAATGTTCTCCCAGGGGTGATGGAAAAAATCAGGACAATCAAAAAGGTCTCTAAAAGATGTGCGAGAAAAGCACTTTCTAGACGTTAGAGGTCATAGATGGATTTGGAAGTCTCTTTTTTTCAAGATTATTGATTTAAGAAGCGTAATTCTTAATTAAATCCATGTATGTAGGCCTTTGTTTAACAATTTTCAGAATTCCTGAGAACGGAGTACTAAATCTCATGGTGTGATTATTTAAAAAACCATTAGTTTGTTTATTTATACAACAAATGAAATCATCACTTTTGAAAACTATGATAATTTTTTAATGGGTTACTCAAATTTAACCAAAGTTAATAAGAATTATTCGAATTCCTGGCTCCTACAAGAAAGAGGTGATAAACTCTTGTAATTGTCAAAGTGAGAAACCAAAAATTTGTGTTTTAAATTTTATTTTATTTTATTTGTTTGATTACGATCACTTCTAAAACTCTAGCAATAATAGCCACACATTTTCTCTTAATATCGTAATGGAAATATTTTTTTTATTTCCGAACTGGCAAACTCTTATTTTTAACTATTAATAAAAATATCAGGGTGCTATATGCGAAAATTAAAATATATATAATAAAACTGATTCAGATGATGTCTAAAAGTATTCTATGAGATGATTAGCTTTGGTTTTTCATCACTAATGGAACAAAACGCTTAGAATCTAAGTGCAAAATAACGACAAAGAGGCTAGAAAATCGAGTAATTTATGAAGCTCCATTTTGGAATTTCGAGATGTGATTAAGTAACAACAAATAAATAGGGAAGGTATGAACAGACCGCATTAAATAATCATAATTTTATTAATAGTTCAGTGTAAGAGTTAAAAATGGATGTTTGTATTAAAATATGTTCATCCAAATGTAACTAGAAAATATTTAACTATTATTGGTAAACTTCTAGAAGTGATCGAGCAAACGCGTAGTAGGTTAAATTAAAACCTAAAATTTAGGTTTTTTTTTTCTTTTCAATTTGATTTTTTATTATCAAATTTTGTCACCCTTCTCTTACAAAAGTTAGATATCCATCGAATCCTCGACTGGACACCTTAACCATGATTCTCAAGATTCAAACCAAGGTCGGTTTAATTTGAATAACTCATTTAAAATGATCGTTTATTAAAAGATTGATTAGACAGAAGTCTATTCGTTGTTTGAATATTTGGATATTCCTCTAGACTAGTCAAAATAAAGCTATTTTTTGTAGTTTTATTTAAAGTGCCAGTTTAGTTCACACCTTCGGGATCTATACAAAAGAATCTATTGAAATGCATTTTTTGTGACAATAAGGTTGATCGTCCAAGTAATCGTCAAGATTGATCAATACTGTTTGTGTTGTTTTAGATTGGTTCATCAATGTTCCAAGGTAGATCAATTTTTGCACCTTGTTTTCTCCTTTTTATGTCTTAGTCGTCACAGTTTTATGCTGTTGAAAATTATGGAGAACAGAAATGTACGAAGTACGTCTTGTATAATTCAACTAAAATCACATCAAATTTCACGCACCCATGTACGCATTTGAGCAATTCAGTGTATTCGAAACGCACTGAAATTCTCTTTAAAGAGATTGCCTTAAGGCTGACTTTTAAAACACGTAGCCTTTAAAAAATTCTAACTTTTACAACACTTTTGGCTTAAGGGGGTTCAAGTGTCTAAATTTTGTAACGCGTCCATTAATCGCTCGATGCCTTATAAAGAAAATAAATTCATGTAAGCAGCAGGTTTTATTTAAATTTGAATATATCTTAGAAGATTTCTAAGAACCTAAACATTTTCAATACGATGTTATTTCTAAAGTACTAAAATACTATTAATATCAATAAAATCGACAGTGACAGAATATTGGACATTGTTTATGGATTTTCAATGGAATGACGAATTAAAATTCTCATATATATATAATATTAAAAATCATGCAGTTATAATTTAAAAACAGTGGTGAGATTTATGTCTACAATATGCGTAATTTATGGACTTGAAAATGATCATAAAAATTATAACATAAAAATAAAATAAACGATAAATTTCGATTTCCTCTCATAATTCTTTAGCCTCTCGTTATGATAACCTTCTCCGGAAAAAAAAAATCAATAAATAAAAAACCAAAGTTATCAAATTGTGCAGTGATAGTATACATTTAAAATTTTTCAATTCATTAGTATTTTATTTTTTTTTTTTTTTACTAACATAAACTAATAGAAAAAAGTTTTAGTCCAGAAAATATGGACTTGCTTCTTATAAATCTAATTTTGTGAAATAAATAAATCTAACCATTGTAATCACAGGAAAAAAAATAATTTATTGTAAATAAATAAAAATACAACTGGTTGCAGTCAAATGAACTAAGCAATTAAATATAGTTCATAGCATATTAGTTCATAATTTATTTAAAATGTAAAATTTTTTGTAACGCTGGCGTTACATTTATCTTGTTTATTTGACTAAAAATGTACTGAGACCTGTGAACAAAGAGAAATTTGGTATAAATCTACATTCAAACAAAGGGATTCTTTTAATTTATTATTATTTCTGGTAAAGTGTTTAAATACAAAAAAGAAAAAAATAATAAATTAATTTATCACTGGAAGAATGGACGTAATTTAAAGCAAGGATATTAAAGGTAATAAGCTATCATATTTTATTTCAGAAATTATATTATTTTTTCGTGTTTATTATCGGAATGGTACTTGGCATTGCTCTTAAACCCTTTGATAGCTGAATAAACAAATAATGAGAGGTAACTTTTTCCATTATCAAAAAGATCAATATTTTCTATTGTTCTTATATTTACTTTTATTTCATTTCGAAAAATGTTGCTTTCAATTATTGAAACATCACACATGACCTACAGACGACAATTGTTCTTAAAAAAGAAAACACAAAATTATATTTAAGTATTTCTATAATTTAAATTTATCATCGCACTGTTCTTTTAATTAAAATTTAGCAATATAAAATTTGTTAGACTTTTAGAAAATTATCACGATCGATTTAGTAACAATTTCTTGTGGGATTCAGTATCGTAAATAATTGAAACGATTAAAATATTATTTATGTTTATGGATTTGTTTAATAGTGGCCTCTTTCAAACAAATAATTTAATCCTTTGCACTTGAATGTTGCTACTAAAACACTATCAATTATTGTTTTTTTTTTTCTCAGGAGCATCGGCAGTGCTATATCCGCAAAAGTGAAAATATGTATTGTGATCTACTTTTAAATTTTTCATTTGATAGTCAATAAATTTATTTCTGCGGTGCTTTCTATACACGATTTTAATTAATAACCTCAAATAATGTAGTCAAAAAATATATTTTTCTAAAAAAATTTTAATTAAATTTACTAATATTAGAGAAATGCAAATTCTTAATTGAGTGAACTAATTACATGAGAGTAGTGACTGTTAATCAATTAAAAGAGAAAATTAATTATTTTAAATTATTTACAGATATCGAATAAGACTTATTTATTTAGTTTTTCTTTTTTTTCTAATATCATTGTTTTACTAAATTACATTAAATAAATACATTTATAACAGATGATGTATTTTTATAAGTATTTTACATTTTGTACTAACATATTCTACTTTCTATACACAAAAATCGAAAAATATATTATAAATTTAAATTTTATTTATAATTTTTAATTATATACATAGGAGCAAATCAGAAAACTTCTGACTGCCGATATTTAATATAAATTATTTAATTATAGCAAAATAATTACACATGACACAAATAAACCAAAATATTGTAGAAGCCAATTTTGTTATGAATTCATGTGAAATAAATGTTGTTCATGAATCACATAAATTCGTACTCTTCAGCATTTATGAAACACAAATTCGATATATATAAATTTTTTATGCAATTATAAACACATTATAAATGAATGTATAATCTTATACATAAATTTGAATATAATTTAATATTCTATTTTGGTCAACAAAAATTGAATTATAATAATTAAATTAAAAATCAGAAGTTGTCTTTATAAAATTGTGTACACGTACACGTATTTATTTATTAGGCATTCTGTGGAGATAAATAAAAATGTTCAAAAAGTATTCGAAAAATTGTGATACCAATGGCAAAAATATGGTCCAGGTTAAACGGAATTCCTCAATAAAGTTGGCGATCATTACCAACGATCTTCTGATCGTTGATCAACAAATATACTCCGCCGCCGAGCAGAATTTAACATAAATGAAAAATGTTAACAATTAACTAGGCTCTTTGGTTAACAATTGAGAGGGCGAATGAGGAAACTACTTAGTAGTAGCATGTAAAATCCTCCCTAGACAAGATCGTTGAAAGTGTACACTCTGATGTAGAAACTGATTAAGTGCGAGTCGGTCTCATCACACGCATATCAAAAAATTTAAATAAAAATTATTTTACAATTTTACATTTTTTATTTTTTTAGCTGGTGTTAGACTGACAAAAAAATGGTTCTATGAGACAATAACTACTAGTCCTGATAATATCGAAATTTTAGCTTTAGAAACTTAGAAGATACAGGAGGGAGGGACCCACTTTATTTTCTTTTAAAATCATTTCATTTACATAAAAACATGTTATAGAAATAATGTTATTAAAAATTATAAATTTAGTTTCGGATACAAAGGTACCCCGCGGATGTAATTACACGTCAAAATCTCGTATGCAGCTGAGGGTTAAGGTTAGGTATTAAACTTATAAGAAGGTAAGTATTCAAATTACAAGTTTTCTTGGTAAACAAGTGGTTTTCTTATTCGCATGGTACTTGTTATAATAAACTAGGCACTAATGAAGAATTGGAGTCCTCATTTCGAATCACATTACGTTTGAATTGAATTATGGAAAATAAAATTCCTAATTATCAGACTGCACCGGTTATCTTTACCTTTATTTTCTCTGTAGAAGAGGATACATTTGATTAAGTAAACGTAAATTTCTACATATCCGAAATTCGAAACAGGACACTTTGAAAACTTGATTTAAATGATCGGAAGACTTCTTAACTACTACTTGAAATGCGTCAGTTTGCCGACGTGTGATTTATTTTACAAGTTGCGTTTGTATTATTTATTATTATTTCCTTTTAAGAGAAAAACATTTCACGCATATTTTTCACACCTCTACTTTAATATAATAACATAATAATGTTTTATCTGTTGTAATTGAGCCAATGATGACCAGACAAAGAAATATGCGACTTTTTTTAAAAACCGTCTATACTAGTGGTAGTCATCGTGTAAGTACCGAAGAGGTTTTCTGCGCACTCTCCTCCTTTTATGACAGGAAAGTTCAATGAAGCCCTGATAAGAATTTCTCGTTTATTGAAAAATCCATAGGACAATTCCCTTCATCTAGTTCTTGGCATCGAAAATTGACATGAAAGAATTGTTGCGACAGAAGAGATGACCAGCCAACTGAATTTTTATTTCGTACCGGTTCTTGGACGTGCCATCAAATTACAGGATTTGATTATTACAAAAGACTTTGACCCGTTGGCAGTGGAACGACAAATGAATCCAAATCAAGCAATTCTGCGAAACTCTGACTCTCCAAAATTAACGCGTTACGCGCAAAATTAATATTTTATCAAAATTGTAAGATTAATGTGTAAAAAATAAATGTAAACAATTACGAAAATGAGTTGTTTGAAGAAAAGTGTAGTAATTTATTACCATTCTGATCTCCTTTTCCGGGGAAATTTTCTAAAAAGCTGCTATTGGAGTAAATGTGAGATGTCACAGGTTTTATAGGCATATATACGCAATCCTTCCAAGCCCTATTCCATAGTTCTACACAGTTTCTTAAAATTCTCTGCTCATTTGCTAATGGAGTCTTTAAATAATCTTGATAACAAGTAATAAATCATTCAAAATCTCTTGTGGGTACCAAATGATTTTGTATCTTCTTTAATTTACTCATATTTCGTAACAATAGTACTATCTATTGATAGACTGTCCAACATAAGCATCATTGTTTGGCATGTTCTAGCATAGCATCACTTTAAGTGAATGGTGAGAAAATAATGTCCCAAAACTTCTTGGTTTCTGAGAAATTTTATCAAGGAATGCCTTTGAGTGGTCTCTTAGTTGTTGTGCCATGTAAAAGATTATCTCCGTGACATTCCAATTCTAAAACATTTCTTTTAATTCATCGAATTTATATTCCATCTAGTCATAAACGCAAAAAAGGCAAATCATTTCCTAACATCAAGTCTTATAATTCCAAGTACTTTATACGAGATTCAGAATGTGTCTCAAATACAATACCTTTCTTCATGACATGAAACCAATTACCAAGCCACTCAGGTGCCAAACTCGCATATCTCTAGCATCATCCCCAGAACACCAGATCGTGTCCAACGACAAAGATCACTAGATTACGTATTCTTAGGTTCAGGGCTCATTCTCATCAAGGGCACATAAGGAGAACTTTAAGCTTAAGATTACAGGCAAGGATTAAAGTTTGAATTTAAGGCCACGCATCAAGATATGGATATAAATAACATCGGTTATCTTAAATAATGGCACAGGTACACGATCACATTAATTGATAGCTAAAATTCAAATATAGCTGTGAAATGTTCTTAACGATGTTCTTGATCGAAGATTTTCTGTAGACATTTGGGAACCAGTTTAGTAAGGAGCATGATCGATCAACTTTCTCCAAATTTTATTGTTCAACGTGTGACTCTTCTTCAGGAGCTCCCGCATCATGAATTGAAAGTCCAAAATTTTTCGAAACAAACCCTAAGGCTAATTGGAAAAGTTTAGCTCCCATTCATCATCGGAAATGTCAGAGGAGTTAAGGATCACTATGGATCACGGAAGGTGATTCAACAAATTGTCAGATACACATCACAGAGGTACCCCTATTTGTAGTTAAGTTTTGGTGCTTCGTATCTAGAACACTCGTGTAATAACAAAAAGTCGTTCAGGGTATGGGTAGTACTTTGCTCCTAATTTTGCTTCTTTGTGACTTTGTACATATAACGAATAGTGTTGATCCTAAAGCAGATCCCTGAATCCTAGTGAAGCATCTTCTGTCCCTTAGAAAGATTTCAAAGTTGTCAAAGTTTAAATCTGTTGTACTGTGGCAATTTTTTATATTTATATTGACTACATATCGTTAGTAAATTGAATTTGTATTGTGTCCATATGCACTGAGGTGATGCAGTTGCTCACCAACGGAGACGTCGTTCTTTAGTACACTTGTTGGAGATAAACATCAATTGTGAATTTCTTCCATAAATAGAAAGAGTTTGACAATAATTTATATTTAATAATAAATTTAATTGTTGTTCTGCATTCCGTAGATTTCCCATCTCACTGTGATTTTTTTATTGTTTCCTTTATAATTTTCCAGAATTTTTTTAGATTCGTGTTGATTAGGTTTTCTTGATTTCCCATGAAATTTCTTTTTATATTTAGCATGTTTCTTTTTTTTTGTCTTATCTAATTATTTCCTCTGCACCTAATGGATCTGGATTTGTTTGGCCTTTTTCTTATAATATTAATCATTTATTTATCAAAATCTAATTCCTCTCAAGTTTTCACGTTTTTCCAACAGAACTCTTAAACTTTTCACAGGTAAGTACAGTCGTGTTAATAATTTTAAAAGCACCCTCATATAGTAATAAATTTATCTTATCTAACTTTAAGCATAAATAATTATCTTGTTTTTGAATGGATATTTATTTATATTTAGTGTCTTAAGAAACAGTTGAACATGTCTTTTAAAATAAAATTCAATAATTCAAAATTATTTCAAAATGTAAGTTCGCAACGCAGTTTAAAAGTAGAGATCCCTGATCAAAATTTTAAGACCATACGGGGAACTTAAACTTGAATGTGATGTCCTTTTGCACTAGGCCCATGAAAACTTATTTTGCATGGAACAGATGACACAAATGCGTATAAGAGTTCTTCACGAATGTTTCACTACTCCTTGAGTAATATTCTTTTCAGGTCTTTAATTCATTGAATACTCCAGTTGTTTACCTTTTCACTCAAGACTTTTCAAATATTTTTAATGATGTTTAAGTCAGGCCTTTGCGGAGGGAATTCCAGAACATTAATATTGATTTTGCTAAACCACGTAAGAGTTGAAAGAGCTACATGAGGTCGCGCATAGAATTAGAATAGTCGGCATGGAATTCTCAGTAAATCGAATCAAATCTGTAAATTTGTTAACCCATACTAAGAGATTCCATCCCATGGAGCAACTTTTTCCGTAGGTACTTGTAATTGAGGATTGATTCAATCCGGACGGAAAGTTTCATTTGGAAGGCGACGTACGCAGATTCTTCGGTTCGGTTCGGATACAACTGAAAAGAACTTTGTTCAGAAAGTACCTTTTTCTTATCCTCACTTGTTAAATCTTTGCGGAAATTGCATTAGAGAAGTTCTTTCTTTCTTTCATAGCGAAAATTCTTCCTCAACTGGACGACTTTAAAATCATTCGTCTTGTTGCATAGCAAATTTCGATTGTACGTGCATATGCGGATTCCTTTGCTATGTCAGCATTGCTAGAGGTCCTGTCGTTCTTTGAAATTGGAAGTAGTTTTCTCCAGATCCTCGAAAAAACTTTTAAGGGACGTCCAGAGTGTTGCCGATGTTCGACAATACCCGTTTCTTCATATCATTGGTATTTTTGGTGAATGCGAGTACAACTTTTACTAACATTCAGCTCAGCAACAACATCTCGCTGTGTTATACCCGATCTATCCAGCACCACGATCTGTCTATCCCGTTGACTGTGAAAGGCTTTTATATACGCCCTCACAGATCTCTCAGAATTTTGTTAGTAATAGTCTTAACGAACGTCATGCAAATATCGCGTCGCAGTTTTCTGATGGTTTCTCGTTGGAGTGCGCCGCAATCAAAGGGCTGCATCTCCCATACATTTTTTTTGCAACTTGCTTCTTTCCCATCATCAGCGACCTAATCTGTGACGAATTTTTAATCATATCAGAACTCATCACTAGTTAAATAATTACTCGCAACATCCGTTTGTGTAAACAATGAAATTCGCAACCAAATTGAGTCTAATTTAGAGTGCAACTTTATGGTCTTGTCTTAAGCTTTTGCACAACAATTCTTGCTTTTAAAATGCATTTAATATTTTCAATTACTTAATTGTGGTTCAAAGTGTACATTCAACTGTTTCATTTGACACCAAAAAATCTAAATATCCATTTAAAAACAAGTTATTTTTACTCAAAATAAGACAAGGGTGTAAATATGAGGGCGGTCTTGAACTTATTCATATGACTCTAATTATTTTTATTTAATTTACCTTATGCTTACCTTTGATTGGCATTAAGTATTTAATTTAATTTGGTTGTTACTCGGTCCATTATTCGGCTTAGTTTAGAAATTCGATTTAAATATTTTGTAGAAAAAACATTTTCAACGCCATCATTAGATCTTTTGTCTTTTCTCTGTTAGACATACGATTAACTTCTTTTTCTAATATTTTTAATGAAATTTTTATCAGTTTAATTTAATTAGAACAATTATATACGCGCTTTTTATAAATTGATATTTCGGTTAGTCTTAAGGAATTTTTACAAAGAAAAACTAATTTTTAGATCAATTAAAATAATTTACATAATTTTTATGTCCAAGACGATCATTTTACATTATTGATTGATGATTGAAATATTGTTTTTCTCAGTTTATCACATAATTTACGTAATTGTTGTTAGTAATAGGCGATTGTACTAATTTCTCTAGATTCTAGTAGCTTAAATAAGACTATAAATTTTCTTATTTTATTACGCATATCTTTGAAGGACTCTGAACCGAAATATGCGATTACTTCACTTCAAAAATATCTCATATGATAATAAATTGGATTCATATTTCGAGTTTTACCATGGTAGTGGGTATAATTACCATAGATAGCAAATGCAGGATGGTAAGTGGTAATTTAGTAAGTAACATCTAAATAATTTCCAGTGGTCTTAAAGAAGGGTGCACCTGCATGAAAAAAATAAGATCTTCGGAACCCGATGGGACTAGTGAGAAATCAATGGCAGTGCTATAAATGTAAGAGTTCTAGCCCAAGGCACAAAAAGTACACCAATCTCAATATATATAAAAAAAAAACGCGGATCGGTGCAAAAAGCTCCAAAAAAATAAGATTTATGTGGAATGTAAAGGTGGGGCTCCCAATTGCGTGTTTGCTGATAGTTTGGACAAGTCAGCGACCCACCTTCAGACAGCATTTGAATGTGAGAGCGCTTAGTTTTGTGCATGGTTCAATGTTAAGGTTGCCGGTGAATGATAAGGATGATTAGTTGTCGTAGGTTAGGGGTAAGTATGATGTGATTTTTTGGAACTTTTTTTTTCATTATAAGAGAAGGCTATGGTTTTAAAATATTCGCAGGCAGTATTTGAAAATTGTGATGTGTAGGAAATCTAAGCTCAGTTGCATTGGTTTTGTTAACGAATCTATGCTTAGACAGCACCACAGACAATTCTTTAAATGATATCAACATACAAGTGATTTTACAAGGAAATATAGTGAGTCTTTGTCTTTATAGTTCTTAAATGAGTCTAAAGTATTATTAAAAAAAGCATTAACAATGCATAGGGAATACTCTGCTGTAGTGTAGTCGTTGAAACGTGAAATTAATTTGGAAGACATGTGTTCACATCCTCTGTTTACGTATACTATACAGCAATAATATAATGTACATACAGCAAACAAGTTTAATCAAATATTGCAGACGTATGAAACTTTTGTTAACGAAAGTTCCACTTAAATGGCACATTACCTCTGGCAATGGATGTAATAGGAAATGCCAAAAAGCTTTCTAGAGCAAGTCCGTGATCAGTTGATTATCCAAGAACCTGGCCAAGCAATTTTTTAAACCTTAATATTTACTTTCACCACTTTATCGCTTTTTTCTTCTTCAATTAGGAATGTATGATATCATTAGCAAATTTATATTATTCTAAGTTTATAGCTCAACATATCTTCATATCAATTGAAGTTATCAGAGATCACTCCTGATTTCAATTCATTCGATCGAACTGCGTCTAGAGTGTAAGAAGTAGAGTGATCCGATAAGAAAAAGTTTTTGTTTTGACATGATAAAAATATCATTGGCCATATTTGCTTAAGATTCGTAATACTTTTGCTTTTCAACGTTTCGACTATAGGAAAGGTAGAATAAAACGTTTTATTGGGTTTAAATATCTTCCCATTGATACCAATAAACTTAAACCACCGGTAGCTTATTTTGCTTTTCAAAAACTGTTAGTACTTTTTCTTGATCATCGTCGACAAATACCTTAAAGAGTTTCCAATAAATTGAAAATATCCATTTTATCCGGCAATAATTTTTTTTAAACACATTTTCGATCGGTACAGACACTTCACTGTATGAAATCGCTAGTTTCGTTATAACCAAGATTGTGATATTTTCTGTTAATAGAATAACTAGTCTCTAGTTTTTCTAAATTCTATTTTTTGTTAAAAAGTTCTTCACTAAAATCAAAAATTCATTGCTATTCTTCAACTTCTTTGAAACAATTGATTTCTTTGGAAATTTTTCACATACTCGGAAAATTGCAGCATGGAGTTCCTCAAATATTCGATTCAAATATGAAACTTTACTTGCTTTGTCTTTTGATTTATAAAATGGATTGTTTTTTCTATTGTAGATATGTAAAATAAGATTTATTTATATGCACTCTGATCATGATGAAAAGGAGGATCATTAAAATATTTCTTTTCTCAGAATATAGAAGAAAAATAAAAAAGCAATCAATTTTCTCAAAAATCTTACATGACAAAGGATTTTTGTTTTTGGAAATGCAATCCATGTAAAAAATCCTATTAAAATTATTAATCATTCTTCAAGAAAAAAAAATATTTATAGACCGTGTTGTCGATAATCTTCTTTATTTTTGTGTCTTAGTTCTGTTGTTTCTAATTTATATTATAAAAGAGTGCAAGTTCTAAGCAGTGATAACGACGTAAATCGTCAACTAAATTTAAATTTAATTCTACCCTTTAAAATTTCTAGTTTTTTTATTTTAAAAATAAATCGACTGATGGGAACAATTCAATCTTCATCCGGTCTTATTTATTAGCATGTTTCAACATCAAAGTTTAATTTTAATAATGATATTTTAAAACTACGTTTGTTTGCTTAATAGTGCCACTGATGATCAAGAGAATTGGAATTTTTATAAAAATAATGGCCTATAAATGCTATAGGTTAAAAATAAATAAAATAATTGCAATATATCTAAACAATTTACTACTCATATGTAAAATATAAACAGCATTTTTAAACATTTTAATTAATAAAGTAGCAGTCAGTGTCTCCAAAACGGTGGAACTTACATGATTACAACAAACCTAAGATTAGATTTACCTACTATAATTATTTATTTATGTCGCACACCACGTCCAGTTTGAAACTTGTTTCAGAGATGTTAATATTTTTAATATGAAACGTTTAAATAAAGTGCCAAAATGCATTATAATAATTATAATTTATTTCAAATGGAAGTTGTTTTTTTTTTTTTGAAAATGTCGAATTTTGTTAGTAAAAGACAGTATATGAAAAACACACCTGACTTGACACATAACAGAAGTAATTTCTAGAAAATTTTTATTACTCTTGGTACCCTGGAGGAGGTATCTAAGCAAGGGCTTCATCCCGATCCAGTTAGTAGTAAAAGAACCTAAGACGAAGACGATTCCAGCACAATAGAATATTATTTTAAGACATAAAATAAATAAGTACATTCAGATTCAGGTCATGGAGAATATATTCCAAAATTTTATAGTATCAAACTGCGAAACTTGTCGACCTCCCTTCGTACGAACTTGTATAATTCTGTATTTATACATTTTTGGCGAATGTTTCACATTTTTTATATTTTACTTTTCAGATGTCCGTGAACGTGAAAAATTTGAATCTACTACAATTACTTCATTACTTATGAGTCGTATTGCTATAGAAGGCAGACGACACTTTCTAACTAAATGTAAATGGGTTGAATCAGGTGCGTGAGAGATGAAACAGAGCACGGTCAAAATTCCTAATTTGTTCTTTTGCACTTGTTGGCTCTGCTTTTAGTTCCCAAAATTATGAGCGCCCAGGTATATCTTCGTTAATCAGCAGTTCTTAGAGGACTTTATTTTTAAATGTATACAATCAATCAATTCACTTATCAAATGTAGACCTTTGTAATCAGTTCAATGCATTTTTAATAATTTTAAAAAAATTCTAAACATTTTTGTTATGTTTGTGGATTAATTTTTTCTGAATTTTCGTTACCTGCTTTGAGATGAAAGAATTTCGGGGTTTTCACTTCAAGTGTATTATGATTATTATGTTACATGATTATGTTATCATTTCCAATATCACGCAATAACTCGATATACTACGATAACTCGCATATTTAACTCGTTGTGGTCACTGGAGGTCCAAAAGACCCTACTAGTTTTTTCAATAGAAATTTTTAAAAATTTGTTTTTTTTTTCAAGTGAAACGTTAATTTTAGATAAGTAAACAATTGGATCTTGTAAAGAAGACCTTTTTATATTTCCATAAATTTTTATGAGGTGAAATCGCAAATAATTGATAAACAGTAAAAGATTTCTCGCGTAGGGTCCCACGTTCTTATTTCGAAATGAATGAAATGAAATGAATTTATAAATATTTCTGATTTTCTTGAAAACTATTGGACTAAAGTCCCGAGAAGATCTGAACACGATACTGGAATTTGTCTTTTATGTTTCATGATATAAAAACTTATTCTTTGAAAAAATCTCGAAAGTTGTAAACAGAATTGAATATTTTATAACATTTTAATTATTAATTCCAAAAATTTCAGGATCTACAGTGTTTGTATTTTATAATAATTGATTTACTTAATAAAATCTTTTAACAATCTTTACTCATGTAGCAATTGCAATTGCTGCAATATCAATTAAGAAATTAAGAGAAAGATCTCTCAAAAATTCTAACTTGAATTATCTAACTAAACTGAAATAAAAACTTTTAAATATATTAAAATTGTTTTATACTGTTCTAGAACATCAGTTTTAAAGATTTCAATGTTCTGTTTGCAGGGTGATCCTTCCTAAGTTAAGTATGTTAAGACTAGCACTAGTGAACTAGTGATCTAATGCAATACTGAAACTAAAAAATTCAAAACAAATGAAAATTTTATAATTTAGATCGTGATAAAAGCAGATTTACATTTTTTAAAGACTTACCTTTTTATAATCGTCTTTCATAAGACCTCATTAAATGGAGAAATTAAATGATGATAAATAAGCGAATATTTTTTGTAAATGACGAAAAATTTTATAATATCTTAAATACGATTAAGATCCTTTTTATTTATAATATTTATAAATTGTTTATTGTGTATATTTTCTATAGAAAACTATTTAACAAATCATATAAATATGATTATATACTACCAGTATTTGCATATAAATTCTTTTCCTTCATTATTCATAATTGTAATATCAAAACAGCAGGTTTTAAATACGAAAACATTGAATAACTTGCTCAGTACTAACGAACATGGGAATTATTTATCCACCATTTCTCCTAAACCTAAAAATGAACAAGCATATACAAAGCAGAAGATAATTTGGTTGCGAGCATTTATTTCAGGTCTTCTACACCTGAAGATGTTCTAGTAAATCTTAACCGGGCTGTGTTCACGGTCTTACGTTGGTATTAGAGGAACTTGAAAAGTGGGTCAACGTATATAAAGCCAAGTTCAAGGCGATTGGTATGTCAGATGCGAAGAAATTTTTCAGCTAGTTACCTCGGTTGCTATTGAAGACGAAGTGAAGTTATAAGTGTAACTGATCAACAGAAAGTTTATAAGGAATTACGTTATATTATTAGTAATATTCAGGTGAGGCAGTTTATTATAATATGCTGCATTGTAATTAAATGTTTATGATAAATTTTATTATCATTTTAATTGAATTGTTATAATAAAATTTATTGATTTCTTTATAACGGGTAAAAAAGAAAGTTTCTTCTAATCTTTTCTTTTCTTTGAACTTAAAACAAAATTGCCGGTTATGTAGGACATTCGTATAAAATTGACCCATATTTTTAATTTTGTTTTCTTTTTAAGAATTTTGTGTATAAATATTTAAAGTGTGTTTCGAGATCATTTCATGTTAAGTTATTTTTTGATGACGGGAGAAAGTTTTCAAAATTTCATGGCTTAAATTAATTGTGATGTGATTTTTATACAGAGACATTTAATTTTTTGTGTTTATTTTATGTTTTAAATAAATAAATTATTCAATTAAAAACAATGATATTTTAAAAAAAAAAAAAAAAATTTTTTCAATAAAGTTTTATGTTTAAAAATAAGACCAGTGAAACTCATTCAAAAACTATGCAGTATTAAAATTTTACGAAAAAAAAAAAATAAAAAATTTCGCTGGTAAAAGTACTTTCACTCATGACTAAGAGATAAGAAAAACACAATTCGGCGATAGTTTCAACACGCTAACCTTACCAACAATCTAAAGAAAGAGAGGATCACACACATGCTTAAGTTTTATTAAGAAATTCAAATTCAAAATAAACAAATTATTCTTTTAAATACCAAAAACGATGCAAGTGAAATAGTTAAATAAGAATTAATAACGATCATTTTTGATTACAATTTCAGTAAACACTTTTTTTTTTTTTTTAATAGTGAAAAAAATTATGTGATAAACCTAAATTACCTGCAGTACAAATACGAGTACATCTACCTGCAAATTACTGATCGAGACGTGTGTAGTCTTTAAAAACCACACTCTTAACTTTCTGATTTTAATGGACTAATAACGGAACCATGTTGATGTCCAATTAGTCTACATAAACCAGAAATGCTATAGCTGTTTATAAAATTTATTAAGCCATTATTTATTCTATTTTACGTAAAATATTGAATTATAGCCTAGTATATTCGGTTTTGTGCAATTCAGGTTAAACAATTTAAAAGTAATTATGATGAAATGGTGAATTTACTTTTGTGGAATTTCCAAGCTATTTAATAATTAATAGTGTAAATATTGGAGAGATTTTTGATTATTTTTCAAGAATTATTTAACGATGAATGAAGAAAAGAGTATATCAAAAATTACAAATCCTGTATCCTTATATGGAACTTTACTTCTTTTTAAAGTATGATTTATTAATTAACGTACCTAAATGAATTCTAAATGCCTTCATCAATTAATTAGAATAAAAATAAAATTATAATAAAAATATTTGCATAATTTATATCAGTTGTAATAAAAAACAAAAACGTCGATGCGATCGATCGCACTTTCTCCCTAAATCATAGCACAAACAAAAGTGAAATATTTTATTGTTTTACAATAAATATAGTAACAATTCATCACTAATATAATGAAGCAAAAAAGCAAATATTTTTATCGATTTATAATTAAATCAATATTTAAACTTTTCTTTCTGTTACCAGGAAATCAAGGCATACCATTAATTCTAATTTTATTTATAATGTTCTTATGTAAAAAGTTCAAAGCCGAAAAAATGTCCTAATGTAAAGCGTTGAAAAAGAACTGAATATAAATTTATTAATAGAGCAAACAATTTAACTATAAATATACGACTATATTCGAAGGCATTAATTAAATTGTGTCAGAAGAAAGGGTTATATTCTCTTTGATTCATTACAAATATCTTGTGACAAATTAAGCTTCAAATTTAAAAACTAGAGTTTTTAGTCCGTACATAAATGACATAATAATTTAGAATCTTCTATTAGAATAAAACAAATTAAAGTTATTTAATTTTGACTTAAGGACGTTAATCATCAAAAACCATATATAAAATTTTTTAATGTCCTGTCTATACAAGTTGTAAAAAAATTATTTTCAGTTGGAATGGATTTATAAGTTCATATAAATTTTCAAAAGTCTGGGAAAAATACATCATACAGCTCCTTTTTAGCAGTCAAAGAGCTTCGAACGTGTATTTTAGTTTTTCTTTTTTTCTAGTAATTTTATATGGGCTGTACAACTCGAAAAGTTTTTATGAACATGACGATATTATGTCCTTCCTAGTTAAAATTTTCAAAAATAAACTTACACAAATTAATTTCTTTTTTCCTAAGTTGTATGCAATTTTCAAATAAATTGCATTAATACCTTCCAAGAAGATACCCGTATTGGTGATATGTATACTGATAAAAATTATATACCAGGTTGCATTAATACATGAGCCGTTAATTTTGAAAGTGATCTATCTAAGACCAATTTTAGAACGAAATTCTATTTCACACATTCTTAACTACTAAATATCGAAAAAAAGGTCAAAATAATATGATTTGACATTTTTTTTAAAAAATGGACTTAGGCCAATTTTAAAAAAATGGCTCACATCTTCATTGTTAAAAGATTTGGTTGCTTTGATCTATTTAAAAATTTTCCTTGTGACCATGAGAATAAAAATTAAATTCAATTTTTTATATTCTTTTTAAATAATACTACAAACAAATAAATTTGTTTAAATGGGACCTCTTAGTAAGCTGTTGAAAATTTTAAATTTCATAGAAACCGATTTTTTCAATATTGAAAAGTAAAATCAAAATTAAATAAAATAAAATCAAATCCTAAAATATCGCTTTTTTTAAAAAAGTTTGGAAGGCCAAGGTCTATGTTGAAAATTTATAATGTAGTAAAAATTGCATTGTTAAAAACTTTTATAGAATGGACATTTTTTTAAATTGGATAGACTTTAAGCTCTCAATCATCGCTAGTACATAGGCATAAAAAAGACGGTCATCTATATTAGAAATTCGACACATTGTACGGAGACTTTTTTTTAAGTTTGACTTTAGATGCATAGAAATACATAACTGCATACATGTTTTCCTTTTTAACTTATTTGTTGACACGCAATAGTATACAATTCATAACTTTGATGATAAGTGACAAATACTGTTTTTAAAGAGAACATCCAAGATACTTAGTATGGAGTTACAAAGCAGTTAAATTTTGAATTAGTTTACTTCAAGGTGTTTTCATGAACCCTTTACCGTAACCCCATTCCAATTCATAAATTGTAAAATTTGGACATATTTGGAAACATCGTGCGGAGGTACGTATAAAAATTTATGTGACCATGTTCAGTATTATGAATTAAAGAAAAAGAAAACTACCAGAATAAAAATATTTTGTAGAAAGGTAAAAAACAAATAAATGTATATATAAATAATTTTATAAACAAAAAATAGTAAAAGTTGTTTATCAAATTGATCACATTTAAATTTGCTCCAAATCAAATGAACGCTCGCAGAAATTATTCCCTAAAGAATTGTAATTTTTAGGAAACGGCTTAAATATTAAGTTATAAATCTTATTGAATTTATTTTCTAATTGAATAAGATATGACAAAAACAAAACGAATGGCAATTATGAATAAAACATCTTCAATTGGTGTAAAGTAAAGCAAGAAGAAATTCCCAAGTTTAACTGGAATCTAAGAATAAAGAAAGTCAATAACCGCATTAATAAGTGATAACTTGTCAGAAATTAGCAGCATTGCATCAAATAATTGAAAGAAAATGTCACGGTAACGCAACGATTTAGAAAATAAATATGAAACTACAATTTGCATAGTTTTGTTACAGTAGACTGTTGGAACGTTTTGGGCAATCGGAACAGGTAACAGTTTGACCTAATAGAACGATTTCCTCATACTCAGGCTAGAGCGCGACGAAGTTATAAGAAGAAAGAACTGATTGTGAGCAACACTGTGGAAGCCTACCTGTAACCAGTGGGCATAAAATGTGGTTCTGTTGTATTGATACTGCTACCTTGCAGCGTATAATGCTAATTGCAAATGCGGTACTTCTTACTTCCTATTTATATCCGCGCATTTTTCTTCATCAATGTAACGGCACTGGTATACGCATTGAATCACCAACACATTTACCATATTATACTTCAATTATTTAATTCTAGAAAGCGACTATCTGTTTTATGTTTACGAATTGTATAGGAGGTAATTGGGTGGAATATTTTGTTACTTTAACTATTTCAATATTATCGTTTCTCCACCTCCATATTGATCATTATGCAAAACTATGCTACACCTTCTAGAGAGGATAAAATTTGGGAACAGTATTCCATAGTACAATTCTTAACCTTTATCTAAAAATACGTATATCTCAAAACTGGAACATTGTCCCAGTTTACATTTGTGATTATAAATTCTTCAAACATAGAAATTTGTTTAAATATAACTTGAATACTTTGAAAAATTACACGTCAGTTAAATCTTGTGAGGAGCTCTTGACCTGGCTGAAAAAGATACTTCTTTAATTGAAGAGAAAGTAAGAAATATCTTTCGTTCCGTCGCATAATTGAAAAGAATTCTATTGTTATTTTTAAATATATTATCTCTTTTACGAATTATAATGTTTGAATTGTTTTTTTTTGTTTTTTGTTTTTTTTTGTGATTGAAAAAGGTAACAGAAGCTAGAAAGGACATAGCCAAGTTATCCTTAAGATGGCCAGTGGGATATTTTTAATTGTTTTTAATTTTTACTACTCAAATGTTTATCTATGTTACCAAAATTAATTAAACTAAGCTTCAGTATGTTTTTACATTTCCCATCTTAAGATGACTTCTGTAAAGATCATGTCCATATCATCCTATTTTTTTCCCCAATTATTTAAACTGATAATAGTCTATTTTATTTAAAAAATCGCCATAGTTATAAATACTAATAGTAAAATTAATGAAGAATTTCCTTTTTGGTAGAGGAAATATTTTAAAATGAATGATGTGGATTAAAGGATAATCAGAGGATTGAGCCTCTACCTTATGACGTGAACTTATCGCAATGATTTAATATCAATTCAAAAATAATTAAATCAAACAACATTTTGATCTTAAAATAATTTAATTTAATAACCTTATATCGATTTCAATTCTCCTTTTAAATTTAGGAATTTCAACTATTATGTCCTTACTCGTTATAGACACAAATGGATTTATTAAATAATATTAAAACTTATTTTATAAAATATGTAAAACTTAAAACTTTATATAATTATTTATATTATTATATTTTTTTTGTGTGAATTCAATTTGTAGAAATGTATTTTATTTGTATGTTACAAAAATTTAATGTTTCTATCCATTTTAATATCCCACTAAATCAAACAAACATCTCATTGCCATTGTAAGTCACTTTGCTTTATCTTGCAGGAAAGGTGTTAGCATTTGTTTATAATCTTTGTAGAATTTTTTAGACACTTTTGTTCAAATTTAGAATGTAATATTACTCATCAAACCTTCCGAATCTGTAAATATGGAAAATCATTAGTTTACATCCCGTTTTCTAAGAAGATGCATAGGGAAACCTTTGCAATTTGTAGTTAGATTTTTCGTTCGATTGACTAATTAACACTAGACTTACGGGTATCGACTGTGTACCAACTTTTACTGAAATCCATCTTTTCTTTTCTTAGTTTTCTTCAGAACATTCACTTTTCTACAATGCGCACTGTTGAAATATTCACTCGCCAAAGCAAACTATAAATAACAACTTCGGCCTCACTAAATTTCCAAATATTGCATGTTCTCTCTGCAAAATGGACAGTCAAATTGATCATTCATGATATGATAAGGCTTGATCTAATTGTAAATAATTAGTTCAAATTATCTTAGTTCACACCCTCGCTGTTAAACAGCTGTTATATGTTTCATTTTTGTTACTAAACAACAATTAAAACGATTTGTTATAAATTAAGTAACCCGTCAATTTCACAGATGTCCGTAAAAACACATAGAAATAAGAAAATATAAACCTTTTAGATAAAATGAATATTTTGGAATTTTTTGAATGAATGGATACAATGAAAAACCAATATATAGTATTTCTAAAAGATTATATTAACATTTTCGGAATTTTCTTTTTTCTTATGAATCCAGTGCTAAGATTCACCCCTTTTTTGTTTCCTTAAAATCAAGACACACACATAAATCTTATTTATTAATTTTGATCTTGTATACAAAAACAAATAGACGAAAGATTAACCCTTTGCACTCGATCGTCTCTTATGTTTGCGTCTATAGATATGCAGTACATTAAGATACGTATCCAAAATGTTATTGTGAGTCGTAACGTATATACATACAATTATAATATTACATACATATATTATGAAGAAAAATATATATTAATCCTTTGTGGACGGGTGTCCATCACTGCTCGCCATCACAATTTACGCCGTCTGTATTCAATTTTTTCGTCTGTCCAGAAAAATCAAACCATACACTGGAATGAACCATATCATGCATATGGTATAGGTTTTAGGTATCATATGCGTTTTCAATACTTCTATATATTGTTGATATCGCATAGTACCTTCCACGTTGTATAAAGGACCGGCCTCTTTAGAAGACATCATACTCCCCACCATACAATGCTTCTCCAGTGAGTCTTTTTACATACTCTGAATTGTCTTGAGCGACTTTAAATAGGGATTCGGCGCTGAAGCAATCCTAAAACGAGAAATGATTTTTATTAAGGTATAAATTTTAAACTAAGGACTTTTCAGAATTTTCTGCTACTGTTAAATAATTTTCAAGAACTTAAAAATAACAAAATGTAATGGATAATTATTATTGCTTAGATTTTCCCAATCTTCTACAAACCGTGCTTTAAGGTCTTTAGTCCACTGCAAAAGTTTAACCTCCATTGAAGCAGCAGCACAAAGACCTTCTTGACAAAGTTTTCACCTTACACTTCTAGCCGAAACTTCAGTCTTAATTTCACTTAAGCTATCTTTTAATCCTCAATTAGTTGTTCGCCTTTGAATTGTAGCCATTTTTGCTAAAAATTTTTTTGTTGCTGCTCTTGGTGAAAATTTTGATGTTTGACGCCATATCCACATCACAACAATAGGTCTGCGAAACAATACGAAGAATTTCTAAACTCTATAAATTTAGATCCGTCTAATTTCTAAACACCCACCAATCTCACAACGAATATTTCTCAGTTGTGACCATCAATATACAAAGGACAAAGAATAATGTTTATTTATTACAACTATAACCCTTTAAATTCATACATACATGTTTATTTAATCGCATTAAAAAATTTTTTATATAAATTAAAAATACTAAGTTAAAAATTAATTCAAAATTAAAAATAGAATTTTATTTAAAGAGCTTCGAAGCGTGAAGGATTGATTAGTTATTTGGCAAAAATTAGTTGTACAAATTCTTGATGAGACAAAGCAAATTCGAGGACGAGATTCCCTTTTTAAAGTACTTCCCAAGTGGATAATTAGTGAGCAATAATTGTTCATATTTAGATAATCTAATATTGATCATTTTGAAACATCTGACATTCAGACAAACTTCTCAAAAGGGCCTGAGAATAGCTAAAGCTCGTAGTAGAACTAGATCTTCTTAAGAAATCTTAAAGTGAAGAGCTGTTTCTCCCACGCTTTTTGAGGATAGTCTCTGAGGACAGCAAATGAGGAAAATCTCTTGCTTACAGTCGAAGAATATATTTCCGTATAAGCCATTTATGGTTTTCCTTGAAAGAATAAGAAATGATTAAAAAAAGTCTGGTTAAATAGTACATTTTTCTTAAGCCGTTAGTTTCTTCTTTTTTGAGTTATGGTTTTAACTATATGAATTTATAGGGTATATTCCCAAAAAAGCACAAACAAAATCGGTTTAGAAACATCCTATGTCTGTAAATATATCTGATTTTGAACCACTGTATATGGACAAAATCTAGTTATAAAGCAAGAGAAACATATGCTTATCTAAATTCAAAATTTAGTAAAATAATAATAATAATAATAATAATAATAGTAATAAAGTATATTACATCTAAAGTTTAATTTATAGACACTACTTCAAATTTTTCAGAATGTGTGAAAGGAAAGCAATAGGATGGATTTTACTCAGTATTCTAGTTACTCACAACTTTCTAATTTCATTTGGCTATCCACAAATAATGGAACAGCAAATGACACGTTATGAACGTGATCAGCAACAATTAGAAAAATCAGCAATTTCACCATTCTACGATCCATCCTATCATTCAGAACCAAGAAAATTTAATGTAAAACCAAATGCTTCTAAGAAAGTTGCACTCGACGACATTGATGAAGATATTCAAACCAATCAAATTCAAGACACGGGTTTCTCTTGGTCCAATATGCTGGCAACAGTATTACAAATGCTATTCAATCCTGGAAATAATGCTCCCACAAAATCGGATGATTTAGACAATAATAGCAGTTTTGGTACCTCACCGTGGGCAAACGTAATTTCAGTTGGTAAGATCAAATAATGCGTATTTATTTTAATATACTATTTTAATAACGAAATTTTAGGTTTAAAAATTATAACGACACTTTTGGGTGGAGGTGCTCCCAATGATGGTATCGACAAAGTTGATAATGGTGGATCACCGATGCAGGTAAATACTATAACTTTCGATATTAATTATTATAAATTAACATAGACCGGTGAATTTAAGTAGTAGTAGTGGTTAAAAAACGCTTCTTCTGCTTTTTTTATCTTGGTATCTTTCTTTATTACTTGGTAATTTTTACTTTTGCAAAGTAGCAAATAATTTTAGAACAAACAAATTCATGACTAAAAGCGATAACATTAAACATCAAGATAATTTATTTTTTGAGAACAAATGGTTCAGTCAATCCAGAGTTTACCTAATGCAAAAATAGGTAATGAAAAATTCCATTTATAAACAAATAATCTGAAAGTCCGCGGAGGGGAAGGGAGGGTTTAGGTCACTCGTTAAATATTGAATTAATTGGGAACTCATTTTGGGTATGTCGAAATTCGGTCCTAATTCCTAATCGCCATGCACAAAAGCCAATCCGGAAAAAAGCCGTAATTATGGAGCAAGTCAAGTATCGTGCTGTTATTTAATTTCCTGCCAAAAAATTCTTTACTCATAATAAGTGAGATGGAATTTGTTTATGGAGATCGATGCCCTAATAAAACCATGATTTACAAGTGGTTTTATCTTTTCAAATATGGCAGAGAATCGATTGAAAACAATCCGTGCCCAGGACGGGCCGGCCTTTGAAGCCACCACGTCGAATATTGTTGAAAAAGTCAAAAAGGTAACATTGAAAGATGGACGTTTGAAGAAGAAACAACTTTCTGCATTATTAGGAGAATCAGAAACCATCATTTCCATAAAAAAAAAGTCAGTGCAAGGTGAGTGCCTAGAATGCTCACGCAGCCTCAAAAATAAGGAAATCTAACGTCGAAGCTGAGTTATTTGGTGCTGAGTCCAAACAGAAATCGATGCAATGGCTTAAGAAAGGTACAACAACCCCTAAGAAGTTTAAGGTGTCAGGATTCGCCGGAAAGTTGATGGTTACAACTTTTTTGAAATCCAAAGGAATTATTTTAATCAACTACAAAGAAATGGGTGTCACAATAACTGAAGAATACTATAAAATATGACTACACAACTGAAGGAAGCCATCAAAAAAAAAAGAGGCGGGGAAATGAACAAAGAGCATATTGCTTTTGTAAGACAACTCACCAGTTCACAACAGCAATACTGCGATGCCATCTCTACCCAAGTGTGGCTTTGAATCGCTGGTCCACACCTCCTACAGTCCGAACCCGGCCTCTTGGGATTATTATTCGTTAACAAATTTAAGAAAGAAACTAAGGGAGTCCACTACGCGGAATTTTGGACCTCCTTTAGTACCTTACTTTACTTGTAAGTAATGCTTAAATAACCCTACAATAAAAAACTGATTACAATATACGCTTAAGCATTAGGAAGGTAATGCAAAGGTAATGTGGAAGGCAATAGAATAGACTGAAAAAAAGTAGTATTCTTGAACTTCTGCAAAACTGCAAAAATTTGAAAACTAATTTCTTAAAATTACTCCTATAACGATTTATCAGCAATGCTCAAGTCAGATTATAAATTCTCGTAGTCACAAGCAGAAGAATGTCGAAAGTAGCTCTGGAAAAATTCCACGTCCTACAGGAAAGAAGTTTAAAATTATGTCCTGGAAAACGATTAGGATGAAGTCAAAAGGGAAATTGGACTTCAAGCACCGAGGATTACAGAACTTCTATTGATCAAATGGATAACATTCCATTCTTTTTCATTAAACCGGCAGATATATAATATTTTATCCTATTTTCAGCAATGTTTTTTATTTTATATTTGTTCATTTATGGGTGCTACATATTTTCGTAGGCACGTTCTTAAAAATGATTCAAAAATGATTTTAGAAACAATTCTGCTTCCAATGAACTTAGATATTAATTTAAGAAATTTATTTTAAATATTCAGTGCAAATGTTTACGTTAAAATTAAAAACAGGAGCTAGAATTTCTTGCGTCTTTATATGTTACAAAAATAAAAATAAATTGGTTAACTTCAATCAAAGCCTTGAAAAGCCTCTACTGAGATTCCTTCAAAAAGGTATGTAAAAGTGCAAAGAGATGCCAAGATACCAAATGTAATGTTTGTCTCTATATTTATGTAATAAAAGATTTACAAAAATACAAAAATAACGTGAATAAGATAGGTACGATTTATATTTACGTAGAACTATAAAAAAAATGTAAAATTTTTCTCTTTCTCTTCATTGGTCTTCAATTCTAAGTTGTTTCATTGTATGTAAGCCTACCTTTCTTAAAGTTCAATCTACCATTATCAAACCTTACCGACTTCGTCTCCAAAATCATGCGTACTATGGAAAACGATAACAAAATTGAAGTTATTGCTACCAAACCTTCAACATATTTTCCCATAACGTCATTCTAAATCAAAGTAGAATCCCTTGGTCCCCAAATTTGGTCACTTTTCATTACAACAGAATATATGATTAAATAATTTGCACTTTATGTGGATTAATTTGATTGGTCTTCGATATTTTTGATATGCAAAATATCATTGAAATACGTGGATTAAACGTATTAAAGAAAATGTCAACATACGTGTCGTTCCAAAATTGGTATATATTACTTGATCGATTTCAAACGAGTATTGGCGACTTGGATTGTATTGGAACACAATAAATTACAACTTGAATTCCTTATTGTTTTATTTATAATTCTAATGAATGGAAATTGTCTAGAAATGTAGTTCAACATTTCAAAGTTATTCTAGCATTCGAACAACTCAATGTTTAATACAATCTAATGCTTAATAAAGTATAATTATTTTAATTTAATTTAAGTTCAATTTTATTCTTTTTAAATACATTTTATGTTTCTATCGAATGTCCTTTATACACTTCTTCACCAATTTAATACACGCATATACCCGGATATTTTTTTTTTAATTTCAGATATCTAAATAATAAATAAATAAACACAATCAATCCATAAACAAATAATAAAACTAGTTCATTTTTAGTGAAAAATATTTATTTTACGGTTGTATTAAAATCATAAGAAAATTATTAAAATTCACTAAATCTTGGAAACATGACCCACTCTATTTCTTATTACATCTAATTAAAACTCATAGATATATTACTTTTTATTCTTTAATGTCTTATAAAATTAGTGAACAATTACATTAGAAAAATAATTGAAAGATGTTGCACATTCATCGACTAGAAATACGCAATTTTTAAAACTCAGACCAATTGTATATGATTCTAGTGACCACCCACGGCTTCATCCGCGTAAAATTGGGAATATTTACAAATTTGTGTGTGTCTAAAATGATGTGTTAACAGATTACCTAATATTACTTCGTAAATTATGTACGAAGCATTAAAAAAAAAAAACACGATGCGTTACATTCCCACCAACAGACACAGAGCAGAAGTCAAGCAGTATCTCCGTTTCTAGTTATCCAATTTCGATAAAACAAAGCGAAAGTTATTTCCTTAAATGTCTTTTTAATTAGTAGTTATATGTTAATGAAAAAACTTACCGTTTTAACGCCAACTTGTCCCAAACAAACAGACAGACACACGCCGACAGACAAAAATTCTAAAAATGATGGATTTGGTCTCCGGGTCGTTTAATTCATCAGTCCTCTTAACATCAAAGACCGACACTACAATTTTATTTTAGTTCGATTTTGTTAAACAAAAAATTTCATTTAATTGACGTCAACTGAAGGAAATTCACCATAAGAACAAGAAAACTAAAACGTATATATGTATATAATCATACATACTTATGATTTTCTGCTACTTTGCAATTTTGTATATTAGTAAAATATTGAAATTTTTCAGTTCATAAAGTTTACATAACTTCTAAACAAAAAATTTCTTCTTTTAATTGTAATTGAAACAAACACAATAATTTTATAATGGCACAAACATTACTTGGCAAATGGTTTCTCGCTTGCTACAGAGTATCCTTGCTGCAGTGCTATCATCAGTCCTTGGTACGAAAGATCCCGAACAGGTCAACACAATGGCTAAACAGGCTGGTGAGGTAATGTGTATTTCCATCTGATTGTAAGCCTTGTAAATACTTGTGAATGATTGTATTATTATTAAATTATTGTAATGAATGTAAATAATAATACTCTTTGATAAAATTAAATTTTAAAATGATCATTATTTTTATTCAACTTCAGTTTATAAATATTGTGATGAATCTTCTTGATGCATTGAAAACTTCCTTTTCACACCGATCATTGGCCGCGAGATCAATTGGAAAGAGGGATTCGATTAGTGATGCTGCTGTAGCAGGAATATCCATGTTAAAGAGTTATATGAAAACTTATAATAGTGCCGATGATAAATGTTTACAAAAATATTTATGCGAAGCTAACACAGAATGCGTATCAGAGATCGGGGGAAGTAGCATATTTTGCCAATTAGGAACGTAAGTAAACAATTGAAGTAATTTGAAGAAGACAT
This sequence comes from Proctacanthus coquilletti, assembly GCA_001932985.1. NCBI lineage: Eukaryota > Metazoa > Arthropoda > Insecta > Diptera > Asilidae > Proctacanthus > Proctacanthus coquilletti. The sequence continues at coordinate 63,265 of MNCL01000168.1, forward strand.
GTTAATAAATCATTTACAGGTATGCTACCAGCTTCATAATGGAACGAACAGCGGGAAACCGTTTTGAAAACTTATACGATGCAGGTAGACGTGGAAGATCCGGTGAGAATTGCAGACAGATATATTTGGAATGTAATGAAGTTTAGAGTTTTTTATAAAACCGACTATAATTTTCATCTGAAAACAATAGTTCAAATGCGTTATTTATTTATTTATTTATTTAATTTATTTTGCATTTGATGTAAACACTTCATTTTGACTACATAAAAAAAAAAAAACTAAGCGACTAACAGAAAATTGATTAATGTGTATTTCTTAATTATTTGTTAGTTTAGTCGATAGTTATAGTAGACAATATTAAGGAAAGGAATAAAAAGTCTTGTTTTTAATAATAGGAATTTAATGATTACAGTGTGATTGTGAGGCCAACAATTTTCTAATGTACATTAGAAACTAAGGAAAATTTATTTATTCATTGTATAATATATTGCAATTCATGTATGATTAATATACATAAAACTTAGAAATAAAATAAATTAAAATGTAATTTTATTTAACGTAGTTTCATTAAAAAAGCCATTTTATTCCAAATTAATTAAAGAAAAACTACTGTATCACTGTTGTATTAACATAGAACAAATTCTTTTGAATTCTGAATGATATTGTGATTTAATTAAATATTTAATGCTTTCATATTTCACCAGATTTGTAAAATTACAATAACTACAACTAAATTATAATAATATTCAATTACAGGCGTCTTTTCGGAATGAGTAGTTTATAGATGCTGTTTTTAGGGTCTGAGCAAACTTGAATTCTTATTTTAAAAGCTAAAAAATAGAAATAAAGCCTGAGGGACTCTAAAGTAGTACCTAAGTATCTAAAGTTTTGAACGTTCAACAAACAAAAATTTAAACTCTATTCGATTTTGATGAAACTTTTTTTTATTTTATAGAAAAATATTTCAAATAAATTTCCACCTCCTTAGTTCAATTACTTTGTATACCACACCGAAATCTGAAATCAATTTTGCTCAAAGTATTATATTTTATTGTTAATGTTATTCCGCAAAATTTTCGCCCCTGCACATTTACGAGGAACCACCAGCCGCCACCCAAAACAATCTTTAGTTTTACCTCTTTTGTACAACGCGAAAACCAGAAACAATTTTAATTACATGTGCTTTTTATCGGGTATTACTAATAGTCTAAATGAATGTGCAGAAGTAACAATTTTTAGAAAATCATATGCAGTTCAAGGAGTTGCCCGGCTTAGGGTGGTTTGATGTGCTGAAAAAGTTGAGAAGTGAACACATCTTCAGTGGCAGCGAATAAATAATATAAAATAGCGACACTTCAATGGAGAGCACAAAAGAGACAAGGATGCAAATAGTCGAAAGCTCTTTACGGTTGTATTCGTAGTGCTTTCAAGGATCCCAAAGCTCTTGCTTCCATAAGCGGTGGTGGTTCGAGAGAGAAAGAAATTTCTCAAATGCATTTAAAGGTAAGCGTGAAGAGTAAAAATATCGCTAGGAATCAGCTGACTTCAATCAAATATCCCAACTATGAACGTCGCAACACATTCTCAACGGTGCTGAAGTTGTTACCAACACATTCTCCAATATGGCGTAGTTTTTCGCAAGCAGCCAATGAAGATTAAGGAAATCAAGTGTGAAGAATAACACACATGTAGCACCTGCCGGCCGTTAGGTGTGAATAAAAAAGAAATTATATAAATTTCTAAAAAATCGTTTAGGATTGTTTTGAAAATAGTAAAAATTTAAATATGAGATGAAACTACACCTAACCCTCGATTTACACGGCATTCGAATTGCACGGTTTAACACGGTTGAAGAAAAGTGGAAGAACTTCCATTTACACGGCACTTTACATTTCACTTTAACACGATCAGATTAGTCAAATATTTTTAAGAAAAATCTATTTTTAGAACAAATTTTTGGAATTGTGAATTATGCTATGTACACAAATTTAATGAATTCATGAATTTTTAATTAAAAATATTTACATACTTTTTTATTTTACAAAAAAATTAAATAATACTATTTCATATATTTTTCCAATTAATTTCATGTGTATGTATTTCTTTTCAATGTGAACAGTGGACTCGAATTGCACGATTTCAATTTACACGGCATTTTCGGAGAACCAATCTACCGTGTATATCGAGGGTTAGGTGTATATTTTATAATGCCCAGAAATCTTCTTTTTGAAGAGATAAGTTTGCTATTGATAACTAGGAGGAAATAAATTGATGATTCGATTAATTAATAATAGTTTTCTCGAATTTCCTTTTGTTTACCATTTTATAACTACGAAAAACGATTTAAATAATTTGTCGTCCAACTTTTTGTTTATTACTTATACACAAAGATGTAGTTTAGCTATAAGTAATTTGGACATACCACAACCACCGCCCTCAGCACACTGAAATCATATTTGAATGTTATCTTTTCAATATACTCTAAATTAAAAATCTTGCAATAAATATTTTCTAAAGCTTGTATCCTCGAATATTTGGAGTCTTCAGTGTGCTCTACGGTACCGCCCTGACTTGACCAAGGGGCCTATAAAACATTTTCATTATTATTATATTCTGTACGAAGTATAAGCAGAGGCATATTTATAATTTGCTACAATGTAAATATAAACTATTGGTATTGAATGAAAATAAGGCAGATTCTAAACATTTTATTTAGAAAGTTCAACCGTTCCTTGCTCTTGTCTACTGGAATTCGCTGATCAGAAAAGCAAGTTGTGATTTCTTAATAAAGACGGCTCTAAACATTCGAATTATCTGATACTTTAATTTGGAGCTATTGACTATGGCCACTTTATCCATAGGATGCAGCTGCCTACAGATGGGTTATTGAATCTGAAAGTGACTCATTAGTTATCAAACTATTGCTTTTAGTTAGACTTAGTCAATATTTTTTGTTAAAATCGATTTTCTTGTTCAGTTCACAACAAATTCAGCTTTGCTCTTTCCTGTAACATAAGAACACTCTTTAATTATTTTTTGCAATAAATCAAGCACGTATTTAATATAAAGCCTGTATTTAATTTTATTACAGAGCACGTAGATTGCGAAAAAAATTATTTTAGGGATATTTTAATGCTGACAAACTCTAGTAAAATATGTAAACAAATCACTACATGGAATGTACGCATGCTATCACCTTTTAACGTCCCTTCTAGGAGCTTTTGAAAAGTATATCTATCTTTCTTTCGCATCAACCACTTTTAGTCACAGTTTGTACACTATCCGTGAATAAAATTCTTACGTACACCGATTTAATTTTTGTATTAACTTTTCCTCCTTAAGGAGTCTCGCTATTTTATTATTTTTCCAATTTCGGTATTAGATATGAAGTAAAATTAGTTGGGATGTTAAAATGTACCGAAACTGGTACACATCGGAACGGTCTCTTTTTAGTTAACTTTATATATGCAAAATCTGTGATTAAAATATGCAAGAATATTAAACAATTACGGAACTAATCTTAAATAATTTTATCAAAGGACCACTCGGGGAGCCTAGAGATTATGAAATAAATATTCAGAACTTAGATGGATATGGGCCTCTCCGTTCCCAGTCGTACCTCCATGATTGGGATGAAGAGGACCACGAACTGAACGAATGATGATTTTTAAGTGAATTACGAATGCACTGATCCTGGGCACTTTGGACAATTTTATTTTGCTGCTTTGAAATTTTTAGGTAAATATGGTTTTATTAATCGCAGGGAAAAACACATGAGAGAAATTACTAACCCCGTGCAATGAATAGACGAATGCAGCACGTCATGAGGTCCTTGGCAAAACAAGCAATGAAAAGTAGCACTCGTCAGTAATTATTAAGAGTTGTAGCTATTTATGTGAAAATTATATTATTATTATTATATAACAATTTATATTATATTTTTATAGAAGCAGACAATTAGTATCACGTACAGTAAATGTAGGACACGACATACTGGGGCCAAATATCAATTGATCTTTTGGAACGTTTTAAGAAGTATCATACACTTTAAGTTTATTAGTACTTCAAAAAAGAAAAAAACCTGAATATAAATGAAGATAAATGTACACTGTATTGTACTGTTGCCTTATATATTAGCATTCTGTTAAAATATATACGTTTTTTCTTCCAATTACTAGAACTATGATAATCTTGCTAAATATCATAGAGAATTTTTCCGATACTTCTTTTTTATGAATTCATAGCAGAAAGCGTTCATGTGAATGAATGTATGAATTTTACTAATAAATTATTTGAATAATAAAACTCAAAGTGTTATATTAACTGCCTGGAATGTATTGCTTGAAAATGAATTAAAGTGAAAGGCGATAATTATTATATTTCATTTGTAAAAAGTACGTGGAATTAAAAAAAGAAACATTAAATTTGTGACTATAAAATACAAAATTTTGTTAAAATCAATAGCGCGACAAGAAATCATTTCGCATCAGCTGATCGATGTTTGATTTTACTTGCAAGCATTTTACATATAAGAGCAACTCTTTCACGATATAATAACTTTTTAGTAATTATTTATTGTGTTAAATAAAGTAATATATAAAAAATTTGGTGTAATTATGTTCTGTATTATTGTTTTTTCTTGCTTTTCTTTAGTTCATGGTAGTCCGAAACTTTTTAGTCTTTTAAATTATTCCAATGTAGTCAAAGAAACTAATTTAATAATATTTCAGAATATTTTCGTATTATCATCATTACGGCAATTGTTTTATGACTATAAAATTATCGTACTCAATTTAAATGACATCGATCCATTTACAACTTACAGGGCAGAACATAGCTTTAGTCGAGTGTTTCACACTATCTGGCAATACCGCAAAAGTATGTAAACAAAAACTGTCGACCCACACACAGACTGGACATTTCCAGATGACATGGCGTAAACTATCTTTCGAAAATAATTTTAAATTAAGCAGAATTAACAAAATTACTAAGTCGTATTTAATTATATTACTCGAAAAACATTCGGAGCATTCTGCCTGTCTCTGTTTTACATGCCTCTATAGCACCAAAAAGGAAATCTCCCATGAACAGGCATTTTATCTTAACCGAATTTGCCTCCTAAGCTAACTGAGCTCGTTCACGGCATTGAAGACCGTAGATACTACCACTAGTTGAGTTTGGAATTTCTGTTCTGTTAGTTGAGCTGCGCTTGTTTGCGACGATAGAGATGTCGGTCGAAAAGTAATTTTGAAGTTTCCTGTCCGTAGTAAAGAAAAAAAAAAACAAAAAAAAAAAATCCTGACCGGTTATTTTTTATGAAATTTTATTAGAAAAAATTATTGTGCATTTGAATTAAGTGATAAATATTTATAATTGTGAAGTGCTTGTCTCCCATTTGTGATTTTTATACATCTTTAAAATGTGGCTTCATTTCATAGGCATCATTTTAAGTCTGATTTCTCTTTACAAGAAAATAGAACAATCGTGACTTAGATATAAGATTTTATAAAATTATTTATTAAAAGTGCAGTGATTATCTGTTGGATATTTTCTTGAATGAATATTGGTATGAAATGATAAACATTACTAGTTGATTGAATACGTCGGAATTAAACTTTTTTTTTTTTTTATATATAATTTTTATCTGCATTTCCTGGTTCGTTGACTTTTTTTTTTTTTTTATTTTATGCATAAAATGCTTTTTCTTCACTTTTCTTTTACGTTAAATAGCCTGGATTATATTTATCTGCTTGTCATTTACTTAATATCGCAATAAATTTAATATCGTTGTAGGATTATAAACTACAACGGTATAATATTAAATGCAATTACTTTTTTAATCTGCTCAAAGTAGTAGTTTAAATTATAATTTGTTTTTACCCCCACTTATTGTGCTAATATAACATTTTAATCATATTTTATAAGTAACACGCACACACACACACACACATACACATACAATCATATCACATTTCCTCTTAGAAGTACGGATATATCAACTATAAACTAATAACTTTCGTTTTACTTTCACTTGTATTTATAATTGGTAGAGGTGACTTATTCTAATAGTTAAAAAAAAAAACAGAAGAGTTTTACAAAAAGTTTTGATGGTCCAAAAAAAAAAATATATATATATATATTAAAAATGATGCATAATAAACTACAAGCTCCCTTTCCACCTGGAATTCCATTACCTGCAACTCACGGTCATGCGACTTTTACGCAAAATTATATTTTCTGCATATGGCACAGTTTCTATGCCGGCGTCCCCGTCTCGTACCAGATACACTTAAAAAGTCGACAGAGGCATGCGGCCAGTTGCAAGTGGAGTGGAGTTTAAGCATCAAAGACGAATGAATTCAGTGATTTTGTACAGGGTCATGGCGATTCTTCCATAGCACAGAAATTTTGTGCTAAGTGGAATAAATTGCTGTTATTGATCTATGCACAGTTTTTTTTTTTTTCTTTTAATTCTTTACGCTGTAATCGATTTTTGAATTGCGGATGGTCAAACTGTCTGAATCCATTCGAAGCCAATTATTATTTTAAATTATGTATATAAAAGTTTATTAAACGTATATTTTGCACACCAGCACTTCAAACCCTTAGCAAGAGTGAAGTTCACTTGTAAATTTAAGTGGGATGAAATAAAATGGGTCGAACACCACTTCATTTTAAAACCTATTAAAATCTCTTTTATAATCACCATTTGATTTTTTAGTTACCGAGAAATTGGGTTTTAAATTAAATAATCTAACTTTAAGGTTGTAATTTATGAAATCGTCTTTGTAAAACTAATTAGCTATAGATTCTTTTACAACTTTTGTATTGAACGTAATAACGTTTTGTTATTTTTTTTTTTAAATACCATTACTTACCCAAATTAATTAATTTTTTTTTTAATTTAATTTGCTAACTGCGAAAGTTTAATTATAAAAACGCTAAAATCTCTGTAACTAGCTTGCATGAAATTGTTTTGTTAGTTTTACTCCCATTCCGATAAAATGCTGAAAGTATCTCCAATCAGCCAAATAAACGCTAAAAAATTTCCTACGAAATTTAAATTGAATTGTCCAAGCGTTTTTTTTTTTTAAGTAATAACAAATATTCTTAAGAAAATAAGTTTTCTCACTTTTATTAGCCCATCCGTCATATAAAAAAATTCTCTTCGCTGTAATAAACGCGTAGAATAAAAAAAAAATAAAAACAAAAATTCAACAATCAGTTGTGGATTCTTATAATTTACTAAATAGTGCAAGATTTCATATTTTTTTAACACACTAGTGTGTATCTTGTTGATAGTAAAAATTTTTATAGAAATGCTTCAAACGTTCTAAAATTCTAAAATTCGACTGAGATTAGTGAAGTTAGTGTTTAAAGACATCAATTTTTTCTTAGTAATACTCAATTAAACTGTTAAAATATACCTACAACTTTATTTTCAAAGCTGCCTTTTTATTGTTATCCAGTAAAGGTGTCATATGATAGATTTCAGTAAGCAACGAACGTTTTTTTGGGTTAAGTGCCTATTAAAGTGCAATGCATTACTACTTAATTAAATAAGAAAGTTCACTGCAAATCACAATATTTTTATTTTTTTCAGAAGAATGATACTATGCCCTCTGAGAAACGTAGATACACTAATTAATGGCTGTGAGTCCACTCTCTAGCGTAGAGGATAGAAATTGACCCTAAATATAAGAGCTAAGCAGATTTTAATAGGAGTAAAATGTCATAGCGGTCTAATAGAAATATATTTAGTGACTATGTTGTTTCTATAAATAATTAGTAATAGTAAATAAATAATACGGCAACAAATAGAAAAATAGGTGATTCATTTGCATACCTGCGGTGGTATCTAATTTCTATATATGTACATATATGTTGTGTAAGTATGTCAGTTTTTCCGTTAGTATGTATGTAACTGGAGAACTTGATTTACATGCTTCTTTAATTTATATCTACGTTATCTTGAGGAATGTTTTGATCAAATTTACCTTTAATTTCCCCCCAAAAAACAAATAAATCACAACCACAGGAAAAACTCCGCAGTTCAGTCAATAAAAACAAAAGTAGATAAGGGAAAAATACACAGAGGCTTACATGCAATTGTTTTTTTAAACAATTAATGAAGACAATCAAATAAATCATTTTTGCGTTATTTATCTTTTGCAGTTTCTTCAACAGGGACGAATACGGATTAGACATCCAGTTGGAATTATTGTTCTCAGCTTTATAGGCTTTTATATTTCTTATTTAAACGACCTTTCTACACCTTTAAGATACACACAAACATTTTATTCAGGTCTTAGACATAACTTATGTAGGTCTCTATGAGATAAACAGCAGTAAACTACTATTTTCGACAGGTGAATACTTTAATAGTATTATATTCTTTGATATTGTCAATTATAGCCTTATCCTCCTTTAACCCTTTAAAAGACGAGTTACACTCTCGTGTTTGTGATGATCTTCAACTTGAATTATTATTTTGGACCATAAATTTGAAAATGCTGCAAAGATTAGATTGTTTTGATAAAAACTCAAGCTTAAAGGTATATTAGAATTCTATTTTGTGTTGGTTTCAAAGCTTGACCCCAAAATAAGTAACCTACAACCAGAACCATTACAAATACAAAAAAAAAGAGAAATGGTGATAAAAAAAAGCGTTGGCTCGTCTGGGGATCGTCTTTGATAAAATGTTTCGTCTCGAATGGATTAATTACAAATAAAATTGGGCATAATCTCTCTAATGTAACCGATTACGAAAAATGAATATAATACGAACATAACTTGCCGTTTATGGTAAATTCTTGAGTGCAAAAATGTTGTACCGAAAATAGACTAGAAAAGAATGAACAGACTAATTTTTGATATGATATGGTATTTTCTTTATAAGTAACTTCTACTGGTAATTTGTCAATTACAAATAAATAAGCAGGAAATTATATTTGTTTGCTAGTCAGATATTAAGATAAGTTACAATTTTCTGATTTATAAAACGCTGGTAAAATGGAATTTGGAATTTGCTATGAATAAAGTTTAATTGTGGTTAATGCATTTTGTCATTTCGTTTTTCGATATACGTCATTGTGGAAACGTTAAAAAACTAAATTAAATACTTTAAATTTTAATTTTTCAGTTTCTGGATGTTCTCATTGATACCGATTTTAATCCTTTGTAGTCGGTAGTTCCCTTTATTTATGCCCTACAAGCGCATTTATAATCTACTACAGCAATAGAAGAAAATATGCATTGCTATATTTGATTAAATTTAAAAATTAATTTTATTAGAAACCCTTTTTAGATTATTCTAACTAGAAAATTATGGCATAGAAGCGGTGTAATAAAAACTTAGCTAGTTGACCACAAAGTTTTAAAATAATTAAAACGTTGATAATAAGATTCTACTGTTCGTTAGATTGTTAGATGCTATTCGAAGAGTTAACAGGTTGGAAAACGATTTACACTATCCTAATTAAAAAAGGAGAGAACACAGGGTCTAGTTGACCCTAGAACATCTTCAAAGTGTTATATTTCGTGAACTATGATTTTTCTAAAATTTGTCTTAGACAAACGGTAGAACCGTAGTTAGTTCGAAGAAACTAATTTTCAATAGAAAAAAATGTACTGAAATTTGACCTACTTCCAAAAATGAGCTTTTTTGCGAAGAAATGTTTGGTGTCCAGGTGACCCCTTGTGTAATTCCAGGGCTAACTTTGTGGGTTAATCACGTCTTGCCCATGCCTCTTCATTGAAGATATTAGTTTTAGTCTAGCTAAAGTATTGAGCTTTGTCATAGCCATGTATTTTAAGTCTATGTTGAAATTTGAAATAATGCTAAGATGATTATGAACTATGCACTTTTGCATGTATTGCTGATGCCAAGATTTTTGAGGTCCAAATTCATTACGAATATCCCGTTTGATATTACAAAAAACGATCTTTTATTATACGATAGATTGTAGTAAAATATAGAACTTAAAATACAAAAAAAAAGAAGCTCGGTTTGTCTTCTTAAATTTCTCGTACTTTTACACCTTCTTGATCTTATTTCTTTTCCAAAGTTAAGTTGTCTTATGTCCCTTATAAATATTAACATGATCTACTATGAATAAGAAGAATCAAGAGTAGTGTTAAGACTTGATCTTCCAGGTCTATGAGCACAAACTACGGATAATTGCAGTCCAAATTTCCTACAGCCTTTTGTAAAATTATAAAAAAGAAAAAGAAAAAGTGGTTCGAGGAGGAAGTCATTTGAAGGTGGTAGCCTTCATAATCATCATTCACCCTTACTTGCATTTCGCAGTGGACATGGTTTAGATTCTGTTGAATATTTACATTTGTATAAAATAAAAGCGTATGTGAAAATCAAGGAAGTCGGAAGTTGTCTTACAACTCAAGAAAAAAAGATTCTTTCTTTGGCCCGTACGTACATATGTTCGCGATTTTCTAGAGATCCAATGAATCGGTTCCTATGGAACTTTCATTTTTGTAATCCTCATAATTTAAGGAATGTTTCAGAGTATAATTAGTTATGGGATCTATCTTATAACCAATAGAGGAGACAAATTCATTTTGAATCAGTGAAATATTCGTTATCGCTTTTCATGTTAAGAGTGCCTCTTGCATACACAACTTTCGTTTTAAAGAAAAATTAACAGAATAAATTTTGTTTATATCTTCTTATGTATGTTCACGCGTTATTTTTTATTAAAATCATCATTTTTGAAGACTTTTATTTTGTTCAAAGTGAAGTACGTCCTTCACAATTAGCCCTTTACAAAATTTTGAGAAAACCCAGCAGGTAGCTTTTAAAAATTTGCTGATTTTCTCGATTTTCTGGGGAATTACAAATAAAGTTTTTGACTATTAGTAGTAGTATTTTTACAAAATAAAGTTTTTGACTATTAAAAAAACTATAAAAACGGAAGCTATAAAACTATAAAATAATTTTAACATTCTAAAAACGTAGATTTCAGTCAGCATTTAAAAGTTAATTGAACTTGTTGCAACTTCGGAGCAAAGTGATAGGATTTTGATAGAAAATATTGTCATTTGATTTTTTTGAAAATCATCCAATTTTGGTGTCATCCAAGGAAATGGTTTTGAAAAAAAGGAATAAAATGTTGTTAGTTTTAGAGCCTGTGTATTTAAAATCGAATTTATTATCACATTTTTTCGTTGGTGATGCTGCCTTCCTTCTACCAGAACGTCTCATGACTCCATAGCCTGGATGTTAATAACCGTCTGAAAAGGAAATTTTCAATAGAACAGCTTTTTGGAGGACGTAGAAGTGTTATTCTTTTAAAATTTCTGTAACTAATTGGCAGTCTTTATTAAAAGCTTTGCACCTCGAACCCCACAATGAATTCCACTTGATAAAGTAGCAAGAAACACATCGCATTATTTTTAATTTTTAAATTATTAATTAAATTTAATTATGCCCGAATTTTATTTCTAATACGTTAACTAGTTTTGTTAACTAATGCGTATTCACAACAACAAGCTCATTGATCCAGAAGTATGGTTAATTTCCTATAAGAGGTGCTAGTAATGGGTTTTGGGTTCTTCAAATGTTATATGTTATGAATATAGTTTTTTTTAAAACTTTTTTGGGAAATTTCAACTGATTCCACTCACAATCAAATTGGACACAAGATTTATTTCAATGTAATTCCATTTTGTACTTTGGATTTAAATTCCTATAAACAACAAAACCCACAACATCAATAACTCGGTTGATCTCAATATTTCATAATTGTTTATAGGCATTTTGCTTTTATTTATATTACAATTTTAGTTTTATTTAAAGAATAATGGCCGCGTATTCTTCGTGGGTAGTATCATTCTTTACGAAAAGTAGTCCAAAAAGTACCATTTAACTAAAGGAATGGAAAAACTAACAAAAATTTAGCATAGGCTAAATAATAATAACACGAAAAATTGCATAGTTCTTTAACCAGTTAACGAGTTTAATTTTAAAATCTGGAAATGAAAACCAAACAGTCACGAGTATACACCTCAAACATAGAGAAGATGCTCCTATTACAAATGTTACGAAAAAACAAAGCAATTTTTATTTCATTTGTTGTCAGGGAATATCGTCCAGTTTGGTAAGATGACAAAATTACCCAGAAGAAGGGATAATTATTGAAAACAATTAACTCAATTTTAGTAAAGAAAAGATCCTAGAAGAAATATTCTTTACTTGACATTCGTACACCACTTCAGAAATGTTTTGCTAAAAAATGTTCTAAATCACTACACTAGCAGTAAAAATGTCAAACACATCGAAATAATTGGACGTGTGTATTCGTCAAACACAGTTGAGTGGTTAACACCTTTAACACCTTCGCTACAGGTGTTAAATAAATGTGACCATCCGCTTTTCACGCCTGAGCCCGGCATCACAAATATCAGTTTATGATAATTGGTTGCACCAAAACGTGCCGAAAACAAATGGAATGTGTTATAAAATTGTAAAATAGGTCCAGGATGTTTTTGGCCTACGGTTAGTAACATTTTTCGCTTTTTTAAAACTTATAACCACAACCAAATTAATAACAATTGGTCTGATATTTTAAGAATAAAACAATTTGGGCTGTGGATCTTCTTCTCAGGCCTTTGGTAGCGAACGGGTTAAGGACATTAAATCGTATATTTATTATTAACTGAATAAAAAAAAAAAATCAAGCAAAATTATAGTTAAATAAAAGAAGTACTTTGTTTAGATAAGAAATAATAGAAAGTTATTATTTAAAATCCACTTTTTGAAAAACAAAATCTCTGAAAAATAAGAAAGTAGGAAGTTGCAGTTACCTCGAAATAGTTGCATTTTGCACAATATCGTTGTATAATTAAATCAATTCGAAATGATTGCCTGTATCACCCTGTTCTATTTTTTAACCTGTCTAACACCTGTATATAAATTTTACCTCAAGATTTTGTGCCAAAAGTGGAGAAAAGGGCCTATGAAAAATGTTTGTACGTAAGCTTAGGGGTCCATATTCCCTATATAAATTGTAAAATTCTTATCAATTTTGAATAATTCATCAATCGTCACCTTTCTGTCTTTTTTTTGAATGCAAATGACATCAATTTTCTACAACTGTCACTCTTTCCACCGATTTTTTTTTTTTTTTATTTTATAATACATAAATAGCAATTGTAAACTAAACATTTCAGGTAAAAATTATCCTTGCATCTAAGCGCAATGAAAAACTTTAGTCAGGTTTGGATTTCGAAGTCAGGCAACAAGAAATTCAGTTTTATTCAATTTCAATGCAGAAAAACAAACATTTTCTGACTAAAGAAATTATGTCTTTATTTTGAGTAAATGAAATAAAATTAAGTTATTATTTTTCCGAACAAAGGTTTCCATAAAAAAAAGGAAAAGCAAGTTGTTTAGTCAAAGTGAAAAGTCTTAGTAGATTATTTAGATTATTCCGAGATTGTATTTAGTTGTTTTTCATACGGTTCTAATTTCCCAGTCGCATATTTGTTAGTTAGGTAACTTGTTTTTTTTTTTATTTGGAATGTTTAGTCTTGCACGAGTTTTAGTTTTGATAGATTGCTCTGAAACTTAATTTTTTTTAGAACTATTTGATAATATGGTGTAAACTTTAATTACTAATTTGTCTTTCATTTTTTGCGCTACTTCTACTGGCAACATGTGTAAATTATGAAGTTGGTAAGTTGACCATTTTTGACGTGTTTTTTATCTGCTAGTTTCCAAGTTGTCGCCTTCTACAGAAATTCAGTTGGATCCTCTTCGTAGAAGCACCAAAAAAAAAAAACTATGCAAAAATGTAATTTGTAAGAGTTTTAGAAGCCATTCTAGATAAATTTTCTATCAAAGTTAATATTTTAACATCGCTGTACAATTGTACAATTGTATATAAAGTTTAGCTATCAAATGGTTATCACAATCTCGATTAAAACGTACGTCCTATATATAAGATGTTTCGTTATTCATCTCTTTTTATTCTGAACATACAAAAAAAAAAAAACTGATATAATAATTGCATAAAAATAATATTCTTTGCCAATGTTTTTATTACACAAGCGACCTTGGTTCATATTTACAATTATTAATGACCAACGTGGCGCTTAATGAGCAAAAGTACAACTTTTTGGGAAAAAGGTTCTAGAAAATACGAACTCTGTTTATTTATTTAAATATTTATCTAAATTTTATTTCACTATAATTACTGTTCAAACTTTACTCATGTTCTTAAAATCATCTGTAGTAATTTGACTGTGGTTTAACAGTCCTGGCTTAAATTTAAAATTTAGCTAAAACCAATTGCTTGCGTTTCCAACTGCAAGTTAAAATCAAGTTTATATTGAGTTTAAAACTCCATTCATCGTCGTTTCAAGTTAGTTTAACTTTTGGAAATGTGATGTAATGAATTGAAATGCCAAGTTCTCGTCGATTTTATACTAGTGCGTTTTTTTTTTTTTGCATACATTCAAATATTTCCTCTTTATTTTCCACTAAGCACAACAAGATTTTACACTCATTTTTATTATAAAATTATTAGCACATTGTTTAACCATTTTTCTGAAATAATTTCTTTTCAATTTTTTGTTAATTCTGTAAAACAAATATTAAACGACCGTTTTTTTCTACTGCCACATCAAATTAATTAATTTAATTCGGAATATAATGTTATTAATAAAAACATTATATAAAAATTCTATACCACTGTTAAAACTTGTAAGAACTCTGTAAACTGAAGAAAGTTTAAATTCAGATGCTTCAGATGCTTGATTTAACTAAAAGTTGGATCAAAATAAACGTAACGTAAGGTGCCAATGTGGAAAAGTATAGGTCGCTAACTAAAATGGACTTAACCTGACTGAACGAATGTCACGTAACAGTGCACATAATCTCACCTGTTAAACAGTGTTAATAAGAAGAAACGTGTTTAAAATGGGAAATATCGATTTCACTGTAAAAAAAAAAATAACTGAAGTTCAACTAAAGTCATTTTTACAAGTTATTCACGTTTGGATTTCGGGCAGTACGTCAATTTCGACAGATGCAAGACCCCCGTTTCGTTAAATCTTTACGTTACGTTACGTCTATTTTGGTCCAACCTTTAAACTTGAATCCAAGTCTGACTATGAAATCGGCCCGGGTGTAGGTTTTCTTCATTTAATTTTTACTTTGTATAATAAGATAACTGCGAGATTCGTTTGTAATAGTTTTGAATTTTATAATCAATATACGATTTTATTTAATATTACTATATAAGAGTAAGTCAAATATAAACCGGAATCTTATCGCTAGTTGAAACAAATGGCGTGGGTATGGTCTTGGTATGTGTTACGTTAGGATGTTCGTTAGTCCGACTTGTTAGAACTGATTGGTTGTCAATAGCATGCCTGAGCAAAGACGTACACATGTCCGTTGAGCAAGGCATTATAAGTGAAATTTTTTTGGCGAAAGGTTGTAAAACCTACTGAAATTTTGAGGCGATCATCTGTGAGCTGCTTTATGGTGACATGTAATTTACAGTATGATACACTGCTTTAAAGGCCAGAATATCGCACGGAAGTGCTGACTCGCTAATTTCAGGTGAAGTGGTTTCCTGGAAATTTTCGACACAATAGTTTCCTTGCCTCCTGCGGAAGGTTAGAAAGCAAACCAACTTTACTATTACTAACGAGAGTAAACAACTTTCAACTGGTGGGGAAAAATGTGCAAAAAAAAGTTGAGATTATGTAGACAAATAAGATGTATTCAAAATTTGGTTTACTGCAACTACAAATTAAAAAAAAAAAAGTCCGGTTTATATTTGATTCAGCCTGGTATATTATAAGAACGTTGTGTTTAATACATTTTCCTAATTTTTCCATTCCTTGCTTCATTTTCATCATCATCATCATCGTTACCCTTTGATGTTTGTCGAGAACTCCTCAAACATTTCTTATTGAAAAGATTTTCTTCAGGGCCTCAAACTCTTTGGTGCAATAAAATAAATTTATGTTCTCTACATGCCGCTTTAATTTTCTATATGGGAAATTATAAGAATAATATAGTAGCTATTATAAATTTCCTTCAAACATATTCTGCTTGGTATAAAGTTATTTTTGAAGTAGTTGTATAAATATAAAATTTCATTGCATCGAATAAGATTATTAATTTGAAACAAAAATAAATTTAGCGGGGCTTTTAAATTATCATAAATTTTTCATTTAATAGAGTAGAGGTTGTCCTATTAATATTAAATGAACATAAGATAAAATTTTGATATATTTTTCTTTCTATTTACTTTACCTTTAATTGTACCTTTATCATTCTAATTACATCTAGGCCATTTCAATTAAAAGTTATCTAACATTTAAAATTGTTTGAATTAAGAAATATACTTTTATTTTTTTATTTATTGTCAAGTTCTTACGGTTTACTTGTTTCATTGTGCACAGTAAGAAAATTCCTGTTTTATGAGGCCACAAACGAGTGCCTTTGATATAAATAATCAATTTATTCACTATTGTTATAATAAATTAACAAAATAAATAGATTGAACGAATTTACTAATTTAAGGTTAGGCGATATACGTTACATTCGAATCATTTCACAGTTTCAAATTTATTTTATTACATTGTTTCATAAACTGAATATTGTGTATTTCTTAGTTTTGCGATATTGTGTATTTGTTAGCTTTTATACAGGCATTAAAAAATTCAACCGTGTTAAAATCATGCTTTTTCTTTAAAAAAAAAAAGGTAATCATAAATATTAAAGTATATTACCTTATTTACCAAACATACACGGGATTTAACAAACAAAAAAATTGTCCTGTTCAATGCTTTTGTAAACTCTCAATTGTTGTTGACAATCATTTTACCTTTAACTTACTTTCTATGTAGATAAAATTACATAAAAGCAGTCATAAATTATATGCTTTAAATCTTTTGGGAAGCTGAGCCATTTACATTAAACCTACCACTTAATTTATTTATCCAGCGCTATATTAACGAAGAAGCAAAGTTTAATAATCAATGAAATTTATTAAGGAAATCAGATAAAAGTTTTTTTAAAACTAACAAATTTTCTTCTTTTTATGTAGAATATTTAATTGCAATCAATTGTGATGCTCTAAAAATCTGTGATATTTAAATGCTACAATAAAAGTTTTTTTTTTTTTTATAATGTTGATGTCCTACAAACCGACTTGTTTTTAAACTTCTACAAAACAATGAACATTTGAATTAAGTGCAAAATATAAAGACGTGTCTGAGTCCCGTGAAAAATAACAATTTAAAATGATTAAATTGAAGTCCTTCTTTCGCAGAGGACAAGGTCCTTCTGGATCAAAAACTTCCACTACAGGTCAACCAATTTCAGCTGGACTTCATTCATCTCCTAAATCTTCGTCGTCCAGTCTTGATGTAATTGGGACAAAAATTTCAACAAATAATAAAAATCACGGTGCTAAGGAGAAAAATGATCAGATTCCTAAAAATTCTAAAGATAAAATTGATAAAAGCTTAAAAGAACGTGCACCAGATTCTACAGATCCTGTAATTATTCCAAAATTCAAAAAGAAAAACTGTCCGCTGCCCATTATTCAACATCATACAATTGCCAATAATAACATAACCAATGAAAGAGGTACAAACAACTACGAGACAACAGATAAATATTCTTCCCTTATAAACTTCGATGGAGCAACAGAGGTAATTCTATTATATATAAGATGTTATTTTACGAAGTTCTGTTTAAGGAACTAAATGTCTTTAAGTACTGGTCTTATGGTACTCTTGTAAGTGCGAGTAATTGAATAACTTTTATTTTTCTGAATTTCAAAGTACATTTAATTTAAGATTTATAATTCATTATTAAATTGGAAAATGCAGCATGATAAAATTTATTGGAAAATTAATCCTTAAATTAGATCTATTTTTATTATTTGAATTTTAAATATTTCATAAAAAGGTTATTCGTAAAATCGACACTGAAAATGCTTCAAGAAATAATTTAATTTTTTTTTTGTTAAATTAATATTGATCACTTGGTTTCTACATTCTAAGACGTTGATTGATAACAAAATGATCAATAAAATAATTAATATTAAGCAAATCCTTTAATACAATTTAAAAATTTAACACATTATATTATAAAGGAACCTTCATTTAATGAACGACTTTTAAAAATATTAAAATAAATTAGAATTTGTATGTCCAGAAGCAGTACAAAGTGATTAATTAGCAATTTCTCAAATGGTCTTGCGAAGTAGGTAATTTTTGTAATTTTGTAAAAAAAAAAAATAAAAATAGCATGTATAATTATAAAGTGTTTAATTTGTCCACTTCTCTTTAATATGTTTATTATAATTGTTTGCCAATTTGTTTAAGAAATAGCTTACAATCATAATAATAAAAATAAATAAGACGAAAATATTAAACAAAAAAGGTCCAAAATGAAATTCTACAGCTATAGTAATGCACATTTTTAGTGTAAAATCAGTCTTAGTTGTGATTAAAAGTCCTTAGTTTTAGTTTGTAAGCTTGTTAAAAATATACATTTAGGTTTATTCAACAGTATGAATGTGATAGTTTTGATATTGCAATTGGTAGATATTTTTAAATAAAAAAATTTGTTTTTTTAAGATAAAAAATAGTCTAATATTTAAAAAAATCAATATACAGATTTTTGTCTCTCAGATTTTATCACACAGATCGCAATACTGTTTTAATAATTAAAGGAGTCACAAGATAACATTACCAATGGATTAAATATCGCCAAACATTAAATTAGAAAATCAAAATTAACTTCATATAACTGCAAAATAAATTCCCTTTGGCAGAAGATTGCTTATATACTAATAAATCTATGACCCTGGTGGAACAACACACACTTCTTTTTATATTATCATTATATTTACTGGGAGTTTTAGTGACACGTTTAAGCACGTACAGGTTAGATCTTAGATCAAAAGTTAGCATTATATTTTCTATTTGATATAGCGAAATAGAAGGTATCTCGGTTAATGTTTATTTGCATACAAAAGTTTATTAAAAACTAGATAGGCAAGTTCTTAATTTAATAATTAATTGTCACAGCTCGCTCCTTGCCGAGATTTGCAACTTTTAGTTCAACGTTAAAATTACACCTTCGGGATTCAGTAAAATGAAGTGCAGGTATCCCTCCAAGGCAGAATTAGTTTCAGTACGAATAAGGAGAATAAATGCTCAAATATTACTGTGCAAGGTTAAGATCAAAATGAATAAAAACAAAGTATGAGTTACAAGCATGTAGATTTTGTCAATCAAGAGCGCAAACAGCTTTGGCACATGCCACTCGAGAATTGACCTTGATAATATGATAGCATTGCTTTTCGACAAATTAAGGTGTAAATCTCCCCTACTTTTTAAAGTTTTAAAAATCCGTATTTCTAAATTAAATAGATCAAGGCCTTATATTTCTAAATTAAATAGATCAAGGCCTTGTTTAAGATATACAAAAAAAAATCATATAAAATGAAATAGCAGCCCAAATTTATTTTTTAGAGTTATAGTAATTATCCGAATAACAAAAATTGGTCAATATCTCAAAAATGCTAGGACTTGGTACACAGGTACCAAAAAACTGTCTATCCTCAAGCCAAAGATCCTGTTTCCCCTAATTCGAAAAGTACGATGTTCTGGTAAATTGTTTGGAAGATATTCCAAAATGTTTACTGAGAAGATCTTTAGAAGATATTCCTAAATGAAGTTTTTAAGTTAGAATATTTTGATTGATTTTGGAATTATTTTTCGGGAATTTATTTTAAAATTATGTCCGCGACATGGTTCGTATGGACCTTAGACTTTTGTTGCAATAGGATAATGAAATGTTATAGGTACAGGATATAAAAAAACGGTGCAGTAATACTTCTGGGGATGGATATGCTGATGAAACTGAACAATTTTCTTAAAGAAACATTTTAAACTTCCATATTAATTCACCAGCGAGCCATTTTACAACATTTCCTTCCTTAGAGATTCCTGTAAGTATAGTCGCTTCAATAACGTTGATCATGAGCTTTTTGACATAAAATTGTACCTTTGCGTAATTTCGGTAGAAATCCAAACTCCTACGATATTTTTAAATTTTTACTGAGATTTGGCTACCTTGTAAATTTCGAGATATTGAAATTCGGTGAAGAGGATGAGGATAGATTGTACTTAAAAGTGCCTATACAAAGTTTCATTGAAATTGGCTAAAAATAGTGTATTTATATACGATACAAACAAAACAGAGAACAAACAAAGAGATTTGATGCGTTGTAAGGAATGTTTCTATAAATCCCTCGAGAATTGTCTGACGGATGGACTTGAAATGTGTCCTAAGGACTATAGGACGTAGCATAAAACATCCCTATGTCAAGTCTCATTAAAATCAACTCAGTATTATTTGTGTGATACATGCACAACAGGACATTAATGTTGTTTTTGACTTTTATTGGTGTCAAATCGCTTCTAAAAGATATTCAGACAATAATGCCATAAAAAGTTAGCGCGCTCATATTGTCCTTTGATTTAATTACGCAGTTTTTGGGTTTTTTTTTCTTTTTATTCGAGATATTAAATTACATATATTATGAAGTACATAAGCCTATTTGTAATGAAAACTATCGTAGATGTTGACCGGAATCATAGGCTACTACTGTACTAGATTTTATCAAACTTCGTCCAATAGTTTTTTGATTACTGCATTAATTCTATATCTTTTCTCGGGAAGTAGTTTTCTTTAAACTTTAAACCCCCTTATGATCCCTTTAGAGGTTGAATTTTGAAAAATACTGATAGCTTCAGTGGTTTCGGCTCAATCAGGACATGTTACTTTATATATGTAAATAACTTAGATTTAAGAAAAAAAAATGTTTGCTAATAATAAAACAAAATGTGAACCAAACACTCAAATTATTTTTCAACATATCAGATCATTGGCTCACATATTTTTACAATGTACGGTATAAATAAATTAAATTAAGAAATAAATTATGACATTGTATTGCTACAATCCCAGTTATTATCAGTGTTCATAGAAAATTTATTATTATTTTATATTGAATTTACGCATATTAAAGACGTGAAATTTGCGTGCGTATTGGATTAATATTAAATTTTTCATTAATATTAGTTGGGTTTTATTCAGGCTATAACACTGTAAGTCATTGCACATTTTCAATTCACGTGAAACATGAAAAAATAGTCAAAAATATCTCCGTGCAGTGTTCATATATTCCTTAAGCACTAACAAACATTTTTTCCAAAGATGTTTTCATGATTTTAAAATAAAATTTTTTAAAAATGATGTTTTGAACCGGACGATATTTTAAACTGTACGCTATTAGAAAAATTACGCTTTTATGTTATGCATCAACTTTAGTAAGAGTAAATTTTTACTGCTGAAGATTGATTTAACATACCTCCTGTTCAATACGAATATTAACTATTCTATTTTTGTTATTATTAATATCTTATCGAAGAATAAAACCATAAGCTTAATTAAAGCAAAATAAAAACAATTCGTATAAAAAATGTTTAATACCACTAGTAAATAACCTGTTCCACGAATATCTGACTTAGGGTTATCATAATTTAGCTTGATAAGATCTAAGTAAACGTGCGCAATCATGAAGTATATCTAATTAATCATTTTCTTATCAAAACCAAACCTTTTAAAAAATTTTAAAGTTGGAAGTACACACAGTTTTTTTCCTGAAATTATCCCAGCTAATTTTCAGAATTATGGCTGGTCTTTAATATTAGTCATCTAAAAATTGTGTATATAAAAAATAATAATAAAATTCCATAAAATTAACACTTGCTTATTATTGGAATGTTATTAATTTTATTTTCTACCGTATATCTGTTCGTTAATATTTTTAAATGATTAACTTTTTATGATGTTGTGGAAACCCTTTGCAATAATTTTTTCCAGTATATGTCTTACCACTATTTCTCTTTGTTGATTTAAAATATCTTTTACTGAATTCAAAAGTATTATTTATTTCTTAGTAGTATATTTTTAGAATTTTTATTTAGATCTGGATATTTTTAGACAGCGTAATAAATATTTTAATAATTATAAGAAGAGAATTCTTGATGTATAAAGCATAAACTATAAAATTTTATGATTATTTAAAAATATTTCAAATCAAATAGATATATGCAGTATTGTATTAATCAAAAAGTTATTAATAATATTGTATTGCACACAATGTCTGTTCTTTGAAATTTCTTTTCTTCCTAAGAAAGTTCTTTTCAAAACAAAAGTAATATAACGAAACATGAAGAAATTTCTTTATGATTACTAATTCTTTATAAGATTCAGTTGTATTAGCGGCTTTATATAGCGTATGGACAATCATTATTTAAATAAAAGAAATCAAAATTATTTACGTTAAACAGGTGCGATTAGGTCATTAATTTTGAATGTTGAAACATCTTTTATAAGTTTTTCTATTTTAAACTCGTTTTCTTCTATCATCAAACTGCGCCATAAAACATTTTAGTTAAGTTAAAGAGTATTTCTTTTTCTTCTTAATTTTGCATATCATTTTCAAATGTATAAGCAGAAAAACTATAAAACAATATATATCACCATTCATTCTACAACATGCAATAAATCATAAATGTTATAACTAAGTCGTACATTTGTGATTGTTAGTCCAAATGAAAGTCAACATGTTTTTTTTTTCACAAAACCTAAATCTACTAGACACACTTAGTATAGTGTAAACAGACTGTCCATTTTAATACCAGTATCTACTATTAATAAATGTCTACAGATTCTGAACGAGTTCAGGTGATATGTAAAATTCGTCATCTGTTCGAAGCGATCCAACTGGCTATTGTTTACTTTAACAGTCTGTTGTTTATTTTCTGAGCTATCATTTCGCGATATGTGTCTAACTATACCGGTAATAAATGTTTCCACAGGTACATCATAAAAGAAACAATCTTATTTTGATGTGAGCTTCTTTATTACCTATCAAGATGCTGTCATTTTGTAATTTCATTTCTTTCACAAACTGCGCTGCGGGATTTAAAAATAAATGTATAAAATAAAATCCGTGGTAAGCTTAAATCAAAAAGGATTTTATCTCGGAATAATCACATAACGCAGCCAGAATTTGAATGTTAAATAGTTCCAACCAATCAATTTAAATATCTACACTTAAAGTGATTTTTTTTCTCTAGGTGTTTCTAAAGTTAAAGATGTTACTCTTTATTTATAACACAACACTGACATTTATTAACAAACAATTACTCCTATTAACAATTTTCTATTCTTTTTTTCTAGATAAAATACTTAAAAGTTTTTCGGGTGCTGCTCTAATTATTTGATATTCTACACACCTTAATGTCCTACTATTTTCATGGAATGGGGCCTATATCTGTGGCTAAGTGACTGAAAATAATTTCAAATTATTTTTCTTCATATTTTTTTCTATTTTTGCATTTTTGTACTTTGTATCTCTATCATTTTGGCTAATGTTCTAGTTTGTAGCATTTTTTGAAAATGTTTCAATCAATAGATCGGTATAGGCGATCCATTGCTAATAAATTGTAGGAATTTGCACTTATTGCGAAGTCAGCGAACATCTTTGCCTTTGATATACGCGATTTTAATATTCTATTCCGCCAGTTGTACAAGATCTTTTCTTTTTTCGAAACTCGAGTACCTCCCATGATCTACCGATCTATATGAATGTATATTTCATTAATAGTAGAATCTTTCTAAAATCGGGATATAATTATGCTAATGTTTAATCCTAAATCCCTATTAGTTAGTCATTTTAATTTTTAGTGATCTATCATCAAGGTTACTATGGACATGTAGATGGACTATCTATTCCGTTCCTTTGATCGGTGGTACTTCGGACGCGCATTCTACCAACTGAATAAATTAATTTATACTTTCTTCTTATTTAGCATTTGTATGTTGCTAAGTGTTACATTTTTCAGAGCAATTTTATTTCACTATGAATTAATTTTGTTCTGCAAAAATATTGTACTGATTTATTTCTGGTTTATAATAGTTTTATTAGCTTTATTTTACTAGACTGGTTTGATTTCATAATGACAATAATTTTATAATATTTACTTGTACTAATTCTCTTGATTTTTACTTGCATGGACAACAAATTTTACTTTATAATTAATTTTAATTGTACTAAAAATAACTTGCAACGGTGAGGGAAATTCTAATTCAAACTGTCTTGGATATTCCTTCTTAGAAAAGTGATTTTGAAGTGGTTCTTTGAACTTCCTTATGTAAAATTAAATTTTGGTCATTGGACGTAGATGGATATACTGACCGTAACAGTTTCCGGATAGAGTTTCTCTTTGAAGTTTCAAATGTCAGCAACCTCAACCAATTAGTTTTTGCAGTTTATGCTAACCAAGCTTATTAAACGACCCTAAGCGTTCAGAATGGTTTTACTTTGTCCAGTCAGCAAAAAAAGTATATAACCTCTTTAATATAAATCTTTTCTCTCGTTCTTGTTAAACCCTTTTTAGAAAAATGTTAGCTACATTTCAATCTTATTTTATTTCTTTACTAAAAACCGCCATCGCCTTATTATGAACATTAAATGTGGTTAAAATGGTAATGTCTTACTCTGGTAGTGTCATCCGCCCACCAAATGAGGGCCAGGTAGTAAAAGTCACCGTGCCACTTATCCACTTCGCCGCGTTCTATCGTTCTGTCTAAGATTTGTTTTGTTCGTTAGACAAAAATGTTGTTGTTTAGACAAAAACACTTTCCTAGATACCCTAATTGCGGCCTATACAATCGTGCCCGTTTCTAAGATTACCGTCTGGTGTCCTTGTCGGAAATAAACTTTTAACATTATAAAACAAATTGTTAAAAATAGTATTTCAGTTTACATTACATATAAATTTCTCCCTAAATTATTTTTTTTTTAAATTTATTATCTTAATATCAGCGGAGGTTATAGTGAAGAAAGCAAAGTTTCTTTCATCAAAATCGGCTAGTTCCTATGCACAAGGAAGGAATCTCATAACATTTCCTGCCTCTTTTCATTCAAAAAGCGAAGTGAATCCAAACTTGACACAAATTTGTTCTATATGCGCTCACACCTCTTGAATTTTTAAAGTCCATTGGAACAATAGACCCAGTTTTATAAGTTCATGGCCACAAAATAAATTAAAAATGAAAAATATAACTACAATTATAAATAAATAAATTTGAGGATATTACTGATTAAGCCTAGATGGCCTAGATGACCTGAGTCAAATCGACCAACGCGCGGGTTAAAGATTCCAAATATTATAATTTTTGAGGTAAATTAAAAAAAAAAATACGACAAAATTGTTTTGTTATTTCATTGTTAACATAACATAAATAAAATACACAAAAGATAAAATCAAAAGATTCACAAACATTGTTAAAATGACGTTAAAATCAGTTGTGAGTCACATTGACCTCAGATTGTGCTATTAGCGATATGAAATATGATTATACATCTATGTCCAATGTCATTCCGAACTTAGATGTAATACATGAGTATATAAAAAATAAGTGTTACGATCCAATTTTCAATGAAAAAAGCACTATTACAAATTCTATACGGAGTATCTGATCTACACGATTTTGTAAATAAAAATGTGTCACCCTTTTAAAAGAGAGCTATAAACGTTCAAACATTTTGAAAAAATATTACATAAAATAGATAAAATAAATACAAATGTAACAAATAACAGATGCGAAAGGATCGAAACATCTTTTTAGAAGACAATGAAACGAAGCAGTGGTTCAAGGATGTGCTCAAGTCCAGGAAAGTACCAAATCCATTGGAAACGCAGAAGCGTGAATCAACAAAGCGCGGATAAATGCACGAGGCGGGATGAATCGTAAAAAGTCGATGACAAAAGTCCAGTACCATTGAGGGATGATCAACTGGCACAGTAAAATCACCAAACTAATTCTTCATACCAGTGAAAATTATCCGGTATATCATCAATACGCGAAAAAAATTGACTTAACCTTCTCGTATCTGTTGACGGTGGTACATAAGCAACCATTCCGAAGATACTTTTGTGAGGCTGTGTTAAAACAATGCAAAAAAATTCCAAATCGTTGGCGGTTCATGTCATAAACGAGCAAGGAAGAATGTGATGACCAGTTTAGAAAAAAACGAACACTTCGAAAGATCAAGCAATCTGAATTGAAGAGTTTCGAGTCAGCATAGTCGCGCCAGATAACCATGTTGGTTCACTCATGAAGAATTGGATGCACAGTCTAATCATCCTTCTGGCGCAGTTCCCAGCATTCAAAATTCAACCTATTGACAATTGATAAACAGGGCTGCATGGAAATTTTTAACATATTAATATAACAAGTATGGTGTACCTAAAGTTTACTGCTTAAACTTGTCTGGCGATAAAATTATTTATAGTTCATTTTGTTATCACACAACCTCAGTCATCCTTGATTATATTGCTAGCAGCTGTATGAGTATATAACTTTTAATTTTTCCCATTTTTCTGTCAGGATTTCACAACAGAACTTATCGTTGTAGTATGAAACAGAAAAGTGAATTAACAATGTATCGTAAAAAAGTTAAAGCTATCATCGTTAGTCTGTACAAAATTGTTAATTGAAATTTGTCCAAAGACGTATGGGACACCCTTTAATATTTTTCGAACTGAGGATAACCTGAGATAGTCTAGAAAAATAAGGGTCTAACTTACGTAAAATTCGAGTCAACTTTTCTGCATCCAACATGTGAAAGGTTCTTTGTTGTTTAAAGGTCACGAAAATAGATCTTTGGCGAATGGCACATTTATAATAATTGTAGATCTGGAAACTCCACAAAAAAGGCTATGTACGACTAATCGTCCATGATATGTGGACTGTTTATTTTGAAAGAGGTGTAAGGTCATTTAAAACTAAACTAATTTCATAATGGACTTACACCAATTTCAAATTAAGCGGTCCATATATAGAACCAAAGGCTTAAACTATATCATAAGAGCTTATGGATCTTCTTTCCTGTCAAAGAATAAAGTCCATACGCTTTTACAACTCGAATTAAGTCTGTTTTGCATTCTGCCTGCAGGGATGGACCCTTAGTGCTAAAGGAAAGAACAGAGATTAGAGATGAGAACAGTTGGTCATATGTTAAAAATACATCCGATATTTTATGTAGAGAATTCCCTGACCAATCTCACCATCTTATAATAATATTAAAAATCGTCCGATCTGTACAAAAGAAGATACTTGGAAAAAAAACAATTTCCGCAATATAATACAAAAAGTCGACTTGATATCGATGATGACTTTTTTTACATTTTATTTATAATACGCAAATAAAGGCGTATGTAAAAATTCAACTAAATTAAAGAGGACAATAAACAAGTAATTGCACGCTTTCCACAATAAATCAGTTTGTTGTCGCTTGCAGGGAAGGTTAACTTTTCAAACAGTTCACGATACAAACAATAACAGCGATTCAAAGTTGCAAACAATACAAATAAAAGGTGTCCAGAGGAAAAGTTTCAAGTATAAAATTAAATTTAAAAATGAACTAAAAGACTTATTTAATTTTTTATTATTGTAAAATGGAGTTTCACAATACGGATTTTATTTTTTAAAGACAATGTTGTCTAAATGATGCCCGTTTCTTTCAAAGCACTCTTGCAGCCGGACCCTTTAACCCCCGTTGGCTAAACAATTTTGGGCCAATTATTCCCCGGGCAGAAATCGCAGACCACACTGTGGTTTTTGGAACATGTAAAAGTTTCTGATGGCGTTTTCTAGGCTTGTTGGGGGACCAGTAACGCATGTTCTGTTTATTGACGTAGCCATCGATATGAAAATGTGCTTCGTCACTAAACAAAATGTTACCAAATCTTTGTGCTGTCCGAAATCGTTCAAGAATTTTTCTTTCGTAAGTTTCTCGCAAGCGAAAGTCGACTTTCCTGGAGACCTTGCACGATTTTATAAGATTGAAATTTTAATTTCTTATCGACTTATGTAGATTCCGAATAATTTCGTCTCGAATTTGAACCACGTGTTCTGGTGTCGCTTCTGCGTTGATGGTCCCGGAGGAGTTCTGTTGATGATTGTCCCTTCTTGCCTAAACCTTTGCAATTGTCGAATATTGAAGTGAGTACAAAAAGAGCGACGCGCATGAACCAATGATTCGCCGCAATTCAAATATTGCTCAACCGCGAAAGAACAGTGTGTTTCCGACCAGTGACTCATAGTGACTGTCAAATTCGCAAATCATGCTTGTCGAACCTCTCCCATTTACCTCACTTCGCTGGTTTTTAAACAATTACCATTCAAACTTAAAAATTTTCCGCTGGACACTCTTTATCTTACATTTTTCGATATCTAAGTATAAACAAATCACTACACTTTTTCCTAACAAATTTGCATGAAGCATTACAAAACTGTTTTCTTTATATTATTAATCTATTAATGATAAAATGTGAAAGAATAACTTACTAATAGAATTCTTAAATATCTAGCCTGTATTGTAATTCGATTGTGCAATTAGCACGTTATGAAAAGAATAGGTTTAGGGGTTTATGAAAGTACATAAACTTTACTACAAATCTTTTAACACACATTCTCACATTTAAAAATAAAAGAAAATAACGCTTAATATTGGAATAAAACTGAAAAATATTAAAAACACATTATTACAGTAAGTGCGACTAAATAACATTAACAAAATATGTTTAAATTCAATCTAAATGAAACAACTGAATTCAACTTTTATAAAAAAATGTTCACAAAATCATTATTGCTATTAATTCGCATTAATTTTAGTTATATGCGAATCGTCTTTGAAGTTAAATTTCGGTAAAAATTTTTATAGTGCTTTTTACATTTTTTTATATACTCGTATTTGTACTTTTTTTAAATTATAGAATATATTTTTTTATATTCAGAAAAAAAAAAAAACAATGTAAAATAAAACAAAAACTCGGACATTTCTTATTCAATTAATTATTACTTCGATTACATTATTAACATGGTATTGTTATAAGTCGAAGAAAATTCGGAATGACCAAGTGAAAAGAGGCATATTTTTCTACCAACGTGTGATAAGGAATTTTGCAGTATTAAAAATATAACAAAGTAGACAGAAAATAATGACGACCGATATTTCTTTGAGTGTACTTGTCGTATCTAGTGAAACGATTTCTTTTTATTATTTATGATTTTTAAGAAATAGAAATCTTTTTCCTGCATTTTCCTGATACATTTTTGTATGGGGATTTATTAAATTCCCTTTCTCCTTTTACTAAAAAATAAATTATTTCTCTAAATAGGGCTTGAAATTGTCCTTTTCACAAATTAAATTTCTACATATATTTAAGATTGCTTTTTTCACTAAAACGAAATTTTCAGTACTTTGCGTAATAGGAAATAATGTCTTCGATATTATATTTTAAGAAGTCTTACTTGTTGATTCTTTAAATAATATTTTTATTTAATTTATTTACGATAACCGGATCTGTATAATATCTATATATATTTTCTTTTCTGTCGTTTATTTATTTTATATTGTTATTCATATAAGTATGAATAAAAAATTAAAAATGCCGCCTCTGGAGATAAGTAGTTTATTTTAAGAAAAAAACTGCTGAATATTTGTATCTAAAATATCTTCCTTTTTTTCTAAGGGAAATTTAAGTTGTAGTCTTTTAATAAATTTAAATTTACAAATATAAAATACAAAATTGTTATTCCTTTCTTTGTTATCGAAAATTCTATAATACCTTTAATGTCTGAACGTATATGTGCAGTTCTACTATAAAGATTGTGCCACTTTCTCAAGTCCTAGTGATGCCCTGCCCTTGTGATGACAAGTGTTGGTTACTAACCCACTCTAGGTCATAACCAAAGTTTTCGCTATTTTTATGCGTTGGAAGCAGCCTTCGCATCAAACAAAACATTGAATCTATTTCTGAGCGTGTCTTAAATAAAAACTGAAAAGAAGCATTCCTCGGAACGTACATTTTAAGAAAATGATTCTTTAATACTTGCGCACTTGAACAGATGTTTCTTAACGGATTAGTGAGATAATTAGCCCGTCTCGGCAAATGTTTTTGTCTATAATATTGTTAAGAAAAATACTTTAGGAAAATTTAATTTTGGCCAACTTAAGGTATCTACAAAATTACGAAAAAATCAGAACTAACAAACTTGTCGTCGTTTCGAACAGTCATAAATATTATATTATAACCACTGAGAATTTTTATATAGCCCAGGAAGACGGGAATCAGTGTCATTAACTTTATTTTGGAAAATCATAAGCCTGCGATAAATTGCTACATCGTTTCAATAATATAAATATTTGCAAGAATGTACAACAAACATTCATTCAGTCCATTTATGGGAGGAACAAATTAATAGAAATTGCTCCGGAAAAGTAATTTCTGTAATTTGTTAATTTAACTACTTTAAAATGTTCAGAACTTTTTAAGACGGAATAAAGAACAAAGTAATATAATAAAAGTTGGTATTATTCCCAAAATATGACTTTCTAGGCTTTAATGGCAAAGCAGTATTTTAAAATTTTATGTTCTTTTGTGTTCAGAGCTAGAAGTCTATTTGGACAATTCGTATTTTATACAATAGAGTACAATCCACCCGCAGTCGAACAAGTCGGACGTGTTTTCCGCTGGTTTTACGTGTTAAGTAACAAAAACAAAAAGTGGCGCCAATTTTCATCACCTTTAAATAATCAAACCCTGCTAACACAGGTCTGGAATAAAATACGTCTTAATTCTGATAATCCCAACGACCCAAGGTCGATAGCGGATTTACACGACATTTCCAATAGCTTCGCTGAACAGTTTGCTGCTCATTCGTCAAACCAATTCAAGGAATATAACACGCAATGACTCCCCAAACCCAAATCCCGAATTCGACTCGATGAATAAACCCTTCACTTACAAGGGACTACCGTGCTATCACAACTTGCAATAACAGCAGTCCCGGCCCAGATGACATACCCAATCCGTTTATCAAAAATCTACCTGAAATTTATTTGAACCACCATCACTTTACAACTACATCTGGACCAGCCAATGATTTTATTCTAATCTCCATCCCTAAGCCCAACAAGGACCACTCAATAGTAACCAACTACAGATGCATCTCGCTAACATGCAATTTATGTAAACTATTGGTAAAAATGAAAAGGCGAAGGTCTCAGACGAAAAACTCAAAAACAATAACCTGATCTCTATATTCCAATTTGATGCCCACGATATGAGATCCACCACGGACCTATTAGTTATTCTTGAAGCGGACATGTGTGACACCCCCGCATTATCCTTCTATCTACTGCTCGAATCTCGAGACATTGAAAAAGCATACGAAATTTTCTAGACTAAAGGTGCAATAGAACAACTAGAAAATCTAGGATTCTCAAGTAATTTCGTGGCTTTCATATCCCAATTCCTCGACAGAATGAACAATAAGAACGCGAATAGGAAATGTCTTATCTGACAAAACTTCTCTAGAAAATGTCCTACCAGAAGGATCCGTTCTCATCGTAATACTGTTCCTCCCTGCCATAGATCCTGTGCTTTCTTGCATCAAGACTCCGTTCAAACGATACATTTTCATTGAGACAACTATTAAAGCAATACAAGAAACTTAGAACACAATCCAAAATTAGGCCGACATAAAAGGATTTAAATTCTTAACATCCAATTCCGAATTTGTGCTAATCAAACGTGGCCACGTTAGAAATAGAGAACAGATGAACCTCACACTAAATATCACAATAACAAAATACCATGAGCCTCACATGTAAAAGTGTTAAAAAATTATTACTCCTCCAGGTTGAAAATACAGGTGTATTATTAACCAATTAAAATAGAAATAGATTATGGAGTATTCCGTCAAACGATTTAAAATCTTGGAGCCAATTCAAAACATCACAATCCGTCTATATCTGGTTGCCTTCAGGACCAGTCCATCCATCAGCTTTGCAGCAAAAGCAGTCGAAACCCCTCTTGACCTAAAAATGAAGGGCCTGAACCTCATCCTCATCCTCAACCCTGCACACTTGAATATCTTCAGAGATTACAAAACTTCGCACTTCCTGAATCAAACAATTACTTATTTTATTACAATTAGTTAAATTATTTCAATTGGTTTAGCCATTTCTGTGCAGACCACAGACCAATTCCAGCATTCAATTATGTAACCCAACTATGACTATTTCCGCTGGGAAGAAACATATGCTACATATGCTTACAACAATAGATAATTCCAAACTTTTAATGAAAATGTTTATATTCTATTTGATATCTCGCGGGGCTGCGTGGTTGAGTCCCTGTTTTTTGATATTAATTAGGAACAACCTGTATCGATTTTGACCGCAAGCAGAACATGTATGACACCCTAATGAAGAGTCATCGTAGAAATTAGATAAAAATGATCTCTTAAAGCTTAATCCTAACAAAACAAACCAATATGATAGGATAAATAAAAATACTCTTGAAGTAGTTTATATGGGACCGATTATTCTAAGCGATGCGGTTATACCTTTTGAGAGTAGGGTTAGTAATTTAGGTGTTAT
Organism: Proctacanthus coquilletti; assembly: GCA_001932985.1. Classification (NCBI taxonomy): domain Eukaryota; kingdom Metazoa; phylum Arthropoda; class Insecta; order Diptera; family Asilidae; genus Proctacanthus; species Proctacanthus coquilletti. The sequence continues at coordinate 95,856 of MNCL01000168.1, forward strand.
TTTTTTTTTTTGAATGGTGTAACCATTTAACTACCCAGTTGGCATAATACCCAAATATAAGAGTTATTGAACGGTGGAGGAGCTGCTGCAGGGATTGTCGTCAATGCGCGTCCGACTACACCTTATTATAACCAAACGCTATCCTCAAAGACTCATAGATGTTTTCATCACATTAGAAATAATCTCCTCGCTGTGAGTTTTGTCTGATAACAAGAAGATTATATAATCTGCATTATTAGCTAATCCAAGGGCAACGACAAAAGCTACTTACTGCTCACTAATTGCCTGCTCCAGGAGTACCTTGAAAGACAAGACCCCTCCAATCAAAGCTATTCTTTTCGCTGCCCCTGAATAGGAGCTAATAGAAAACTTTGTCGACAATCACAAATCAAAATTTTTCTCATTTACTTTGAATTAATTTTTGATTTTGTGTTATTGATTTATTTGAATTATTTTGTTTCCGTTTTATTTATTTTTTTAGTTTAAATTTCTGTTATTATGTACTATTATTTGATTTCTTTTATTTTTGTAATGTAACGTGTTTTAAAGACTTTAATTAATCTTCATTCTTTGTATTTTCACTTTTGAATTTACCTTAAAATCTCCCCTATGAAATTGATTACAAAAAATAACATCATCAATTTTAATTCACATTAAATTTTTTTTCCTTTTGCTCTGGTAAAAATGTCCATATATTTAATGTTAATTATATTAATTTATATTTAATAAGCTGAAGGGCTTTATCACTGATTTGGATTAAATACTTGACACTGGTGGTGTTAAGCACAATTGTATTTTTGTATTATTAATCAAATCGAGATGCAAATTTATGTACAAAGGATCACATAGTCTAAGTGCGGGTTTCTTATACTGACCTCTTAAATTTACAAACTGCAAATTCCATTGCAATGAAAAATTCAAATTTTTGAGCTTTTTAGTAGTACTACGTTTAGAAGAACAATTCGGGATTGTAATGCGCATTTTTTTCAGGCAAAATCTATGGTTTGTGAAAATATGGATCCAGATAAATTGGAAACACCATAAGTAACTTTATTTTCAGTTAAATTTTCAATTTGGAAGATGTAATTTTTGTCAAATTGTTATGATTGAATTGTAATAGGATACACGTAGATATTGCCTAGATGTGCCGAACTTCATTTAGGCGCAATTTAGAAAAAAAAAACAATCAAAGGAAATGAATAAGGAAACTTACCCTTTGCACGGGCGAATCAGGTGCCTTCCATTCCAAAACCCTTTATAAATTAAAAGCATGGTGTGGCATGGTTGAGGACTGTACATAATACTATAAATTTTTAATTAAATTAAATACGAATTTTGAATTAAATATGGAAACAATTTTTTTTAAAAATTTGTATAAAGTGTAGGATTTCATACAAATAACCAACGATAATCATATAAAAAATGCAAACATTGAATGCATAGCAATAAATTGCATAATAATTTAATAATATTCCTCTGGATCTATTCTATTGTCATTTCCATCATACTATCGAAAAAACTAGGTCTCCCAAACCGGATTGCTGTTCTAAATCAAATAAAATACAATCTTTATGTATAATTTCATATATTGCCTTTCAAAGCAGTATAAAGCAGAATTATTAAGAATTATGTGCAATGTGTCGAATTTTTCATTTATAAATATAAGTTTGAATTGAGTCCTTAGAAAATAAAGACTCATAATGAAAAAAATTGCATTTTTTATTTAATAAAAATTTGAAAAACTTTAATCTTACGTATACTGTAAAAGATAGATTTTAATTCTTTTAAATTTCCATATAAATCTCAACAGCAAGAATACATGATGCAAGATCTACAAAGCCATTTAGAAAGACTAAAACGTGAAAAAATGGCTCTAGAAGCAAAGGTGATGGAACTTGCGTCGTATCAGACAGAAGTGGCTCAACTACGCACGGATATATCAAAATTACAGGTAGGTTTTTAATATTCATTAAATCAATACTTTATAAATTATCTTATATTTGATTTTTACTAAAAATGGAAGATTTTAGTTATACTGATCTGTAAGGCGTAGTGTAAGAGAAGTAAATTATGGTGAGAGAAGTGAATTCAGGCACTTCATTTTCCATACTTTTTTTTCTTTTAATTTACCCTAATTTATTTTTATACTTTATAAGGAAATAATTTAATTTCTGGACATATTATCTTTTGTATAAAAAAACAATGAATTTCACTTACTAATGTCCATAAATATACTTAAAAAACGGTTCAGTATTTTTATTTTCAAATTTGTAAGAAATATACCAATTTTTTTTTTTTATGTTAGGCCTTATGAATTTTTAGCAAACTTTTCCAGGAGTACTAGGATTAATACCGGATAAATATTTTTTTATTAATTGAAGGTATCTCTAGTATTTTCCAGTGTATTACTAGAATTTTTCCTGTTGGCTTAAAAGTTTTGTTCCAGTATTGCAGTTCTCTGGAAAAATATAATTTTAGTTCAAATCGAAAATTTGAATTCAGTTTTTGTTTTCCCGTATGATTGTTAATTAATGTAATTAAAGAAGCTCCTAGATTAATTCGATGATTAAAAGTACATGCTAAAGAGTGTTAATTAATATTTAAAATTTATTAAAATGTCCCAACTTCTAATTGTGCTGAAGAACTTGGTACTTGTAAAATAGAGAATTCCCTGTTTATTTTATTTTTTACTAAATTGATGGTCATTTTAAGATGTATTTACACTTTCAAGAGTTTTTACTTAAAATTTTCTTGAATAAAATTTATTAATTTCAACATTTTTCTTTTATGGTCCAGAATATCCAGGAGCAGAGCAAAATTGAAATTCAAAAACTCATGGATGAAAACGATACTTTACGCAGTCGTTTGCGTGATGTTGTTAATTCGCCACTTTCTGATGCTGAAAAACACCAAATAATTCAAGAATCGCAAAGATTACACAGTTCGGCACCAGCATCTATTGCTCTTCCAAACGTAATTAAAATACTTAAAATATATCTAATTTTTTAAATAATTACTTACATTTAGAATCATGAGGGCGATGGAACACCGTGCGTTACTCCCGACTGGGACAAGCATTCTTCAAGTAGCGAAATATCTGTTGCTTGTTTACAGGATAAAATTATTCAAGTAAGTATCAAATTATATCTGAATAAAAATATAAATATAATATTACAAATGTATATCAAATAAAAACTTGAAACATTTTATATCTGATGAAATTGTAAATAATTTACTTTTTGAGTGTTACTTTTGAGAATTTGAGAAAAAAAATCAGATTTAAATATAAAAACTCTTACAATTAAACTTAGAGTGAACGAAAGAGTAGCTATAAATTGCCTTGTTTTAGAATTCCATATCTCAATTATAACTATAATATCGATCCGATCATACAAGGCCGTTTTTTATTTTATTTTAAAATCAATTTTATTAATCTAGTAATGTAATGGATCACTTCCTCAGTATTGATGTCGATTCATCGATTTATTCACATTAATACCAATCCAGTTAATCTTGCCTGGGTGGTAGATTTCCGCAGATATGTTTTCAGACATTGCTAAAATTTTAAGAAGTTTGTGGATATTTGGAAACAAATCTTGATTGCACTCTCCAAGGGTTTCAATTGCATAGATTGAACGATTCATTTCAGGCTATTGTTACCATTTCATTAGTCATCGTTTACTGAGCTTCACTCCAGAAATGTTATGTAAAATTTAAAAGGATTTTCATCAAAAACTCACGGGAAGAGAAAAATCTTCGAATTAATCCTCCAACCACGGGCAACGTGGTGTTTGCTTTCCAAATGTTTAGTAAAATTTAGCAGGCCCCGCTATTATCTATCGTGTAACACTATATCAAAAAAATTTTTTATTTTTCTTTTAAATGTTCGTTTTTACATCCTTTTTAATACAATTTTTAGGACCCAACAAATAAACTAGCCCGCGATTTAATCCTGAACAGTCAAAAATCGTTCGCGATTTGATTCTGTTTCTATATCTTTATTTACAATTCTTAAAAATTATGCGAATTTGACTTCGTTTAAATTTTGTAATTGAAGAATTTGAATCAGTATGGTGTCTTTGATGGGCGCTTCTTTTTTAATGTACTATTTTAGGAGTTTCACTACAATAATTAATTTTTATAATTAACGGAAATGGTGTGTTTACTATAATCACAAAAAAAAAATTATATTAAAATTCAGGGCGGGTAAAAGTTGAGTTTTAAAAAAATATATGTTTTTCATCTTTTAAAATTTGACGGTCTAGAAAACAATTCTGACAGCACAAATGCGTTGGTTAGAAAGTTTAAATGCTTTTTTTCCTCTATAAAATGGCAAAATAATTGTGGAATGTTGAATAAAAGACGTATCAAAGTCATCAACATTTTCAAGATTCCCTATGTTTTACAAACTTGTCGACAGTCGCCCGATACGACAATCTTATCAGTAGCTTTTTACCTAAATAGAATTAGACGAAGTATTATTTTTTGCATTTGTAGAATTTGCTTTTTCAAAGAAAAGCTATTATTAATTTCCTCCTGAAAGTTGGTTCAGGTCAGTTACTTAGAACTCATTGAAACATATTAAGAATATTAGAAGACCTTAAGCCAAAACAATGGGGGTAAAATATTTTCAATAAAAAATAAATATTTATGTAGTTTATTGCCGACATTTAAAATAAAATCAAGATATGCTCAGAAAGATTGAACTTAAATTCTTTAAAACAAGTGGAATATTTGTAGCAGGTGAGTGAATATATTTCAAGATCATCGATTTTAAGGAGGACATAGTGTTGCTGAGATAAATACGTACAAATTAATTACATAACTCTTTTCTTAGATGGAAGAAACTCATTACTCTACAAATGAAGAACTTCAAGCTACTTTACAAGAACTAGCCGATCTTCAAAATCAGTTAAGCGAACTTCAAACCGATAATGAGCGATTGGCAGAGGAGAAGGACGTCTTATTTCAGTCTTTATGCCGTCAAACTGAGAAACTAGAAGATTCGCGCACGCAAATTGGAACTCTTCAAGAATTACTTTTGCGGGAATCAAATCAGGCAGACGTTGGAACAACTGAAAGAGAACAGAAACTTTTAGATCTTTTAAAAAATGCTCAAGAAGAACGTGAAAATCTATTAATAAAACAAGAAGAACTGAATTCGGAATTAAACGAATTGCGCCAGGCGCTTGAGAATTCTTCTAATGAAAATTTTAGACTTCGTGAAAGAATAAGTTGGCTGGATTCTACCGTGGATGCGGCTACTGCGGAGAAAAAACAGATCGAATCACAACTAACTCAAGCCAAAGAAGAGTCGTCAGAAAGACAAATAGAAATAAGCAGACTAACAACACTTCTTGAAAATGCAAGAGCTAAAATCGATGAGCTTGAGCAGGATCGAGTTATGGGGGAGAAATCAGACTTGGGAGAGTTACTTGATTCAGCAAGAAAGGAAAAGGATATTCTTGAGAGTCAGGTAGCTTCCTTGCAAGAACAAGTTTCGAAAAACCAGTGCGAAATCCAAAAATTGAAAGATCAATTAGCGGGTATAACCGAAGAATGTAAGGTGGCTCGCAACAATGCTAAATGTGCCCTTTCGGACTTAGAATACAGATACGAAATTTTGAAAGAGGAAAAACAGAAGCTCAGTACTGAATATCAGCAGCTTCAGGATAGTACAAATGAATTGCAGGTACACGATTCCTGAAAATCTATTTTAATTACATTTCTTAATTTTGTTCAGGTACAATGCAAATGTCACTTAGAAGATAAAGCACAGTTGGAAAATCTTCTATCTGAAACTCAAAGACATTTAGGCGAAGCTGAAAGACTTCTGGCTGAAAAGGAAGAAAAACTGCAAGAGGAAATTTTATTACGAAAACAAGAGGTACTAATTTATCAATATATGCATGCATATGTGATTTTATTTTTAATTTAGCATGAATAGTAAATTATTGGTCGACAATAGCATGACTAAATAATTTACGATACTCCAAAAATGCAATTGTTGTAAAAATTAGAACTATATTTTTATTTGTGGTTTTTATCTGTAGCACTTAAGATGCATCACGTGTCTCGTACATGGGTCTAAATTTAATTCAAGTCTACAACGTAATCCGTGTAAAGTTCTAATAAAACTTTCAGAAAATGTAAAATTTAATAATTTTATATAGTTAAATAGTTGCAATATTTTTCTTGCAACAGTTCCGCTTGTTTAAAATTTATCTTGGTTCTAAGGTTAATAGTACAGTGTTTCGATAAATATTCTATTTTTCCAATATTAATGTCGACTGATTTTGAATGTTATATTTTTATTCATCAAGCCAATTAAAAATCAAAACTTCCTACATCAACACTGGTACTTAAATAGCGACTTAAAAATGTCCACCTCCTCATGTTTATACCACCATTTTGCCGGATTATTTAGAAAAAACATTAAAAAACATTAATTATCAAAAATCTAAAATTATATAATAAATACACAAGGACAATCCCAACTTCTTCTTGCAAAGAAGTTTGGATGTAACGACAAGATTTGACTTCTATAGAAGTGTTAAATTTGTGATAATGATCAGACAAATAAGGCTTCTAATTCTAGATGCCTACGATTACATGGGTTTTTAAATAAGAAATATGGAGTAACTACTTTGCTATTTTTAAATATGAAACATAACAGTCTTACATACATATAAGGGCTACTCCAAGGGAATTATTAAATAAAGGAAATTATTAAAAAAAAAATTTATTTTAATAGTTTAACTGGTTTAGTGAATTCCACAGTAGTAAATAAATTTTTAAATTTCAGGCTGAGGAATGGGAGCAATTCCAATCTGATTTACTAATGACTGTTCGTGTAGCTAATGACTTCAAGACTGAGGCTCAATCAGCAAGAGAACAACTGGTTATGGACAATAAAAGCCAAAGGGAGAAAATCCGCATGCTAGAACAGCAAATTGAAAAACTTAACAAACGTAAGTAAAATAATGTCAAACAGTGTAATAACTAAATTACAACAAATTAGGCGCTATTATATTATTTATATAAAGACTAAATCTCTAACTTTTGAGGCGCGATTTCTCAAGAAATAATGAATCAAATTTAAAGAAAAGAAAAGCCCTCAGCGTTGAAAAAAGGAGTTAATAAATTTTAAAGTAAAGTGCACCTTCACCTTCTTTTAAAATTTTATAGGTAAGCGTCCCATCATCATGAAAATGGAAGGCATATTCTCAAATTGTTTTATGGTCATTTAAAATAAGTAACGATTCACTAAAGCCTCTAAATTGTAATAGAAGAGAACTTGCATACGACCACATTTTTTTAATAAATTATTCTAATAAGAACTTTCGGGAATTACATAAAAATAATTATAATCTTTTTCCAGTAAATTGATAAGCAAGACTAATATGTACATTATTCCACTTTAATTACGAGTAAATAACAACAGTGTCCATTGGAGTGTAATAGGCTACATAATTTGTGTTTATTTATTAAATAATGTTAACCAAATACATAGACCTTGTATATAAAACTAAGTACAATCCAAATCTTTAACAAAATCTTCTCTTTGGCGAAACATTGATTACAATTTGATAAAAAGAAAAATTAAAAAGTTGGACTTTAATAAAACCTGAGATATTGCAATTAACAAAGCACCTAGTTTCATTCATTTTTGGCACTTTCAACAACATTTGTAAACGGGATTTACTTGTTTAACTACACTTCTGAAAAACTTCAGCAAAATCGCCGTCTTCAATTTGAGAGGCCTCCCTTGTTAATGGTTTTATTTGAGAGATAAAAAATATACGCAAATGTTTCCCTCGAAAGCTGCCTTAGCAATTTTTTTCGCGTTGAACCACCAATTCTATGGAATTTATTCAATAAGCCCGGCACTTCTTTGAGAGACTATACAAATTCTAATTGTTTACTGATCTTATTTAAATTGATTTCGCTTTCTGAAGATGATATGATTCCCAATGACCCCAATTGCGATCAGTAAGAATGAAACTTAGAAGTTTCTACAAGCATTAGTGCTGCAGCCGCTACACGTGCTTATAAAGCAATAGTACGTCAAAACTAAAATTATATATCTAGTAAGAATTAGTGGTATTTACTAAAAATTCTTCAGTTAATAATTGTTCGCTTAATATTAGGAAAAGGTTATCTATGCGAATTATTATTTGCTCATTTCATGCTTAGTATTTCTTCTTGGATAGGATAATCAATCTTAATTTTATTAATTTTAACCATGAGAAAAATTTCATTTCATACAAGTTCTCTATGAAAAATGTGTTATAGCATTAAGGAACACTTTTTAAAAGTATTTGGGAATCTAGCTTTAACCACCAAATTATACATATGTAAAGTTAAACATAAGAACTAGTGTTGATTTGATAATTTTTTGCGCCTCTTTAAGTGACAATTATTGGAAAAAGATAAACAATGATAACAGAAGATTTATGTGTGATTCTCAACATTTGTCATAAGAGAATAAACATAATTAATTTTATTTTTACTTTTATTTATTTTATTTTATTTTTTCAGAAATATGTTCAGATGCCCAACAATCTCTTTTAACTACGGTTCAACAAGAGATGGCGGCTCGTCGTCAAAAAGCGGGTATTGCACGACAAGATTCGCGTTTATCCGTCAAAAGTTTAATTGAAAGTATAGAGAATGTAAATAAACAGGTAAAAGTAATTAATTTCTGAGAAAGAAAAAAAAACAACTATAAATATTTATCACTACAGACGAAAAGCGGAGGATCAGGTTCACGATGCAGTTCTACGTCGAGTTTGAACAGTGTTACTTCTGATGCTTTGAATAGTGGAACTGCTCAATGTGGGCCAAATCGTACGGGAAATAATGAGTGGCCAGAAAATCTCATACAGCAGAATCAAGTAAAACTATGGATCAAATGATTAACTAGAGATATTAATTTTCTTTTAAAATTATAGTTTAACGCTCCTGGAGGAGGACTTCAATCGAAAAGTCCTCTTCGAGAACAACAGACTGCTGGAATGAATATGACACTGAGTAATAACCTGAAACCTTTAACAACAGGTGAGACCTATACTATTTATATTAAATTTCCTATTTCTAAATTCTTCAACTTATTTTATTATATTAACACTATCAATATTTTTAATTGCGGAGGCTTTAGAATCATTATGGCCAAAATTTAAAAAAAAACATATATTAAAATCATTGTCCAAGTTTTATTAAAATTATCAAGCAGTTATTCTTTCTCATAGATTTTATTTTTAGTTTTTAATCTTGATTTTTATCTATTCTGTTCAGAAATAGAAATCAAACAAATTTTATATTATCCGATCAGAAATTATGATTAAAAGGAAACGAATGAATTTCTTTAGAATTCAATATTTAGTGATTCAAGTGTTGGGTGGTTTGGAAAATGCTAGAAGTTATTGAAAATAGTTAAACATTTTGAATACATGTAATTGCGTTTTCTTTCTATATTTATATAATATTATAATAAGACATTAAATAATGAAGCCAAGTGTTTTATGGGAGTTCTACAATTTTTGCAGCACTAAGATATGAATCAATTCAGTACTGGAGATAAAATAATATTTCAAGTTGCTTTAATGCCAAAATTTTTATTTTCACTTTACTTTCAGCTACGTATGATAAAGTAAAAGTAAAAAAATGTAAGCCTAAATTTTTTTTTTAAATATTTATTGCGCTTCTAAGTAAAATATGTCGAAAACATTTTACAAACATATACATGTTACCTATTTTTACAATACCGAAATACGAATATTGTCTTTAAATTACCTGCGAGGCGAGGAAAAAAATTAAGCAGAATACAAGCAAATGCTATTGAGTGGTAAAAATATACATAATAACATTTTTTTGAATTCTATTGCACGCAAATTGATGAAACAACATCAACATAGTGTGATTCTGATCTTAAACATGGTAAAATTATAATAATTCAAAAATTCTTAGAGGCAATTTTTAACAATCAATATCTTCAAATACCCGGGATAAAATTTGATACCGCTGGTCTTACAAGCGTTTCAGGCTGTCCTCTAATGATTTTCATTTATACCGTCATTGGGGGCTTTTAGACCGTGATCCCTATAAATTTTCCTAGATTCCTATTTATGTATGTACTTCTTACTTTTTCAAAATGGAATTGTTGTTGATTGCGCATGGCACTTTACGTGACTCAGTAATAATCAAGTGGGATTAGAATTGGGTATCTCCATGGTCGCATTGCAGTTCAAATATGCCCATTTTTATGGGTGCTTTCTGTGGAGGGATGCTTTCTACAAATGTCCATTGAACTTTTAAAAATGTATAAAAGAAAAAGAAAAGTTAAGACAGCTGATTATTTTTTTTTTTTTTTTTAATTAAGGGTTTATATTTATCGAATTTTTTATTGACATTTTTTGAGAGGTTTGAGACATTTTCGTTGCACATGTTGTGAAAATTCCTGAATATTTTTTTTATTAACTGTTCGTGTTGACTTTAATCGGAATCGTCATTTTGACAAACCTATCTGGAATCGTTCGTCCAAATGGACCCAAAAACAAAATATCCTCATATTTCTTACTTATTGTCATTATTCTAGTGAAAATTTGTTCGTAGTGTAATAAAACAAGCCTTCTTTTTAATAAAAATCATCTTTTATTGACCAACGTGCATACGTTATTTTAAATTTAATTTTTAACTTTTGGGAGCGATTCGGAGAAATAGGGTTTTTATTTGCTTACCGAATCCAAATGGACCCATGATTCCGGTTAAGGGAATCTGGAGAGGTTGCGTATTGAATTAACAAATGATAAATGTCTCTTAATTCAGTGGCAACTAAAGTAGTCACAATAATTTACTAAAAAATATGTTCCAATCTCAATATCGATTCAGCATTTCAGAGTCATGGGATTTGAATTTTCTTGCTGTAATAATAGAAATATAACAATTTTCTATGCCTTTATGTTCAATAGGTTACAATTTGTTAAGTCTTTTAAATGTTTTTCAAAGTTCTGGTCCACGCGGGTCGTATGGATACCTCAAACAACCTACATGTGATGTAGTGCTCCTGAGCTAATTTAATTCTTTATATATTCACACAGGTAAAGGAAAAAGGTCTTCAATGCATCTATACTTTTCAAATATCCCTTTTAAAGTAAAGCCCAATATTTGCAAAGTATATACTCTTTCAAAATTCGATTTTATGTATATATTTGCATTTATACAAAGTTTATGTATCCAGGATGATTCATATTATCCTTTTCTCACATTGTTAAATATTGTAATAATCCCATACCAACCAAGATATTAGCTATAATCAATAAAAATCAATCGAAAAATTAAGCCCATGACAAATTGCATCCATTTTATTACATTTCTTTTTTAGGCTGTAGTAATTTGTTCAAGATTTTGTGGTAAATCTAGTCACTAAATTTCATTTGCAATCGCCAGAAAAAAAATCATACTAACTATACGGTAAAAATACCATACCATTTTTTAATAGACTCTACCCGGTTCGTGCAAAACTTGATCCCTACAATTACTTATAAATACGCTTGCCTTATACTTGCAGATGAGATTGTTCCATTATCATTATTATTATCACATCTAGGAAAATATTGTTTGATCGAATTTTTTCCATATATGATATCAAAATATAGTCTGGACTAATTTCCTGCTTTAGTTACGGTTGCTGCGAGAATCTCACGGTTTTTTAACAAGAAATTATTAATAAAAACATTTAATTTGACAGAAAATAACTATTAGAAAATGCCTAGTATAATACAAAGAGTTTAAAATTGTATATTATACTTTATTCTTTATTTTTTCTATTTATTATTAAACTTTAATTACGTTATTATAGTATAAATGTTTTGTTCTGAATTTTTATTTGCAGGTGAACGGAAAGATCCTTTAAATGCGCTAGTAAAAAACGGAGGCTCAAAGAGGAACGCGTTGCTGAAATGGTGCCAGAATAAGACTGTAGGATATCGGAATATCGATATTACAAATTTCAGCTCTTCATGGAATGATGGATTGGCATTTTGTGCTATTTTGCACTCATATCTGCCTGATCGTGTGCCTTACGATACACTTGGACCAAATAATAAAAGGAGAAATTTTTCGATCGCTTTTTCGGCAGCAGAACATGTAGGCATTCCTACGTCCTTGGTAAATTTAACTTCTTTGTCTTTTTTTTTCTTTTTTTTTAATAGATTTAACATTCTGTGCAATTTCTAGAATATTAACGATATGTGTCAACAGGAACGCCCAGATTGGACACAAGTAATGGCATATGTCACGGCGATATATAAGCACTTTGAAACGTAATATTCATATTTTATTGTTATGTGTCTATTGCCTCCTAATAGCAATTATTCCTAAAATTTTATTTTTTTTTTTATTTTCGTTCGTACACAATATACTTCAGCAAAAGCATTGTTATATGAACTGACTATCGTATCCATTTTATAATATTCAAACAAATCACGCTCATTCAAATGCATTATCAGAAATAAATCTTGTGACAATGCTCATATTACGCTCTGCTTATTAAATAAAAAAAAACTCACTGTTATGAAGAAAAATGCACAAACAGTATAAAAAAAAGAAATAATCATATATTCGTAACAATTTGGGCTTATGCAGAGTAAAATTTATATCTTCACTTAGTTAAACCAAAATTAATGGATGATATGATATAGACATATTTAACTTAACCCTGGCACCAAAAAGTATTCAACGAAAATATAATGCTAATAATAAGATTTGTGCCTCATAAGAACATGTAGTTAACTCAGCACATAATACTAAAATTGAAACTTATTTGGCCTTTGAAGCTTCTTCAATATTCTCTTTATAAAAATAAAAAAAAGAAACCTAGATAACGAAATCGGTTTTATTTTATCTTTTAGAAGATTGTCAATGCATATATACTTAAACAGATTTTTTTAGTATATTTCACTGAATCCACTATAAGACTGTTAAAAAAAAAAACAAAAAAAGCTAAAATTTTATTCATTAAGAAAATTCCTGTAATTGTTGATAAACAATCTTAAAACAAAATTCGTACTTTAATTCTAATTTCTTCTCTTTTTTTTTTCGAATGATCTAAGTGGTGACGGACTCGATCAATTTGGAAAGCATGATATATTTTTATTTTTCTCTCACGTTGAATAAAGATTCGTGTATATTAATTAAGAAATACAATTATTTATAACAGTAATAATTTTTCTCGCCTTTACAATTGTGTTGTTACTTATTACTTCTTTTATATTGAGGACATTATCAAACTGCAATTCAATGCATCTGCGTTTATGCAACTTTTTTTGCTAGACACCGACCCGTTTGGGATTTTAAATTTTTTTTCTTATAATAATAATACGAACATATATAACATATTTTAACCTACCTGGGCTTTATACCTGAACCCTCCAAAGCCATTTTTATGGATTTATAAATATCCAGTAAACCTACTAACATTAAAATTCTAATCCATTCATCATCAACCCTATAACTCATATTTGTAAACAGGTAAACAATGGTTATTGTCATTTTTATATACTTTTCAATATTTAAACAACTTCCCAGATTAATGTTGCTCAAATCTTATAACAATAACATTTTTTTTCTAAGTGTTATCATGTTTCTCATGTATTTAATTCTTCTTTAAAATGGACAAATATGATTGGATCTAGAAATGTTACGATATTTGTCCTTATTTTTATATTTTTCTTTGGACCTGTGGATGCTTCGCTGGTGGAACCGACATTAATTATTCGAAAATTCACTTTCCGAAAATTAAGATTCGTGCTTCCACGCTTCAGTAAGTATCTCATCAAGATTTTGAATGAGAAGTTTCGTAGTGTAGAGTGCTAACAACAGTGGAGATTTATTTTAAAACGTTTCTTACGAAACATCCCCTATGGTATAGTATAGGCATCCCTCGAATAACATGGCCAATTGGTTCCGTGTTATACGATACTAATGATTCATACAATTTTGGAGATAACGTCCCGTGCTAATCAAAACCGTGCAATTTAAAACTCGAGATCCATAAAAATTTGTATATTTGGTCCCAAAGATTAATTAAGAAAGCATTGAAATTAAGAACACCATTTTTTTATGTATTTTTAGTTGCAAAATTTCAGTTGTACCAAAATAACTTAAAATAAATGTAAAAGGTGAAATTTTATAAACGTACTAATTCTTAAATTACGTATGTTCAATCACGGTCACTCTCCAAAGATTGATTTGTTTTTCCTTGAATGGGTAGAGGATCCTTATCAATGGGAATTTTTTGATCACTGCCGTCAACCAAAATACGAATTCTCTTTCTTCGAGGCGGTAGAAACTCCTCATCACTGGAAACATTTTCATGGCTAATGTTGGAGGATGGCACTTTTATTTTCCGTAGTGTTTAAAAATTTCAAGTATGGACATAAAAAAGTTTTTAAATTTTGGTTGGAGGGTTTTTTACGTGACAGTGACGAACCAATCGCCATAAAATGAAGCTCTAATTTCTTTGCTAACTCCAAATCTTAGCTTAAGTATTTTACTAGATAGGAGAACTAACTATTGCGATATTAGTACACACTACAGACAGTCTGTTTTCCTTGTAAGCCGACGATATGTATATGAACATATGTGCTCTGTAATCGAGTTAATTTTTAACAGTAATTTTCGCGACTTCGTGTAATTCGAGGGTTGTCGCAATTTTGAACCGTGGTATTCGCGACTTCGTGCAATTCAAGTACCGTGCTATTCGATTGATGCCTGCATTACCCTACAATGATAATAACCATTTTAAATTATTATTCATGAAAAAATAATATTTTATATAAAAGCTTATTGTAACCACATAAAATTGAAAAAATTCTTTAAAATCGTTAAGAAAAATAATTTTGAAATTTGAATTCGTTGGTTCGAAATGCCGCAAATAAATTTTGTTTTAATAGTACTTATGAAATTCTAAAAAGATTAGACTGTAATTTGGAATATTTGGTATACGTTTTATGAAAACGACCACCAAAATTAAATTTTTGAAAAGGAATAATCAAAGCTGTAGGTAGATCTCCAAGCTGCGCATTTCTACACTACAAAATTACTAATTTTTTTTTCATGTATTTTACCCACGTTGGTATTTTATTGATACAAATAAATTAAAATATCACTAAAATTATGAAGTATTTAAGTTCTCCTTACGTTTGCTCTTGAACGTGTTAGAGGGGATTTAAGATGCAAAAGAAGTTAAAAAAGCGCTAAAGTGGACAGGGTTTATTTTTTACTGAAATGTGAATATCCTTATATATTTTTTATAAAATTATTAGCGTAATTTCAAAGTAAAAAAATATTATTTTTTTAGGCATCGTTGAAGTAAGACCAATGAGAAAGAAGTGTTCTCAGGTGAATATTTTTTTTATTTTGTTATATTTTCGTTCGTTCTTTCTTCTAATTTCTAAAGAGATAATATAAATAAAAGTTTTCATGCTTTCTAAGATGAAAAAATTCCAAACGGTAGAAAATGTTGGACTATTTTTTTAGTAATTATTTGAAATTGAATAAATGACTTGACGGAAGGTAGATTTGTGTTTTTACTTTAGTAATGTACTTTATTAAAAATGGAAAAATTTGAATCTTGTAGGTTAATTTAGTATTAGAATATGCATATGATTTAAAAAAAAAAGAAAAAAAGATATTTTTTGGTATTTTATAAATTATAAAATTATATTTAAATTAAAAATATTAATTAAACGTCTCAATGTTTCCGTGTTTTTGAGAATTTTTTTTTTTAATTTGAAAAATTTATTGATCGACTGTATAAATTATGGCGAACGCCTTTACAAATTCGCATATTATAAATTACGTATTTTAACATATTCTAATTTTGGTTCCGGTCAAATTATGTTTGTTCGGGTCATAAAAAATATTCTACAAGTTTAGATTTTAGGCCACGTTTTAGTAGAAAAAAAACTACTATCTTAAATTTTAAATTTATAAACATATTAAGCAATCAAAAGGCTGATTTAAAATATAGTCAAAAATTTTTTCAACCGTACACCGTCTCGAAAAAAATATTAATCTACTATAAGAAGTACCCCGTCGCCTTTTATACATATTAAGTTTTTTTTGTGTTTTTTTTTTTTTACATAAAAGGAGGAATTTCTCGTATAATTTTAATAAAATTGAACTCAGATGAATGATACATTTTATTGCGCTTACTTTAATTATTGTAATTATTTCCGTTGTTAATTACTGTAAGCTATTAAAGAGGCAGATTTGCCATTTTTATTTGAATAAAAGTTGTCTGTACTTAAATTATATTTGTTTTCTTAATTCAATCTCACCAATAGTAATGGAAAAAAAAACTTTGTTTTACAAAACGGTGAGATCAACAACTATTCCAATTATTTGTGTTCGGCGACATTTACGTTTTTTTTACATTCACTCTTAAAATATCTGCCAGTGTAAATTATACAAATTTTTGGTATGTACGGTTCCATATGCGTATAATTAAACAAATTTAAGAAACGATTGTGTGAACGTTATTTCTTATTCGAATCCGATAAAGACGGACAATTTTGAGATGATTCCATCCCAGTGTTTATTTCAACCTGACGTTCACGACATCACCATTTTTTTCAGTATTTTCCGTATAAGCGCGACTACCAGTGATGCATTCACGTTTAATTTTGTGGCCGTCGTGTACCATATGTGGTACACAAGTAGAACTATTTCGAACTACCTTGTTTTTATCCTACTTGACGACTTATTCTATGGTACTATCGACGAAATATACGTGCATGTTTATCACAACTGTAGGGTACCGTGAGTACACCTGAGGTGATGGTGTGAAAGAGTTAAAGATCACAAATATGGCGTGACTGGGGTGTATCTTTTGACCTGAAACAATTTCACAAAATATTTTCTTTCAATACTTTGTTTTTAAATCCACTAGACAAAGCAATTGCATAAAGTTCTCAATGGACAGATCACTGACTTACACTAAGATTTAATAACTTCTTACAGTTTAAAAATTGCTTATTTGTTTAAGCGGTTAGGTCAAGGAATGAGCTAAATACAGAATGTAAATTTGGATCTATTGGTCAGTTTATCAGAAGAAGTTAAAATAGTTCTTTGTTCCATAGCTAAATTCATAGAGTCTTTATATTTTATAATCATAACTATTTATTTTTAGCTTATTCCATATTTAAACATCTAGGATTTATTTCTCCCCTTAAATTCTTTAACTTTATTCATAATAGTTTTAGTTTTGTTTGGTTTAATGCGATTTATTTTCAGTGTCGCGGAGAAAATGATGAAATGTAATAACTAGTAACTTATGAAAATCAAGTATAAAATTAAGCAAAAATACAATATAGTTTGATTATACTTATTTGTTTTTCCTAATCCTAAAATTTTCCTTCACCATTTAGATAACAATTATACAAGGACGGCTTGGATTCGTTTAAACGTTTTCTTTCAGCCAAGCTAGGAAAGTTTAAACTTCCCGGATCTGGACTAAGTCTATAATCCATGTAGACGAAGGAAACTCAGTGTTGTAGCAAATTGGATTTTGTATAAGACTACTTTGAAATTTTTAATGAAATGAACTTAATTGCAGCTTACAATATAAAATGGAGGACCATATAAACAATACAAGATCATATAGATTAGTCTAATTTCCATTATACCTCTACCATTAAATTTTTGATTCGGATTTTCAAATTTTGAAAAAAAGAAATAAATACGCTGTGATTTCTGAATGCATAAGGTGGAAAGCAAGTTTTTTTTTCTGTTTCCACCAAAACTATAATTTATTCACTATACTCTTTCCAAATATGGTTCATCAGTCGTTGGACCAATAGCTTTATGTTAATTACACTACAATTATTGCAATCATACTAAATTTATTACAGATCGTATTGATCCAAGTCACAATGATCCTGACCGCAAAAGTGTTAGAGTTTATAAAACATTACTTTGCTTAGACAATAATAAAAATGCAATCAAATGTATTTCACCTATGCAAGCGTGTTGTTTTGATGTAAATAAATTCAGTGATCAAATCAATTTAAAGTTTTATCTAACCAGCTTGAAGATCATATGTGCAGTCCTGCTCCTCCTCATCCTAAATTTAACGATAGAAAATTGAGATGTTCAGTACTTTGATTTATTCTTTGAAGGGTTAGTGGAGTACGATTTTCTGTGTATGGAGCCATGTCCATGATTCGATTCTGTACAGATTGTCTAATTATATGAGAAATTTAACTATACATTCGCATTCATAATTTTTTTCTGCTGAAGCGCCTAAAAGTCAATAAACGAGTAGTAGCTCTGAGCAGCGATACGACCGCACAGGGCTTATCTAAAAAACGAAGAAACAAGCCTGTTAATATTTAAGTTTTGGACCAAATGAAGCCAAGAAAAATAATAAAAGCAATCCTTAACCGGAATCATGGGTCCATTTAGTAGACCCGACAGACAAATAAAAACCCTATTTCTCCCAATTGCTCCCAAAAGTTAAAATTTAAATTTAAAATAGCATATGCACGTTGGTCAATAAAAGATGATTTTTATTAAAAAGAAGGTTTGTTTTATTACACTACGAACAAATTTCCACTAGAATAATTACAATAAGTAAGAAATATGAGAATATTTTGTTGTTGGGTCCATTTGGACGAACGATTCCAGATAGGTTTGTCAAAATGACGGTTAAGGGTTAAAAAAAATTTGAGCGACTGTGGAAAAAATAAGATTTGTAATAATTATTTTGGCATAGGATGTAGACATCTAAAAACGATAACAGTTTTATAAAGTTGTCGAAAAGTGCCTTCATTCTTTCAACTAAAAATACCAATAGAATAATTTAGGGACAATTGGCTGCGAGGATATTTTTTTTTTTCATTATTTGTCCTTAGATATCTTGTAGATCTAATTTCCAATTTTTGTTTAAAAAAAATAAATACGTAGTTCTCAAGATCAATATTCCTACAATTATGTATGGATCTCAATGGGTTTTCATAAAAATGTTGTTTTAATAAATAGGGGTATGAGCAGCCCGTTGCGTAAAGTCGTATTTCAACATATGTACCAGTTTTTTGAACTTATATAAAGTGATTCAGTTGTGGGCTTTACTCGAACATTTATTTTCCTAATGCACGAAAAAATAAATAAATTTAATTTTTTCTAAAAACTCTTCTAGGTTAATCGACGAATCTAAGTTATTCCCTCAAAATGAATGGCACTTCATTTAAAGAAACTGCACACACCTAGGTGGGTCAAAATAATTCGATTTTCCGAAAATATTATTTTTCGGTTATACAATTTCAACTATATTATCTGAAAATTTCATTCAGAAATTCGCAAAATTGATTAAGTTACGACGTGTAACGTGCCTGCAGTCGTTGTGTCACTCATGCGTGTCCGCAACTTTAAACGCATTTTTCCCAAAACAATGTTTTCTAAAACGATAACCATAATATCGCGAGAATTCTAATGAACCGATTGAGTTCAAATTTTACACAAATCTTTATCCTATTATTTCGTAGTTATCATAGGATTTTTTTTAAGCGTTATAATTTTTTTTATTAATAAATAAAGCTCAAATTTTATAGTAGATTTTTTCAAAAAATTAAAATTTTCTATCCACTTTAAGTAAGTATTTTTTATTTTTAATTCCAATTAAAAAATGGAGGAGTTTCAATGGTTACCGTAGAAGATTACGTGATCAAACGGCTTGCAAGGAATTACATCTACACGGCATGTTTTTTTCTTTTCAGTATTTTTTAATGAAAATTTCACTATAAATATTTAAGACTATTTACTTCAACATGCGGAAAATAATTTTTTAATTAAAATTTTTTTTCGTGAAAAAAAAAAAAAAAATTGTCAAACTTTACTTTATATTTTTACCCCTTGGTGTATGTAACCCCTTAAAATTCAAAGAATAAATTCATTATTTAGTAACTACCCCAAAAGAAGAACTTTTATATTTAATAATAAATATACAAATTAACTTACTCACTTAAAATACATTTTTCCGGACCGAAGGGCTTGAACCAAAAAGGGGAATAGAATTTCACATAGCACATAGTTCTTAGTTTTTAATTTAAATTTCTCCTTAAATTTTAATTGAATATGATCGATGTAAATCAGTAATAGATGTTAATTCAAAAATATTTTAAATAACATGGGAAGAAACCCAACGACAACGTATATACGTTCTTTGCATCTTCAGAAACTATAAAATTGATTAGAACCCTGATATGTGTACAGATGATGAAAAAGACACCATATCGGGATGACGTATTATCATCATGGGTCAGTATCCATGCAGTTTCCGATAAAATCGGTCTATCCAAAGATTGTGAAGCTTCCATAATATTTGGATTAGAAGTTGGCACCAAAAAAAACCTAAGAACATTCGAAATTTTGTTTCTAATTTTGATAAGTTTCAAAATGTATGGTGCGCAGATGATACGCATATTGAAAAAATTGTTCCAAAAGAGGACAATAAACTGTAGGATGTTTGCAAACATTTTTCCTTTAATTTGTTTTAGTATGAAAGATATTTTTTATGAATTTTCATCGCTGTTATTGACCTTTTCTCATTTTTCGGGTAGCAAGTAAATTTGACAGTGAAAAAATGTTCATCCTTGGAAGAAGATGATCGACTGATTTTCTTACTTCTTCAATATTTTTAAAGCTCTGCCCAGGTAAACGTTGCATTGCAACGAAACAAGCGAAAATCGAAAGTTGCAATTTATGGATTTTATGATAAAACGTAGGTAGAGTTATTGAAATTGTGTTTTTGGTGCCGGAAGGGACATTAGGCTAAGTATTTTAATGAAGCCTTAGCCAAAAAGTGATTCAGTGACTTAATCAGCAAATCTTGGTTTAATCAGTGTGATACTATTCCAGTATTCTACTTAGAAAAAATTTTACCTTAAATCTTATTAAATTGTATTTTTATTATAGTGTTTGTACGATAATCGCGGATGTAGATAAAAGCGAACTTGAAAGGCGTTTAAGTAATGGCAAATTAATTATTTCCAAAAAATACCATTCCAGATATAGTTTTACGCACTTACACGTTGTTTGCGTATAAGGAACAATTAATAAGAAGAAAAATAAATTCAAAATGTAGTTTTAAACGCACAGTAAATGACCAAGACTTCTTTACGTAAACGAAGATTTCGTAGACAAGTTTCTAAAATTAACCACGTCTTTTTTATCCTCTTGCTCTTCCTATTGTACCTATAGTTGTAAGCTTCGGTACTTAAATGCTATGTCGAGGTAGTTCCAATTAATTGTTACCTCTCCAAATTAAGTCTTTTTTTCTTATTCCCCTTGTAAGTTAAGATCATATTTTCATTTTTACAGACTATTTTTACACCTTTCCTTTAACCGTTTGAGTGCTGAGGGTTGATATTTCCATTCTCGAATTCTATGCCAAAAATGTGAAAAAGTCGATATTCCGACCAAATATGCACTTGATTAAATTGTTTGCTACCATCAATAACGTAATTGATAAACAGAAAGTATAACATCGAAAGGATGGAAAGAAATTAATCTATTCACAATTCAAAGATCTAGATCCAAAACGTTCATAGTGTTCTGTTCCTGCAAAGTAGAACGAACTCACTTGTTACTTACCTTTGTTAAATTGGATATGTCTCAAATTCTCTGCTAGTTTAAGTGATATAAGTAGATTTTGGGTTGGATTCCTCTCTGTTATTTTTCTCATATTAAATTCTTCCAGTCTAACGTCCATAAATATTTCAATTAAATGAAATCTTTAGCTTAGAAAAGAAAAAAGGATTAAAGACTTTATATCTTTTTAATCACAACTGATCCCTTTCTTCAGGTCTAAAAATTTCTGGTACAAATTTCAATGTTACAAGATTTGTATATACAGGGTGTTCGATAAATAAATAGAAAACAGGATGCCAATCGATTTCTTGGGATGTACTGATCAAACCTTTGTTCCATACTTACCCCTCAGAAATAGCTTTAAACACTTTTCGTCAATACTCATAAGTTCTTTCAAGACCATCGCAGGTACACGGTTGAGCACTAAGATAAAGGCACACCATAACTTTCCGTTTTATACGCAAGTTATCCGGCCTTAAACCTGAATTTTGGTACATGACAAAAATTTGATATGTTGTCCTTGATCATGTGAAATGTTTGAACCAATGTTATAATTCTTCTTGCTTTGTGAAAGTCTGTCTAAAAGGCGCTTTACAACAAAAAGATAATTAACTCAATATTTGTAGCTATTCAAAAGTTATTAACATTTTAATTTTATTTAATTCCTTTCGATTTTTATAACCAAAGAAAAGAGTAGTGCAATAGAACAACCTCCGTGGAAAGGATATAATTTTATTTATCGTACAATATTAAAAATGGTCTTGATATTACTCCTGTTGATTTCCTTTCTTATCTAAAGCTTTTTTAATAGAATATTTTACCTTCTCAACACCTCATCCTGTTCAATAGTATTGCTAACAGAATAAGACAAATGGATTTGATACTACCAAATTTAATTCCTTCAAATGTACTTTCTTTCGTCTTGCGCAGAATAAGGACCTTTCCTGGTCCACAGATGTTCCACGTTTCAAATGGATATTAAAATTGGGTTTCTGTTAGCAGACCATATGAGCCCAGAATTCTCTATAATACGAATATGCGCAGTTTTGTGTTATACTTTTTTTTTTATTGCAACATTAAATTAAGAGAAGAAATTTAACAAAATATCACGATGATGGTTTATCCCCTAGGATGTATATGCATTCATGTCTCAAGGACATGATTTAAATATGCTATGTAGCAAATTGCAAGCTTAAGAATTTCAATTTTAGAGAGTTTCTTATCCGGTGGTAACGTAGGTAGCAATTTTCTAAGTTCTGCAAATGCAACATTAAATGCTTCCACACGTATCCTTTCTCTGGTCGCATGTGCAGTTCTGTATTTTAAAGTAGCTCGACGACGTCTTCTCCTTTCTTCTCGAGACAATCCTACCAAATCTGCAGGATCCAAGTTTGTTATTGGTATTGACCGCCTTCGGGGTGTATTCGGTACACCAGGGGGGATATTCTCGCAAGGTAGTCCGTGATGTAAATAATTACGTCCTAAGGAGGTGCTATCTTGATGTGGTATCATATGTTCAATATCGTAAACCATGGCTTTTGATGAAGTTTCCTGAAATAAAATATTTATCATTCTTATATATACTGGGGAAAAAAAAAAAGAAAAATACAGAAATAAATAACAATGTCCTTCTGCTAAAATTAAAACTGCAAATAAAAGGCGTTAGTAGAATACTTTGGACTTCCTTTGTAAACAAAACAGTCCCACGTTTCAACAAAAGGATATAATTTGATTAGAATTGCCACACGACCACGTGGTTAGGGTGAATGGGTTGCCTTTTATTCCCTGCACACACTTAATTTACACAAGATGAATGAAAAAGGGGTAACCAAGGACCACGAAGTTATGAATCACATAATGCCATAATTCCACAAATTGTTCTAGTTTATATGATTTCTCAATATCCAATAAAATTTAATATTCATGAACATCTTCTTTTTTTTGGAAAATTCCTCAGCTCTTGTGATTTATTAAATATTTATATGTATCTTGATACTTATAAATAAAACACTTGAATAAAAATTCGCACAACTGTGTACAACTTCTGCATTCTTAATATTTCGAAATCAAATTAAAAATTGTATACAATATTTAGAACGTCCTAAAAAATAACACATGTTTGGATATAGTAAATAAAATGAAAATATAATTGAATTAAATATATGCTTAAAAAATGAGAGATATACTTTAAATGTTTACGATATTTAACTAACTAATCTTGCCCAAGAAAATACACTAATAAAAAGTGTTCCTTAATAATATTATTTTAATATTCTATTTAAGAGCAATGTAGAAGATTTTTAAAGTAATCCAATAGTAAATTTTAAGCCTTTACGAAATTAAATCCCTTTGCAAAAATAATTGATTTATGATTTAAATTAATTTTGTATAATTTTTTGAATATAATGATCTAAAAATAATTGTGATTTTTGTCATTTTCAAACTTAAATGCTGATCTGGGAATGAACTTCGTACTCATGTTTAGATAAGATATTTTTTGAAATTATTTTACTTATTTGTATTTTTCTATTTAACCGATTTTGTTGTATAATACAATGAAAAATAAAACGACTATTATTGAATATTATTGAATATCAGACTAACTTCGGCCAAAGGATCAACCACCAACCTGAAATCGACACACTTTTATTGTTCGACCTAGGACTGTGCC
Organism: Proctacanthus coquilletti; assembly: GCA_001932985.1. Taxonomy (NCBI): domain Eukaryota; kingdom Metazoa; phylum Arthropoda; class Insecta; order Diptera; family Asilidae; genus Proctacanthus; species Proctacanthus coquilletti. Next base: position 120,178 of record MNCL01000168.1, read on the forward strand.
TGTATCTTATCAACTGCCCAAATATCTGGACTAGCCTTCGCAAATCGACTTTACAACGCAGGCAGGAAACAAATTAGGCCTCAAGTGAAACTCACAATATTATAATTTTTGACTATAAAAAATCAAGTAGATGACAAGTTCGAAAAAATCTAAAATTTGGAAAAATAGAAGTTTACTGACATGAGGAATCGGCCTAGACTTGGATTATTATGCTTTTGTTGATGTAGAGGATCTAACTCACCACATCGTATTTTTGCAAATGCTTCTTAAATTATTCATATTTAATGTTTCCCTAAGATACTTTTTCCTCTTCTATTCTTTATAAAATTAAAAGAAATAAACCACTTGTTTTAAAAAAAAATTTTTTTTTGTAGATTTCAGAAGCCACAATAATAATCAAAATATATTTTTCACTTCTTTCACATTTCATATAGCAATTTTTAACAACATTTTAACTTTGTTGAATGAAATAAAATGTGTAAAACTTTCCTCGAGATGGACATAGTTTATTTCTTCAAAAAATTAAAAAAACGCTTTACTGATAAAAAAAAATTTGGTGTTTTCTATGAAAGTAATACCATTCCTTACCATTCTTAATGAATTTTACAAATGAATTTTATTTTTGTAATTCTGTGTTGAATATAAAAACATTAAAATTTTGGGAACGACGAAACTTTGGCCTTTCCGCCAAATATTGGCAGTAGTTTTCTTGTGCAAAAGAAAAAAACAATTTTTGCAGTCGATTCAATTCGTTGAGAAAAGATTGTAAACTAGTCAATAATAATTTCGTGAACGTATTTATTTTTTATTAGCACAAAGAGTAATGAACCTTCGTTTAGTAACTCTTAGAGTAACTCTTTTCAAATCTATTTAGTGAAAATATAAAGAAAATGAATAAAGTTGTGGTGGGAATTTAAAAAAAAAAAAAACTAAATCAAAATTGATGTTTATATCTTCAATTTAAAGAAGCTGAAATATTAAGTCTGTACTGTGCTGCATTAATACGTAACTAATGTTAATTATCTTAATCATTATCTTAACTTTTTTGTAAAATAAGTATATTTTTCAGGTTCTTGGATGTAATCAGTACGCGGTTTTAAGGTTCCACAATTAAAAGGGAAAAATTGAACCCTTACAAAACCACTAAAAAATGGACTACTCGTAAGTCAAACAAATTTGTGCAAAACAAAAGACTCTTTTAGAAGGATTCTTGAAGTCAATTAGTACTAGACCCGATTGCATTCCGACGGTAGTATCAAGGAACGGTCAACCTGATGCTATTGAAGGTACTGCCAACCACTACATCAGTCTTCCTCGTTAAATATAATTATAGACTATATAATGCCGAATATAGAGAAACCACTAGTAGTTTAGTTACGTAGTCCCTTTAAATTATTCACACCTTTTTAAACTTTTATTTAAAAACAAACAATACAACAATTATTCATGTATATTCACAGTGAGGTCGAAAGATTTTGATGCAGGTACTTTTCCTAGAAAACTTTTATCGCTCTAAGTACCTGACCACGTCGGATTTATTTGCATAAGCAACGTTTCAACCCGATCCGATTAGAAGTTTCATTGCAATAGTGAGTAATAAAAATGCACATCATTGTGAAATTAGAAGAATTAAATACCAAACTATAATTGAATTCATTGGATGAGTTTCTCAAAGAAATTAATTATTCTAATTGTAGTCCTAACTTGGTCCGACTTGATTTTTAATTACACTCTAAATTTAAAAACTTTACTTGAAAAGAAGGAGATTGCAGGACAATTAAGAGTTAAAAGATACACGAGCACTTCGAAGAAAAAGATTATTTTTTTATTTCTAAAAATGTGTAAGAAAAGCATTCGGGTTGAAGAAGAAAATAAGGATAAAATACTTTTTTTTTAAATAGTACCGAACTTTAAAGTTTTTCAATCTCCTCTCGTATAATAATTAATCTGAATTAGCGTTTACAATAATTAAATAATTATACAGCAACAGCAACAACAAAGAATTACAAATTTGCAAAATAATCTTCGCCTTTTTTTAATATCGCAGTGAACCGCTGATAGTTTTCTTTGCGATTTTATTTGAAATTTTTATTTGTATTTTATAAGAAATCAGCTAAGGAAAATTGAGTAACACTTACTCTTAAAAGAAATAGCTTTAGCAAAAACTTTTCCAATGAACTCCCACTAAATAATCCTTCTAGTAAAGTAATTTACTGGCTTTCTAAATAATTAAAAAAAAAGAGAAACATAGCAGCAATCATAACATTTTTAAGAAATACGCGCTTCCTCCAGAAAGTTTCAATAATATTGTACTATTCTTAGGACAAATATGGCATTTTACTAGAAACACTCAGCGGAAGTGAAAGTCTGAAGTCGTCCAGGACTTCTCTAACCCTTCCAAATAGCCGGTGACGGCGGTAATAACTTCGACATCCGAGGAAAACTTCTTACCGCCTAGTAACTTTTCTTTTAAATTTGAAAACAAATGGATCGAGTCGCATGGGTCCAGGTCTGTTTTATAGGGTGGATGCAGTAGCAACTCGAAACGTAATTCATGGGGTTTGGTGATCGCAACCATTGACGTGTGAGCAGGCGCGTTGACCTGGTGAAACAAGGCTTTGAGCAAACCCTGCATCTATCCGGACCGCGCAAGCCTTTTTCATGTCTAAATTATGGCGTAAAATATTAAAGCAACGTACAGATGAAGTGTCCACCATCTCTGGTATCTTTCGCACTTTCAAGTGACGATCGTTCAGAACAATTTTATTAATTTTTTTTGATCATTTCTGGAGTCGTAATCTCATTTGGACGGCCACAGCGATGGACATTTTCACAGGTTCTTCTGCCACATTTGAAATCCATTCAATCCACGTGTAAACTATACTCAACGCAGGAGAATAGTCAACCAAAATAGCATCTAACTTAGTTTTGATCTGCGTTGTTGTTTTTCTTTTCAAAACGTAGAACTTCAATTTTATCCATTTTCAAGAAAAGTTAAACCAGAGTAAGTTCTAGAGACTCTCCCAAGAAAATACTATCAGCACGAATAAAATGAAATTTGGCGTATAATCGTATTAAAGATGACAATAATAATAATAATTTTTTTTCATGTTACCATCTTTTAAGTGTGTGGTTTCGTTTACTTGTCAACCAGATCTCGTATATCCAAGATTTTGAGAAATAGGCGTTGATATAGAAAATTTGAAGTTAAAAATGTTTTGGCGATGGGTAGATTTAAAGAGCAATAACAAGGCATTAATATAAATAGAAATAAAAATGTTGCTCCAATTAAAATATAGTAATTTAACTTCCACTTGAACTAATCTTATATTCAATAAAAATTTGTAATTTCATAGAATACAAGTATTAGATTCGATTAAATTTGCTATCGGCGGATAACGAAGATTCTGCATGATTAAATTTTATGCTCAATTGAATTATATTTTTTACCCAAGCTACGTCTCAACCAGAAAATGAAGAATAAAGAATATGCTCTTCATTTTTCCAGAATAGTATTTTAGGGTGTCTTCTAATGAAGCCAACGTATTTAAGGATGAAAAAGATTGACTAAAATCATGATTTTGTTTTCATTGTAATCTCTTTAAATCGCTAATTATTTTTGAATTAAATTTTTAAAGCAAATGTAAAAGAAAAGTTAGCTTTTTTTTTCTACTTACAGCAAAATCCAATTTCCATATACAAAAAGGTAACTCTTTTATCGCAATCATGCATGTCCATTTTCCACATTTTTAACAATTCGAAATAGTACATCTGCAATTAAAAATACTGGACCTATACGGTTGTTTAATATCAAAGAAGCTTAACTTAAATGCTATGACGATGATAAGAATTTAGTACAATAAAAGTGATGAGCTTTTGTTTGACAGTCCACGATTTCTCTGTGGTATAAAAATTGACTATATCAAAATCTACACTTTCCTATAAAATTTTGCAGTGATCCATACTAAAAGAATGGTATTGGCTGTTATTTTACTATTAACACTGTATTTTTATCTCAATAAATAACTTCGTCTAAATATTTGTAAATAATTGGTGAATTTGCCTGCAAAACAAATTCCATATGGTTTCGATCACTACCTGTAGAATGGTATTTTTGGTAACTTTGATTGGAATAAAACGGCACGAACTGTGACGAAATCACCACTGTTACTTTCATTTCAAACAACCTTAAACAAAACAATAAAATCTCCATACGAGTAGAAGGAAAAGTGTAAGTATTTTATACCTATCCGTATTAAATAGAAATGTACGACTATAACATGCACTCGCCATTTGTTTAAAAAAAAGGAAGAACAAACTCCATACATTTTTAGTCTTAAAATTTTCCTAAATTACGGAGTTTTTTTTCTAAGTTTGATTTTAGTTTGATTACATTAAAGTGAATAAAAATCGCATGAAGAAAATTATTTTCCAAATATCATTTCGCGTAAAAAATGCTTTAGGTGTACTAAATCCAAATACAGTCAACCCTCGAATAACACGGTTAATTGGTTCCGTGTTATTTAAAATCGTTTTATTCGATACTCCAGATCCATACATAAATAAACATTCAATTCCACATTTAAAAATAACTCAAGTACCGTGTTATACGAGGGTTGTTGCAATTTTTCACAGTTCATCATTTAAAACTCTGTGCAATTCGAGTACCGTGTTATTTGAGGGTTGACTGTACGTTCATTGAGCAGCTCTTTATATCAGATGGGAGGGTCGACGATATCGACGTCTTTTTTATAGGTATACTTAAATTTTGAGTTTATTTTGAGTTCCTTAAATCGTACCGCTGGTAGATCAGTACATGAGGCATGCACTTCTATTCTAGATATTTGCAAGAACTGCCTTAATTTATGTTGACTATTCAGGCTTAAGGAATAGTTAATCACTTACCTGTTCTTTTTTATTTGATTTTGTAAAACTTTAGTACTTCGTACTAATAATTGAGATATATCTTCTAAATCCGTGTTTATTTTAAAAAATATTCTCATTTGTATCATTTAAAAATTGTATTTTTGCTACTTACTGATGAAATTTTAGCAAATTCTGTAAATATGGTTATTAAAATGTTTCTGTGAGTCTTTTTACGAAAATATTTGAATTTTAGTGAAAAGTAAACAAATGTTAATTCAAAGATATTTATTACGCTGCAATCAATCTATTTTTTTTTTTCAAAATTTAGAGCCTTAGTACAAACTACTTTGTATAGATTGTTTGAAGATATTAAATTCATTAAAAATTTATTGTAATAAGTATAGTAACATACTCTTTCCCATTATTTTCTTTCAATTTGAAACACTTTTTTTTCCATTTAAACCACTTGGCATGAAAACTTTGAAAAATTAACCATTTGATTTTGTTAGTTTAATCAAGGAAATTGTTGATTTTGTAAGCATATCATCGTTAGTCCATTTTTTCAAATCGAATATAACAAGATCTGTCTTATGGCGGATAAAGAAAAAAATGTGGCAGTTTGAGGATCAAAGTAGGCCATATTTTACACAAGAGATTGGAATCAATAATTTTAATAGAAAACTAGTATCGTCGGTGATTTTTCCTTAAGAATTATTATGATCAACCTTTTTGTATGAGACCTTCAATGGTAGGAGCAATATGAAAGGCACCTGGTTAGCTGGCTTTTTGCAATTTCTATGAGGTTTTGGATAATTTTATGAGGTTTTTGGATAATTGCGTCGAGAGAGAAGAAAATATCTAACAATTATATTGCAAAATATATTCCTATACTAAGTCACGGCCTCCCCTATGTCATGTGTTAGTCTCGACTAAATCCTATTAAGTCATATAAAAAGTTGTCATCAGATAGTCGTGATTCAAGAAATGCTTTAAGATGGGAGTATATACGGGACGTTCCACAAAGTCATGCTTAAATATTAACCAACTGATTCTTTAGAGTCCTAATCATAACTCAATAAAATAATTCAGAACGGTAAAGAGATGCACTTAGTTTTAAATTACTTACTTAATGCTTGGTTACTTTCATAAACACTCTTTAATGATAGGCCTATATTAAAAAGCGTATTACATTTGTTTCAGTACGTTTTTAATTGTATCTCTACAGACTGAAACGTAAAATTAATACCTAAATTACTTGGCGCCGTAATAGTTCACTTATTAAGGCAAAATTAAGATGTTTGTTCTTTTCCGGGTGTTTAAATGATGCATCTCTTATAAAAAATTACATAAAAACATTTTTATTTTCTCTATAAATGTGCTAATAATAAAATCGAAAATAAAATTTATTATCCTATAGGCATAGAAAAACATAAATTATATTAAATAATTTCTTGAAAATGCTTAAGCAAAATAGTTCGCCTTTTTTTATGTTTGTTGCAAAATATTAGGTGTATTCATTTAACACGTAACACAGGTAATTTATGTCTATTGTCTTATAGTCAAGTTATGTTGTGCATGCTACAAACGCACTTAAGTCTTATTAAAGTGAGTTTAGGAAGAATTCTATTAAAATAATGCACGTAAAGTGCATAGAAAAGACACACCTAAAGCGTTTTCAAAGTTTAAACATCAAAAAGTGTGTAAAATGTGTCTACATAGGTTCACACAGCTTATGCGTGTTAAATGAACACACTTTACTTAACTTCTTGATTTTAATACTTTATTTAAAAATATCGCAAACGCTATGAAATATGATCTTATACTTAATGTTTCCAATAATAAGAAATGATATGAAATTTAATTAAATTAATGTAATAATAAATTGGATACTCTTTGGATCCATTTTAACCCGTTGCGGTCACACCTCGTAATAAGAACGTGGGAACTCACGCGATTTCATCTCATAAAAATTTATGGACATATAAAAAGGCCTTTAAAATTAACGTTTGAAAAAAAAAAAACAAATTTAAAAGGATTCTATTGAAAAAACTGGTGGGGTCTATTGGACCCCCGGTGACCGCAACGGGTTGAATACGTGAGAAATTAACTCAATGGACGCAAATCAGAGCTATTTCTAATTACAAGATAGAAATAATACCCCTATCTGTTAGCTTCGATTAATAATGCAATGGACAACACACAAATTGATTTTGAAAACTTACAATCGATCTAGAATTTATTTACCTGTGTTTGGTGGAAAATTAGATGCATTTATAAGATGAGGTCTAGTAAATCTAGACACCCTGTAAGGTTTCATTCCTAAAAGTACTGGAACCAAAAGTTTCAATATATTTACGTGGCGTTTCTCAAATTACCCATCCAATTTAGTCCTTAGTATTCAGCGCTTTAACTTGATCCTCAGAACATAATCGAGACGGTTCTTCCTTTTTTATATTATTTATTAATTTCAGAGGGGATCGTCCCTATGACAGGTCAAAAGAGAAGACTATTTCGCGACTTTTTCCTGTACCGTAATGAAATAAGCTCGTATATAATTGTAGGATGAGTATATAGTTATAAATTTTCTTCCTATATTTATGTAATTGATTATTTGAAAAATTTTATGATTATTATAATTTATATGCGAATGGAAGCTAGTGAAAAATGTTCACCTCAACAGTCAGAACGACTTTTTCCGTTTAATTGATCCGGAAAAATGAAACATTTTTTTCAGAAACTTCAGAAAGGTACGCATCGGCAAACGTACCTGTTTTGTCTTTTATTTTTAGTAAATTTAAAGGAAAAAGTAATCCAAATGTTAATGTTTGAGTCTTTTTTACTTATCTACTCAAAAATAGAGTTTCGAGGAAATCACCACAGCCCAGAAAATGTAGAATTATTTTGACCCATGACATGGCAGAAGGTGATCTTCATTGTGAATGGAACACTTTACCCGCGCTTACAAAAACTGCTTCAATTTTATCATCCTTAGCAATTTTTTAAATTAATTTTTGGTCAACACTTTCTTTAAAATAAATACTTTAAGAAAAAATTTAAAAAAAACCGATCACTGTGAGGTATCCCCGAATCCAAGTATCATCAGACTCAAAAAGCTGTGAGTGATCACTTGTCATATACTCAAAGTTATTAATGATATAAGGTCAAAATAACACTATTGCATTATTATTAACATTAAAACTGGACACATGGTTTACATAATTACACATGCTTTTGGTACGTTCAAAGAGGTTACAAGGGCTAAAGCCCAAGGGGTACTTTTTTCTAAATGACTTTATTTTACTCTCAAGGGAATTTGAACCTAAAATGTTAACAATTTTTATATAGAACTTGTTCTAAGGATAGTCTGTTACCGACTAACTTAACCTTTTTGATATTAAATTGGTAAGCAAAAAGGCCAAATTTCGCGAGCATATTAAAAAAGTAGTTATCCCGAAGCAAAATGCAGTCGTAATTCAGTTGAAAATTTTAACAATTTTCATATAAAACCGGACATAGAAGGATATACCATTCAATTTGGAATTTAAAATGAAAAACAAAAATCATAAAAAAAGTATGATCAAAATACCTGCCTGCACACAATGATATAATTTCACACTTGGAAATATTAAGATCGATATTCTTGTAATACATGAAGACTAAATAGAGTTAAGACACAGATAAAGAAATATTCTCTCATAATCTCTGGGTAAAATAATCTTGAATCAAAAGACCGTCGTTTGTATTCTTAATATGGAAAAATAATTTCGTCTGCAGCACAAATGAGGATTTTACAGAACTTTAACCTTTAATCACTACCTTACCTTAACTTTAAATTTTTTTTATATGAAATGTTTCAAATGAAGATCAATAAAAACACTATTTGATGAATAATCATTAATTCATATTTCAAAAGTAAAATTGTTCAAAAAATCAACAAAAACATAAAAAGCCTACCCCTTCTTTGGCTTATAAAACTTTAATTTCTTTTTTTTGGAAAAATTTATTAAAAACTAAGCACTAACTTGTTTTCTTGATGTTTGATACAAATAGAAAATTTTTGTGTATTTGAATTGATCGTTTGATCAAAGAAATTCATCTTCATATGCCAATGAATCGTCAGACTTCGGAATATCCACATAAGGAGGCATAAAATGCTTTAAGAATTTTTTGTTTACAAAATTCCGACTATTATGAAGCCGAAATAAGCTCTCTCACTCCACTACGGTTTCAAAACAAACAAACAAAATAATAATAAATTATAATACAAAAGCCCTTACAATATTCTAATATGTAGCATCATTTCCAAAAATAATGAATAACGTGTTTTCTCCCTATTGCGTCAAATGACGGAGTCCTAAGAAAGTATAATTCGTCAGATCGCAAAAAATGAGATGTTAGATAACAAAAACGAAGAAAGGATCCTTACGAGACCTCCAATGAGCACAAAATACTTTCAGATATAATGTCATAGAGGAACGACAACTATGCTCAATTGTCTAAAAGCGTATTTGACTTGGTAAAGGTGATGAAAAGTCTAGAGATCAAAAGCCAGAATATAAAAGAGATTAAGGGGCTTAAGTCTAGAAGGGGCACATCATTCAAAATCTACTTGACCACATACGTTTTCGATAATAACCAATTTTAGCGCTTAGCCAGACAAAAAGGGTTGGGAATAGATCAATAGTCAATAACTTTATTTCTGCTACAGGTTTTTATGGATGAGAATAACAAACTTTTAAGAATTCATGCCATATGCACATAAAATCCAAATAACTAATTCCATTTATCCGAAAACAATTAATTGAATCTTAACTTTTGGATTTATGAACGTATTTTTTTTTTATGTATGCATTTTAAGTGAAATATCTGAGGATCTGTATATAAAATTATGAATTGTTTTTAATTGCGAAAAAGTTTTTAAATCTTTTTTTCTGTTTAATTTTTTTATTTAACATATAAAGTTAATACTTAGTTTTATTGAGACAAGTTTGCTAAATTCTTAGTTGTTGAATTCTTTACTCTGATTGAATGAATACTTGACTAAGTAACTTAAAATTAACTTATACTGGTAACCCTTCTAGAACACGGCTTCGATCTTACACGATAAGAAAATTGTGGAAACCCTCGTATAACACGACAACCTACAACACGGTTTCGTTGTAACACGGTAATAAAATTACGGAAATCTTACAGATTTTTTAAAGAGTGCAGAAAATGCAAATGATGAAAAGGATTCCGAGTGAGAAGGTGGTATCTTTTAAAATAAATGTTGGAAATGTTGGAATCTTTAATAAGTTTTCGGAACCTAACCCCCCTTTTCGTACTTGTTCTGGGTCTCATATAACACGGTTTCACACAACACGTCATTTTCTAGGAACCTATTTACCTTGTTATAGAAGGGTTACCTGTAATTATACTTTGATTTAATAATTTGTCTCTACTATTTTTAAAAAGTTAAGAGTACAAAAGCAAAGTAAGTTTATAAAATTAATAAGGTAATAAATCACCACTTTAATAAAAACGTCGTATAATATTATTTTTGCACAGATTATATTCCTTCAAGTGATAGCACACAACCTGTAACCTCTTTTGAATCTTTTATAACAAACAATTTCGATACCTTTCTCGGAGAATTACATGAAAGCCATATTAAAAACACACACTAGAAATCCGATTTTACAATCAAACTATATCACTTTTTTAATCTATCGACAGTGCTCAAAAACTGTGAGAAATGATCACCATTCAAATTAACTATGTGCACCACAAATCGTCCTGTATCAGAATCGAAGGACGATAAAAATCTCACTGACATAAAAAACCATCCCAGCTTCCTTTTATAGAACAAATGGACCAATCCTAAAAGGTATAAACACGCCCCTCTTGCAATTGTCGGGTTTGCTGCCATGCGCTGGACATTTGCCGCCTTTGGTGGGCTGTTCTTATAAATCGAGGCTCATTTTATTCGCCATTTCCAACCCGTGTTTTCACAATCGATAATTCTAAGATGTACTTAAAAGAAAAATTTCTAATACTAACACCTAAACTATCATACCAGGCAAAATGACTGGTTAGGCAATTTTCTTTTGTATTTCTATTTTTTATTTTACTCATATTATTTTACAAAGATATTTTTCATATTTTAAAAAAAATAATTTTATTTTCAAATTTCTTTGAATTTGTGTAAAAGATAAATGCAGTTTTTTTTTCTAGTGTTAATCCTTAACTAAGAATTCTAATTAAGTGGTAAAACTTGCTTAAAAACAAAATAAAAAACAATGTTTATTAGTAATTTTATAAAGTGTTAAATGTTTTAAATTTTAATAACTTTTACGGACGAAAGTGAGAAATAGCGATGTTGATTGATTCTTGAAACCAATTGGTAGTTAAAGTGTTTAAAATAATTGATAAAACGTAATTTATACCTTTTAATATTAAACCTAAACCTAACACCAAACTCAGCATGGAGTTTTCGATCATTTTTTGGAACAGTCTTAATGACACTTGTTGATAGCGTGATAATGTTCTTTAAATATTTTTGTATTTAAATTATAATTTTACTTTAGTAGCAGCTTTGGTATGACAACGTACAAAGTTAAATATTAAAGAACTGTTGGAAGATACAAAATCTGTAGTCTCTAATTTAGTTAATCTGAATGTATGTACTGTGTTGACGGTTATCAACGTTTCCACCAGAAGAAGCAACCTTTTACGTCAGATATTTTCTATCAATCAATAGATCGAATTTTTCTAACCATTAGGCCCTTAGCTCTTAGTAGTTACATCATAGACGCTATGTGGAAAGTAATAAACTTATGCGTTTCACATGAACATGGACATAACACATCACTCAATAAGCCTCTGTTCTGTGAGGCCGTTTTTTCTTGATTTCTACACTCAATCGATCCAATAATGCCATGTAATATTCGCTATTGATAGTTTTATCTTTCTCAAGATAGCCGATGAACAAAATACCATGCGCGTCCCAAAATACGGATGCCATACCCTTGTCAGCTGACTTTTGAGTTTTTGGTCGCTTTGGACGACTTCCACCGGCTCCTGTCCACTCAGCTGACGATCTTTTTGATTCAGGTGTGTAGAGTGGATCCATGTTTCATTCATTATCACATACCGACGCAAGAAATCCTTTTTATCTCGCTTGAACAGCTCCAAACAGCGCTCTGAATCGTCGACGCGTTGCTGTTTTTGGCCCGGTGTGAGCAAACGCGGCATCCACTTCGAGAGCAACTTACGCATGCTCAAATTTTCGTGTAAAATTGTAAACACACTACCTTCCGATATCTTCAAGGTGTCAGCTATCTCACGCAATTCCACTTTACGGTCTTTCAAAACTATTTCGTGGACTTCTTTTATGTTTTCCGGAACAACTGCCGATTTTGGGCGACCAGAGCGATCAGTATCATCGGTGTTTGTACGGCCGCGTTTAAATTCAACATACCAGTCAATAATAGTTGATTTTCCTGGTGCAGAGTCTCCATGACGCTTATCAAGCCACTGTTTGGCTTCAACAGTATTTTTCCAAATCAAAAAACAATGTTTAATCAACACACGAAATTCTTTTTTATCCATTGTTTTGAAAATTACAAAACTGGGGTCACTAAAACCACTGTAACCTGTAAACTAATTATCAGAAGGATATCTACTAATATGCTACTATCCCTAAATCATATGGGCCTGTCAACAGTGTTGCTATATATCGGTCAGACCGCAGACTTATTGAGTGACGTGTAATATTTGGAAACTTGTATTTCCTTTTCTTACGAGTATTTTAGTTATATTGTGAGTTAGTACAAGTTTCAGTATTTTGCTAATTCATATAATACATCGATCAATAGAATCTCTTCAATTGTACTTTTATTTAACTCCAGTGTATGACATATGGGCTCATCTCATGAAAAATTGTCAATACTATCGTAATTTTTTGACCAGACCATAAAAAAATCGAGAAAAATGAAACCCTAGAGTTTCCATAAATAAAGCAGTCTCTCCAATAAGCAAAATTTTATATGTTTAATGAATTATAAACTTAAAAATTCTTTTTTTGTATATAACTAAAAGTATTTTCGCTTTGAATTTAGGTTGCAAATAAAATTATCAAATTATCTCTTTTTCGTGTGCGTTCTTTAGAAGCGTTTAAGTTAATATAATTTAAAAAATTATTATTCTAATTATAATTTATGTTATGTACAGAAATATCCTTCCTTTTAATTATAAAATTCTGTAAGACCTTCCTTTTAATTATAAAATTCTGAAATTTCAAAGATCTTACGTACAATTCCAAAGGTTTGTCTGATGCACCTAAAGATGGCTGAGTAGACCTAAGGTGGTAATTGAATCGTTTCTAGTTCGTTGTGAGACGACCACTATCTTTGCAGACTAGCAATAAATTTATATGCAGAAAAGTCATAAGTTGATTCCATTAGTAGATTTGCGTTTTCTAGTAAATTTAAATTTCCTTCCAGCAAGGTCTTCCATTTAGGACAGTACACTACATTAGCATTGTGACAACAGCCTGAATATCCTACGAAAGTATCCAGGAAACGGTATTCACTGTCGCTACAGCCTGCAAGACAAAACGAGTACAATGATGGAGTAATATCGTAATTTATTTATTTATATCCCTTAGTACAAGATGCTTATAAATTTTAACTAATTGAACTAATTAAAACTAAACTAGAGTAACGGGGAAGGGGTAGGAGTAATTAGAAGTCTCGTAGAGGTTAGGTTGGCGATGGGTTGGGAGAGGTTGAGAGCGTTCCTGAGCGAAGACTTACTCAGGTGAAAATCGAAGGCAGCATGGTTATTGGCTTCACGAAGCATACGAGAGAGGGGTTCGGAATAACCCTAGGGGGTGCGTTGGTTATCTAGGCGAAAGAGGGTAGCGTATTTGAGGTGGCGAGGATTGGTGTTGAGGGATATAAATTGTAGCACCGAAGGGCATTTATCACGACACTTACTAAGAGATTCCAAATGGATCAATTTCAGACGATTCTCGTAGGGTGGTAAATTGTCAGCCCAACGAAGATCGCGAGCGTTTTGCTACGCGTTCCGAAATAACCCAGAAATTGGTTCCACTGCTCAATTTTCCTACCATTGCATTAAAACATTCTTTAAGAAATTGTTCTTCGTCCCGGCTATGGAACATTTCCAAAATGGGTTTTCACTAATTTTTTTGATGCCTTTCAGAACTAATTATGAGTAGTGTAAGCACTCGTGTCATCCATGTCGGACTGCTCCTCTATTAATTTAAAATTATTATTATTAACGAAGTTAGTAATATTTTACCCCTCTCACCTGAAGTTGAATTATCTACCATCGCATTTAAAAAATAATATTCACTCCTTCTTTCACCATTGTTTTTTTTTCTAATGTAGTTGCATTTAATGAAGTTCAAGAATGTAAAAGAGAAGCATCAGCATCGGCCACGTAGTGCTACTACCATGGCCCATTCGCTTGGTGTTTAAGCTCTATGTTTTTCTGAAGGAAAAACTCCCTCTCCCTATAGTCTCCCTATAGACAAATGCGCATAGTTTGTCTCTGTGATGGAATAGGAAGTCAATATTTAAGTTAACCCTCAGATATTTTACTTACTTTTTAAACTGCAAGGTGGTCCCATGCAGTTTGGGAAGCCTAATGTCCTCATTCTTCCTATTGTGACCAATCTCACAAAAGATATTTTAAGGCGCTGAAACTTATAAAAACTTGAGAGTGGCAACAGAGATTAAAGATTAATAAAACACTTTTTTTTAAAATAAATAAAAGTTTATTAGATTGCAAAATATTTCAAACAATAATTTAAAATAAAATTAAAGATAATCAAAGTATAATTCAGAATTAAATCTTAATACACGTATATGAATTCGTTGAATGCTGTAACGAGAAAAATCTGATTCGAATCGCCGAAATTTTATTTATACAGATCTCGTAACTTTTAGAACAAAAAACTTACCTTACTAAGATTAGTGAAAGCGCTTATGAAATTTATAGCGAAATTGATGTGAGGGGCGGTTCAGCCAGGGAGCGTTTTATACTTCCTCGAGATGAATTACTCCAATGCATTTAAAGGAAGACGCCACGTCAAATCGAACAGATGAACCGATTGAAAACAGACATCCTTAGTATTGCTGACCCGTCATGGCGGTAAAAAATCGAATGTGTCAGCTGACCAGGTTGTTTTTAATTTGAAAATTGTTATTAAAAAGTTGTTATGGGCTCAACACTTTCTCTTTCTACTACAATACAACATAATACTATATCGATTTTGAGAAGATTGACCGATTAATCTTAGCCTTCACTTCAGGTCCGGATCATGTCCAGCAGGTAGTCAATCAGTCCTAGGTTAATTAATTGTTGTGACTTCACCAAAAGACTAGTATATCGCATTATCGAAAGCCTGTTCAATGGATGGTCCCAAAAACTCTTCAATCTTGGAAACCCCAGAGTTAAGGAGAGTTTTTGCAGATTTTCCTCGCTGGTGAATGTGCTAACTACTAACTAACTAATGTGCTAACTAAGGAAGCTTTTATAGGATGGTCAATCTACTGTAAGAATGCACAAGCAGCCGTAGAGTCTTTAGGTCATAGGACATAGCAATGAATATTGTCATCGAGATTCGGATTAGCTTTATTAAATTTTACCTGCAGCATATCGTGACAGAGTTCTTCCTTAGGTATCTTGTACCGAACAATAAAAACACCTGTCTTCGAGAATTACAACATTAGGCGACAGTTCAATTTCTTAGTTCCTTTCTCAACTCTGCCTCTGATTGAAGTGTATGGGCTCTTGAAATTAAATCTTTATAAAAGATCCGATTTGACTGAATATTTTTTCTTTTACCCTATGCTCACTTATGTTTGCTAAGCCTTTGGTTATATTTTCTCATGAATTCCTTTACTACCCTCTTTAGCAAATAATATACTATTATTAAAAAATAATACGAAAATAGTCGGAAAAAGAAAATTGTTTGCGAATCATTAAACATTTTTTGGCAGTCACTGCGCACTAAAGTCTGAAGATAAAAGTCTGTGTAGTACGGGGAACACTTAGCGCACTCTAAACCTGGCTACTAAAAATCTTACAGTCCGTGCGCTTTATGTCTCTGAATCTGTGCTCCATACTCGTGTATATGTTGATCTAGTTCTGAACATATTTGGAACTTTTTTCCTCAGATGAAAAAAGCAGATCGGACAATGTTGGACAGATCGGCTTCGGGTAACCTCATTCGGACTGGACGACATTTTCAAGGAACAAGATCATTCCAAGCTCAAGCAAGCTAGCATTAGTGAACTACTTCTGCTAATTTCTAATCCTTCAGACAACATACCGGCGAGTCAAAAGATTATGGAGCTTTATTGTTCTAGATGTTTCCAGATGATTCTTTTCATCCTGCTTACTGTTGCAAAACCTAGAAAGTTGAAAAAGAGGTTATTCATACAGGGGAAGGTAAGGAATTGATCGTCATTAAATAAATCGTTTACTTATTTTAAATTAACTAGGTAAAACGATAACGTGTTTACATTGTAATAGAAGTTTTGCTTGTGGCTTGGAAAATTCTGTTTCGGGCGTTCATGGCTGATAACAATGTAAAGGGTGGTAATACGGACGTAATTTTCTGTCCAGGGATTTAAGGAAACTTGTACGAAACCGGCCAAACATCAACTTATTTGCATCGGCGCCGGGGATATTGCGCTCAACTATCTCCTTCCCGGGTTTTCTATGAGAACCTTTGAGCCCAGACGAAAGTAGAGTCATAAATCGAACCCTAAGAAGAAGTCAGAATGCTTAGACAATTGCCCGCGTTTCTTGCGAAATTAGGACCGGCCGCGATAAGAAAGGGGTACACGCCGAAACAGGCTTCTCGGTATAGGAAAAATAAAGTTAGCTAACCAATCCCTTCATTCCAAAGTGAAATGTGAACCAGGCTGGGTGTTCTTAAGTAAAAAGTAGCAGAGTGTGATTTAAGAAGGATTGATAAGAGTTTTGGCGAACAATCAGAGGTGAGTGGATGGATTTAATTTTCCTTAGCCGTAGCGGATTAATAACAGGTCGTCAGATGACGCAGGTGGACAGTGTATGTCTATTTGTGGGCAGGTGGTTCGTGTGTTGACCACTTAAAATAGGTAAATCCCTTGCCATGAATGTGGGGCGTGTGCCGCCCACCACTAGGGCGAAAACCGCGTGTCGCGAATTCCAGTGGGACAATGGCTTGTGTCGTCGTTGAGTGAATGGGTGTGCAGTAGAAGGGTTGAATCCTTACTCACTGAGTGTAAACCCATGCATCTCCCGTTTAATCCCTTTCAGAGCCCGTCGTAATAAATGACTAAATTCCCTGCTTTTAAGAGAACGAAGATTGAAAGTCTAAATAAAGAGAAATTTGAATTATTAAAATCACTTTTTCATTACGGAAAATCTTTGCCTTATTACACGATGGACTAAGCAGAACAGACAATTCACGTTCCTGGCTGGTAAAGGACCTAGTTCATCAATTGATTTGACCTAGCAGACGGAGATCCAATTGATCTGCTGAAATCCTATTCCTGGTCCAGAAGACTCTGTTGGAATTCTGACATTCTCTATTAGAGATTCGTCATTTCTTCTAAATTTTTTTTTTATTTAACGTGAATACTCTCTACAGCAATAAAAACATCGTCAATAAAAATATCAACATTATAAGGCTAGATTTTGCTGACTTTCAGAATTAGATATTTAAAGTTGCCCACATTGTGAGTTACAAAAAGAAAACTCGTTCAAAGAGTTCAGCTGTTTTAAATAAATTTGAATTTAAAGAAAACAAAATGTTGGAGCAAGATAGGGTAGTTACAGAATTGGTGCTCTTACCCCAAATGAAAGTTAGTTTACTTGTTTCATGTTAAAAATATCATCTTTTCACAGCAAGACTATATTTTTAGTATAAAAAACAGAATAAGATACACAACGAACTTATGTCAGGGTTGCGAAAATTTATATTTATCAAACAATCACAACAGGAATTTGGATATAAAAAGAGTTTTTTACTTACCACCTTACCTTATCGTAAACGTCCTCGGTTATTTTACGAAGCTACGAGACGCTTAGTGAAAATCTACCTTAGCATTGTCTACTATCTTATCTCGCTCTCTCATCTTGCTGAGCTTTATCTTAATTTGAGGTATTGGACATCATAAAACAACTTAAAGAAAAGTTTCCGATCTTTTAGCGAAAATGTAGTAACGACCTGTCCCATTTGTGGTTAGTTGTTTCGTAATTGAAGCAAATTCTTTCGATCTCATTTTGGATCATTTGCCAAAATTATAGATTATACAATTTTTAAAATTAATTTCATAATATATCTCTATAATTTATTATTAGAATCAATAAAAATACTCTTTAACAGCAACTATATTTTAAATTTAAACTTTTCTTAATAGTCATTGACGTTATTTTCCAACATAAGAAATTGAGACCAACCAAACCAATGGCCGTTTTTATATTCCTAATCCGGATTTTAATTCAGTCTCATTAAATCAACTTGAGAAACAATTGTCTTAACTTTTACTATATTCATCATTAGAATTACAGTTTGAACAAACATAAGACAAAATTTGTCATCCCTTTCCAGCAATTATACTTTCTGGTTCTGGATTTAACACTAGTCCCGGTCTCTTGTAAAATACCTGCCTCAATTGTACCTCGTAATATCTTCCACTTGAAGGTTCCCATTCTAAGGCATATAAAAATATTGATAAATAATTTTACTATTTTATTCAAAGAGGGTATATAAACGATATCTTATCCAGGTTCAATATACAAGACTGTAAACCTGTCAAGACCCTTATGAAAGCACGATTTAAGTTATCCAAGTATACTGAGGCTGGGTGGCATCTCAGACGATCACCTTAGAGTTGGTTGGTGCTTTCCTATGTTTATACATTGGAACCAGACCAAACATTGCATATCTCGTTAGTTTCCTTAACCAATATAACGACTGTTCTTGAGAGACCTTTTGGACACCAACAAACTTCCCGTAATATACGTTGAGATCCATTAGGGCAGACACCATTTTGTGCGAGATGCTCTTAACAATGGAAAGGTGTTGATTGAACATACAGGGACTGACATAATGACCGCGGATATTTTTATCAAGAGACTCGCGAGAGTGAAGCATAAAAATTACGTTCGGCTTCTTAGGCTTGAGTCGCCCATCTTCGGAGCCTGATTTCCTGTAGTGGCTTGAGGGGAAGTGTTAGCGGAACTGCTGGTAGATAGTGCGATCCACAGCAAAAAATCGAAATGTTTAGGCTGATTGTTCTTGATTCTTCTTGTTCCTGAAACTATTGACATAGGCCGTAAACCTTAATAGGTGTTTTTACTTTACTCTCGATTTGACCCAGAGAAATTAAAATAATTGCTGCGGCAACAACCACTGATAACTTGGCATTTTTCATCGCTGTTTTTTCTACTCGGGGTTCTAAACGAACTAGGTCTTATTAAAGAAGTATTTAAAACACATATTTTATGCTTTTACCCTTCACTAAGTCCATGTAAGTAGAGCAGCAAACACAAGATAAAGGCCTATTCGCACATTGTGCAACCACTTGTAACCACGCTGGCTGTAAAACCATTTTTAAACTTACACGATCACCTCAACAGTCCCAGGTAAAGATTTTATAGGTATTGTGTGGAAAATCACCATCATTTGAAAAATTTTTCGCAATAATATAGGGCTAAGCATGTGGCTGTGTACAGTTTTATTATTGAGAGACAAATAAAAGGATGGCCAAATGTGGGAGAAATTCTTTAAATTAAAAAAAAAGTAAAACAAAATTTTAACAGCGCTATTCGGCTCGCCTCAGACCAGAAGACAGAATTGTGTGAAAACAAAAATAATTTCCCTATCCTTTCTAAGTAAAATTCGGATTACAATCCATCCAGTCCTAATCAAAGTTGAATAAATCAAAACAAAAACTATACTTACCTCTGACTAATGAAATTGATCTTCTGTGAGTGCGGTTAAATTAGTGCATATTTAACACTATCGTTTTAATAAAATTTGTATGAACTGAAAGTAATAATTTTTAATCCTGGAAATTCTCTTACCCCTCACTTAAATACAATCAAGCGTGGCAAAATAAAATTGGATCAATATGTTTTGGAAAGCTTTATTTTTTTTTCGTAACAAATCGGTATTAAGACCTAATTTAATCGTAAATACGAGTTTATGTTCATTTTTACACAAATGAGTTTATTTTTTATACAAAAATGTCGTATAATGCTTAAAAATATTTGAAAAGAAATCGTAACTTGTCCCTTAATAACAAATATATTTTTTTAAGTATAATTAATTTAAGATACTTTGCAATTATTTTATATAAAATCAAAATGCGTAGCAAATTGATAACTATATTTTTATTAGAAACGTCGTAGATAGCAACTGGATTTATAATTTATCAGAAAATTATCTTGAAAGTATTTAAATAAGAAAAGGGAAATCGATAAAAGATGATCTGTTTGATGAACGAGAACAGTAACTAAAAACATAAGACTTATTCAAATTGTATTCAATATTATAAAACTGAAAAAAAAATTGTAAAATTTTTATATAATAGTAAATTTTTTACTGAAATTTAAGAATGTAAAACTCGGTAAATAATAAGATTTACATATAAATAATAATCAGAAGATACAATATAATATTTTCATTCGAACCCATATAAAAATTAGTGGATTTGAAGCAAACCCAAATTGTGCTAATAAGTTTTCTAGAGCTAAAAGTTCCATACAAATTTAGACTCTTACTTTAGCATAAAAGATAAGATTGTATGTGAAGAAAATTTAAGCTTAATCAATTTCTGGACAAATGTCCCCAGAAATACTTTTATACATTGCGTGTCTAGGCTACCATGAAAATACCTAGAAATCGAACAAACATTTTTTTACTAAAGCTGCGCGTAGCCAAGGTGAAATTTCCTTACATTTACATGTTTTGCCATTAGCCTTGACTATTTTGGAATAAAATTAATCGAATACAAACTTTCACGATGCTTGGTACAGTATTAAATCATAATAAAACGCGTTAAAAATACGAAGCTTTTTTAATAAAATGTATTTCTATAGCATAGTTTCAAGTGATTTTAAGTGAAGTTATTTTACATATATTGAATTTTCTTACCTAAACGGATTTATAAAATAATAAACATGTCTCTCAACTTTAGTGCCAACCAGGTAATAAACAAATTCCTGTACAATGAAAGTACTCATTATAAATATATTTTTATATGATAATTAACGTCGGTTTCTGAAAGTTAAGTTCTTTTACTGTTTTTAGTGGAATAAATTGAAATATTGTTTCACACACAATATTATTAAATAATTAAATTTTTATAAGCTATCCGCTACTAACTAAAGAACTTAATACAGACAAAAATGTGTTATGTGATAAAAGCTTTTTATCAAAAAAACAAAAAAATATTTATCTATAATAATAATTAATTAATTAATAATTAATTAATTGTCGTTTAAAAAAAAAAAAAAAATCTGTCATGGATTTTTGAGTTATATTTTCTATCCTCGGATCTCGCAACCAAAGGTTATTCCTTCGAATCGCTTTAAAATTGATAATCTGATCTACTTAAAACTTTCTTAAAAGTTTTTCAAGTGCCATTCAGTAGTAATTGTATAATGTAAAAACAGATAAAATCTCGACAATATCTTTAAACCTTCTTATACTTAAAGACAAAGAAAAGTTTTCCGATATCATCCCGTAGTTTTCAAGAAACTGTCAAGCAGATTTAACTTGACTAGCCCATATTTTAAGTATACCTGAGAGCTATCTTACAATAATTTAAATCTCATTAAAATACTTAACCGGAAAACCGAAGAAATGAAATTTTTTTGATATAATTAAAAAGAAAAAGTCCCTATACGTCCATGTACCTCAAAAATGATTTTTTTAAAGATTTTGTGTTCGAGAAAAAAAAAAAACACCCTACCTATAGCATTCTTTGGGAGACTTTTCTTCACACGTCATAGGGCAATTTCAAAACTTTCAAAGAACGCCATGCTCATGTTTTCATATTTATGCTTCAGAAAAAAGAAAATGAATAAAGGTGTTAATTTTTCCAAGAGCTTTTGGAATGAGCCCACCTGTGTGGCATCTTTTCAAACAAGGATTCACAAAATCGATTAACTTGGTAAAAAGTTATACGTGAATATAATTAAAAAAAGAAAGATAAGCAGTCGATAGCTTCATCTCTTTGAAGTAGGATACAAATCTTGATATGACAAAAATAACATTTGCAAAAT
The DNA here is from genome assembly GCA_001932985.1 of Proctacanthus coquilletti. Taxonomy (NCBI): domain Eukaryota; kingdom Metazoa; phylum Arthropoda; class Insecta; order Diptera; family Asilidae; genus Proctacanthus; species Proctacanthus coquilletti. The sequence goes on from MNCL01000168.1 coordinate 142,345, forward strand.
AATAAAACGGATTCAATTAGAATGTCTTCATGATTACACGCTAAAAAGTAAAACGCATACGTATTAGAATTTTATAAAAGGTCAAGGCTTCGTTTTAGGAATGGTGCTTTTCTTTAGCAGACTTTTACTTAGTACTTAAAAATCTTATTACTACTACTGTTTACTTTGAAAGCCCAACAATGTTTTACCATTCATTTCTTCAGGACCAAGTTAAATGTATTTAGCATTAATTTAGTTTCATAGTCATGTTAGCCATAACAAAGTGCTAAATGTGGAGCCAAAGTGAAAATACACCCATCCTTCGACTTACACGGTAGATACGTTCCACGAAAAATCGTGTAAATCGAAATCTTATAAAATGATACACAGTGGACTGTACAACTGAATCTTAAACCGTGTAAATCGAATCGAAGAATATGAGGCAAGAATGTTTTGAAAAATCGGACGTTGGTTCCACTGAACGAAAAGGCTAGAAATTAAAGTCTAAGGATTATTCAAACATATATTTTTTATGCTAAAAATTATATTTAACTGCATTTATAAAAATAAATTACAAATTATACGTAAGAAATTTAAATAAAAAAAATTAAAACCAGTTTTTATTTGTCGCAAGAGATTTTTTAAAAGAAGAGGATTCGTCTTTTCTTTGGTTGTCGTCCAAATCCCAATCCGAGCGAGTCCTAGAAAAAATGTAATTCAGAAGGATGTCTTATTTTGTCATAGCTACCATTTCACGAGGTGACCTATTGGTTTTTTCCGGGTTCGATAATTTTAGTAGATTTTGGTTGATGTTACGAATTTAGTGACCAACATTTGTTTACTTTGGCGGACGCGTTTGTAAATTTCTTCGTATGGACTACGCGCATTTTTTAGTGTTTTCTGAAACTTCAAGTATTTTTCAATATCTGGATCTGTGTTGTAATTGAGTTTACGTATGTAAAATAATTGAAAAAATAGAAAATTCATATATTCCTTTTAAATCTAAAAAAACCGTGTAAATTAAGTACCATGTAAATCTAAGGATGGATGTATATAAAAATGCTACAATTATAAATCACACTAAAATCACTAACATCCATTTAAACTTTGCATAGAATCTAGAATTATGCCATTATTTTCCTCACAACGAAGTTGGCATTATTTTAAGAAATGTATTGTTGCAAAGTCTAAGGATAATGAGATTTCTACAAAGTCGGATGTAGTTAATGGTCATAATTACAAAATGCTACGAATCGCCTAACATCGTCAATATTTTTAGATATTCTATAGCTTTTAATAACACCTTGTATTGAACTTTCTAGTCTTTGATGCCTTGTGCTGAATTATTAATGCGAAGATCTAAACTATCATCCTGGATAAAGATAAAAAAAAATAAAGTTTTCTGTAATCCATGCATTTTTGCATTCTTTAAAACTAAAGCTCTGGCAAATAATTTGGATCTGATAAGAGTACAAATTGATAACCGAATCATGCGTTACGAATATTTTTATAGATAACAGGCCCAAAAAGCCTGAAAATCAAAGATTTCCTCTTTAGTTTATGACTTTAAACCGATTCATCGTTGCTTTCACCAAAGGATTGAATAAGCGATGTAACTATCTTCAAAAGCCATTTTGTTTGAATTTTGCAAATTTAAAATTTAATTAATTTGGCAAATTGCCATTTCAATTGCAATCTATTTTAACCCATTCCAACATTTACATTCCAACATTTTTGCCTTTGCTCCTATGTAAGTAAGAATTACTAATAAAATTTCAACTATGATTTGATTTTCTTCTGGACAGATGAGAAACTGAATAAATATTACTTATTTAAATGAAAATTGAGCAGGTGTTACTATGCTGAAGCGCCTAAAAGGCATAAACTGAAAAAAGGGTTAATATTTGCCTTCATAATATCCTTGAGCATTATACATCAACTCGGTTTCATTCCTACACAAGTTGGAACATTTAAGATAGTGTTTCCTACAAAACGCTAGATAGTTGGGCTTTATTTCAAGAAGACTCATTTCTGAAACGCTTATTTTCCAAATTCGAATTAGATAAAAATTTGCTTAAATATAGAATAGTTTTTAAATAGTTCCTGTATCGTTTTTGTGGTTTTTTATAAAATATGTATCTAAGACGGTTTGCTTTAGCTTTAATCATTATTGAACGTAAATTCAACAAATTTCCTAGCAATTTTCAAAATGACTGTATCTTTTTATAAAATTTTGGGAACACAAAGTGGGTCAGAAAAAATAAAGATGTGTAACAATTATTTTAAAGCAACAACAATTATTTAAATATTTTAAATAAGCGGAAAATTATAGCTGATGTCAAATGAAAGAAAAGATTTTGTACTTTAAGTAATTATATTATTAAATTAAAAATATCAGGATGATTCGGATATAATTGACTTCTAGAATTTTTTTTCATCCTTTGTTCTTAAATATCTTGAAAAATTAATTGTTCAAAAATATATTTTTCAAGTCAGAATATTCCTTTGCTTATATATGAACTTCAAGTTAGAGTCCCATCGGAGTTATTTAATGATATTGTTGTAAATAGCAACAGGAAATGCTTAAATATGGAAGTGTTTTTGAGGTGTCAGGTAAAGTCTTTTATCAACACATACCAATTTATCACCTGGGGGACCTGACCTAGGTTTTTCCTAACACCTCCCCTGCTGTAATGCTTGAATGCTTCGTAAATTTCTCAATATGCACCCTATGAACGTCGCAGATATGCCAGTTGTAAAAGGGTTGTACACTCGGTCCAATGAATTCTTAATAGTTCTTCTATACTTTTTACGAGTGAGTTATAAAATTTTAACTACAAATATTTTAATAACTATTATTTCAAGGAATTTATGTAATGACAGGAATTTACTTGGCCCGAGAATAATACACTGCATTTCTGATACTGTGCTGTGTGTTAACTCCACGGTTATAAATCTCCACTATCACATGAAACAATTCCGTCCGTTTTATTCCCAACATAAAATTTTTTAGATAATCTGCTTCTCAGGATGGAGCTAAGTATTCGGTCACCGATTTCTTCCTTTAACAACGCCAAATAATAGATGTTCTATTCAGTAGGAAAATATACCCAGTGTATCAAATCCTATCGGCAACATTATTTGCATGATCAGCATAGAAAAATCCTCGAATTCCATGTTTATATATTTTATATACATAAAAGATTAATAAGATTTTGTGTTAAAACTATACATCGAATAAGTTTAGAGGTGATTTAATAAATTTTCGATATTAATTAAAACTACAAATTTAAGAAAAAACATTTAAAACTGTCCACCTGGTCGATTAATTTGGGTAGGAAATTTTTCAAAGGTCTTCAACTTGAGGATTTTCGTCACGTAATTATTACCTATAAGATTATCTCTAAAATCAATTATATAAGCAAATTGTTCATATATATCTATATATAAATAATAGTCAATATATACATATATCAGGCATCTCACAACTGTTCCACAACACCACAATTACGAAAAATAAAAGTTATATGCTATTTTTATAGACATAAGCGAGCACCTTTGTCAACAGTGCTAGACCAGCTGATACTCATCAATGAGCAAATATAATCGCATAGTTCCGATAATACAAAACACTGAATTCAGATTTCTAGGTTTTTGGAGCAAATGATTTAAAATTAAATTGACAAATAGTGTTAAAATGCATGGTATATTTATAAGAATATAGCCTTAAATTATAAAACGATCCTTCATAGTCCCAGGTGAGAATGCCAATTGGAATCTTTAAAATTTAATGCAATATACTATAAATTTTTCCAATATTTTGCATTTCTATTTGCCAAAAGTACAATCATACAACATATGATAGAATGTAAAGTGTAGAAGGATTTAAAATTTCGGGCATTTGTTTAGCAACTTCTCTACCCTTTGATATATAAACTTTCATTATAATTTAAAGTTAGAATTGTTAGGTAAACCACAAATGGTGTCTCTATAAATATTTCTCAATACAGCAAAGCAAAACAAAAAGAAATTTTTTTTGATATTCTAGACAAGTTCTTCAACAAAATTAGATCTGAAGGAATGTTTAGCATTCGCGATTCGAATTACACAAGATCTACTAGAATCCATTTATCACATTTTATCACAATAAAAAGTACGCATGTTTCGATAAACTATTACCAAAAAATGATATGAGAAAATGAAATACATTGAATATTTCAAAGTGGATATTTTTAAATATCTCTTATTTGTACAGATTTCTAATTACTAACTTTATTTTGAATCGAAGTGTTGTTCACGGAGATAATTTTATAAATAAATTCCAAAATCAAAATAAGATTTTGTAAAATTTTATTGTCATACAAGTGCATACGTTTAATTTATTAAAGAGTTAGTAATATTAAGTAAGTTTAAATAGGATTTGTAATTACAAAATCAAAAAAAAATATATAAAATCTTTTTTCATGAAAATAAATATTAATTAATAAAATAATTCATTAATTAAAAAAAGATATGATATAAATTTCAATAACTCATTCCCAAAATTTTATCTCTTATCGTTTTAACAGCGTTTTATTTACTTAGTAAATGGAATTTAAAAAAAAGTAAGTAGTAGACCATCAAATAGCTTCTAATAAAAATTACATCCAACTATTGAGAATTAATTGCATTACATTAAATGTTAAACATAAATTTATGTAGTAGTTCAAATTTGAATTGCAATTACACTGCAGCAATTCTTTTTTTCGATCCCTCTTTTGAAACATTAAGACCAACAGTTGTGATGCTTGCAACATGTGTAGAAATCAATTCACCTAAGCCTCGTAATCTCTGTTTACTTTTTTAAATGTTTGCTTATATCACATAATCCGACTACCATTTATCATCCAAGTGGACCTCATTAGATCTGTTACTAATCCCATACATCTGTTATTTTCTTCAATCATATAATTTATTGACCGGGAATCATAAAAATAAACATTCTAATTTTTTTTAATATCATATATTCTTATGTTGTAGATGAATAAATTGTAAAAATAAAGGGTGATCCAATATTTTACAAATAATGCAATTTGCACAAAACATTTTTATACTTTTGTTAAGTTTAAATTAAGATAATTTTAATCATAGAGTCGTTTACAACCGAGTAATGTGTAAAAATTATTTAAATTTATCACGAACATGGTCGTTCTGTAGAAAAACACATTTCGTAAAATTCCTGACTATTTCGGGCTATGTAAACGCCCTAGTGAGTGGTGTATTTATGAAATAGTATGACAATTGTTTGGTTTGATTTATGGGTCACCGACATTATTGGATCATATTTTTTCTAAAATTCCCAAGGAGTCACTGTTACCATCAATTCAAAGCACTACCGTAAAATGTTAAGGAAATTTTTCTGGCCCAAAATTGACTGAAATCAATACGAATCAACATCGACTTCAATATACATCCCATACGTATGATCGCATAATTTCGAAAAATAGTGAAGTCAGTTGGATCATGTCATCTGATTCTTCTGGATTAGCTTCTTTGGGATTTGTCCAATAACATTTAAAGGACATCATTCGTACTGCAATAAATGCAGATTCAGCAAAAAGTAGTCAAAATTTTTAACTTTTGTACGATCGTCTGTAAAAACAGTCGTCGGAGGACAAATGAATGGCATTGTATTTCACCGATAATTAAACCTATAAAACCTTAAATTAGATTTTATTTAGCTTCTACACCAAACGATAGATCACCTTGTATAATGTCATTGTTGATAGTCATCAATATCAAAACTTAGTTAAAATTTACTTGTTTGTTTTATTAAAGGAAAAACGATAAAAATGTTTGAGGATCAATTTAAATTCCATATTTATTTATATACAGAGTTTGCTTAGTATGTCAGTGCTTGCACGCTTCGCACTGTCTTCACATTACTTAAAATAGCACTCAATACATTTAGGTATTGTTACTCTTTAATAACCAATTCTATTTAATTAAATTTCATGTTTCAAAAATGCAAATTAATTGTCAATTTACAGGTGAATCAATAATAAGGATTGTCCCTAATAGAAATATTTTTTCTTTCAATAAAGGCACATTACTCTAATTAGAAAAACTAAGAAATAATGAATTGGTCAGTTATAATTTAATTGATTATGATACTTTCACAACCCTTTGAACTTTTGTTAAATAGTATAATAATAGTGCTTTTAATACTTCCAATTTTGAATATCTATTGTAAATAAATTTAATCCTTTCAACAAATTTGACAGTAATTATAAAAGTTAAAAGCTAAATAATTGTGCGCTTACTTATTCGAGTATTTTAATATGCTTGTACTAAAATTATTTCAACATTAGTTTTATTAACGTATAAAGTCAGTTCCTATATAAAGTAAGTGGAAGTATAAGGACAATTTCAAAATCAAAAACCTACAACCACTTTACAGATAAAAAAATTTACACCCGTCCCACAATTTACGCGTATCCTTTCCACGTGGATTTGATTTACGCAAATAAAAATCGCGTAAATAAAGTTTGGAAGCACAAAAAAAGAGTATTGGAGATAAAATCTAGTAAGAGTTTTAGAAATATATATGTAAATATTTATTTCACGTAGCTTAACAATTATGACATTTCAGAAAACAGAAGTATGTAAGTTTTATTCGATGATATCGCTACTGTAATTTAAGGTAATCAACCTTAACTGGTTTACTACTATAGTATAATTTGGGGTAAAGTTGTATACTAACTATAAAATTGTTAATTTTAAAATTTATAAATATATATCGAACCGCGTAAAATGAGGTCGCGTTAATCAATTACACGTATAAAAAGTGCCGCGTAAATTGACGGACGGGTGTATATTTATCTGCTACCCTTCCAACTTAATAACAAAATACAAAAAAAAAAATGGAAAAAGGAGTAGTTTAATTTTCAAGTGTGAACATGTATTACAATCATCGAATTTACCTAATTAAATTTTCATGCCAATTAAACACGTGGACACGTTACAATAAAAGAAGATAGTAATCCAAGCGCATCACAGTTTGTAGCTCACGCCTACTTTCTTGTAAGTAAGGCCACTTAGAATGACCAATTGGCAAATAAATTGATTTTAAACTCAATTAGGATTCCCGACATTATCACCCGGAACAATTGACGGTATTAACAGAGGGATAGTTCCCCTCGTTCCAACTATCCGACTGTGGTGTCTTGGATTATTCGACGGGTGCACATCCTCAGGGGAACAATTTATCACGTTTAAGGATTAACATCCAGTCAAAAAGTTATTTTGAGCAGATTGCGTTCAAAAAGACTGGTGAAATCAGTCACACCCCTCAATTGAAGTAAGAGATGAGACCTAGCACACGTGTACTGATGTACAATTGAATTTTTGCTACTAAAAAACTTAATCGGAAAAATTTTTTCTTTAATTTCGAATCCAAATATGTACAATAATTAAAGGTATAATAATATAACAATTTTCACTGATATAACATTTTTGATCCCATATCAACATCGTATCGATCACTTTGATAATACACCTTCGAAATATTTTTCATTAAAATAAGCAGTTTCATTGAACTCAAGATAATTATTAATACTAGTACTGCTAGTTATTTAATTTAGATTATTCTATTAAATAAATAATGCACTAAACTTTTTTATAAATCTTAAACGATGTAGAAGATTCTTACAGTAGGTTTCCTACAACGCAAACTAAAAATTGCGTTGCTGCCCCCTTATAACGCGAACTAAATATTGCGTAAGTGCCCCGCAAAAATTGCTGCATTTGTGAAATGAATTTCTTTTTGTAATTGAGTCGAAGGTCATAGTTTTGAATTAATCCTTGTGTAATAAGGAAAACTTATTTAAAGCGTGTACAGAATTAGTTATGTTATTTCTAAAAAGAATTTATTTCAATATAAAATTGCTATTTAACTAGGCAGTCTTTTTTCACTATTTTTAATGTGAGAAATAAGACATAATTTTTTTAGCCATTGGTTGATTTATAAAGACTTATATTTACACCTCGGTCTCTTTTTACGCGGTAGATGCGTACCGTGTAAAAAAAAACCGCGTAGAAAATGGAACCAGATAAACAAAATATACCGAGTGAAAATAGATTTGCAGAAAAGTAGAAAAGTGTTTTATTTAATAAATGTATTTCAAAGTATATTAATAAAATTAAATTAATATGTTGATAAGATTATAAAGAAAACAATATTTTTAAAAGAAAAAAGCAAAGTCGACATTGATTCACTGTCGCTTATTTTTTCCCTTAACAATTTCCTAGTAGAAAGCCATGCAATTCTTCAAATCCCTTTGGAATCGCGCAATTCGTTGTACATTGGGATCATTTATAATGAAATGATAAGTTAATTTGTCAGCTTTCGTAACTGTGTTAAATACAACGTGTTACGAACCGTGTAACAGTAAGTAAAACGTGTAAAAAAAGTCCGCATAAAAGTAAGTAAACTGTATAAAAAAAACCGCGTAAAAGTTAGTCGCATGAAAAGAAACCGTGTAAAAAGAAACTTAGATGTATAAAGATTTATATCATTAGCAGAAGAATTAAAAATACTTGATCGGTTGGAATTTGACGATGTCTTAAGATCTATTTTCAAGAAATTTAAAATTAATTGCCTTAAAATGAAATAAAAAGTTTTGTGTTAAAAATTATTATTAAAAATATTTTTATTTAGTTTTAATTTTTCGCGCTCTATGTGCATTATAAGGGGTCCTACTCTATAAATAAAGGCAAACATTTTCAATGATCTAATAGTGTGAAGGGATGCAATAAAGTTCTAGCGAATTAAAATTATTAATGAATTTTTTAAAACAAAGTGAAGAAATATTTACCACCACGTAGATGACCCAATTTTATCCAAAATAGTCTAGTGCTCGAAGAATATTTACGAATTAGTGGGAAATTATATTCGGATATTATTTAAATAAATAATAAAATACTTATGTACACATGATTTTTAAAAAAAAACATAAATTAAAATATCCATCGTATATTACTTATTAGTTCTTTCAATACACAAAAGAAAACTAATTCACGTTTAATTGAAAAAAAACCCTATTTATGTTTTTAGTGATTATTTAGCCAATTGTTCGGATCGTAACTGTGGCCTTTACGATTGAATTAATTAAAAAATGAAATGAATTCTGGTAAAATAAATAAAAGTTATAGTCTATCAAAAAAAATTTTCGGAATTTCGAATTTTTTCGTCAAGGGTTTTAAAATTTGTTAATGTGGTTAGGGGGCAGTCAACAATTTGAAAGAAAAACTTTTTTTTCTTTGGAAATTGCGTGGTTTTAAAAGTATTTTGTGAAAATCTGGAGAGAATTGAAGGAAAATTTACGGATCTATGACAGTAAATGTAAAGGGAACTGTAGAACCGGTGTGGAGCAATTTCAAAATTTAAACGCGCTTTTCTCGAAACTCTGTTTTAAAATTCGCTGACCACTATTTCTCAAAAACCGGTCAACTAATCTTTTTGAAATTTGTTCCCCATTTTTTTAGACATAAGGAACTAGTGTTTAATTGAATGAATTTTTGTTGCACCGTATCCTTTTCTTTAATGAACAAAAAAAACAGACTTTTTTCGATAAAGCTTCGATTAAGCACTAGACTTATTAACTATTAAAATCATTAAATAGTTTTGGCTTTTTTCATTGTCGATAATCCTGTTCCTTCATTAAATATTTTTAGATTTTTACATTTATAAGGTTAGTTTATAAATGTACACAATTTTAAAGAAAGTTATTAATAAAACACTTAAAAATTGAATCACAAAAAAGTTCCCACTTTTTCCCCTTCTAATTCCGTCTAACCATTTAAACTTTAAACTTAAGAAATATAAAAACCAACAATAAAATAAAAGCTATCGGTTTTTGTTATCTGAAACTGAAATGTTCTATTTCAACTGGCATTATTGTTGGCAGCATTGTGATTTTCTGACCATAATTTAAAAAATTGATAAATTTACCTGATAAAATATTAATCGAAAAATTGGGTTAACTCTTTGACCCTGTTTTCGTTTTATGCGCTCGTAGATGTACAAAGACGCATTACTTGATTTTTGTAGATAGAATCGAATATGAATAGCCAATCGGACGAAAAGTTTTTTTTTTTTTTAAAACAATTGGCTCAATATCTGTAGCCGTCCAAAAGTTATTAACATTTTTAAGTTACAAAAAAACTTCATTTCATTTTGTTTTCTGCGGAAATATCTTGAATTTCGATTTGCTGTTTTATTCTAAAATGGCGAACAAACGTTTTTTCTAATGAAAAGTATATGGACATAATTCTTATTTATTTATGGTGAGGTTAGAAGGAGTACTTCTTTAATCCTATCATTGTATCGGCAAAGATACCACGGCAGATGTGTTCCACATTTCTCAACTTTTGAGAGTATCTTACAAAGATTAGCGGATGTCTATGAAGGCAGACAACAACAAAATGAGGTGAAGGATCTCGTTTTGGGAAGCCACAATATCACCCGTACCATTTCCAATAGGTGCAAGGATTTGAACAAAAATATTGCCATTTTATGAATGGTTATCGAATCGTAAAAATATTAATCGACAATTTATCTAAAAAAATTCTCTTTACCGATGATTGTCATTATTTTTTTACATTTACAAGAGCCAGCTTTGTCGACTTCAATAAACTCCACTTATATGAAAATCCTAGGGCATTTCTTCAAATAGCTACCAAACTACTTCCAAAATTAATGCTTGGTGTGGAATTTTGGGGACCGATTATTGGGGCCTTTTTCGTTGCCAACTATTGCAATATTTATTTAGAATTTTTACGTGACTCCCTTGAGGATTAATGGGACCTCTAAATTCCACTAGTTGTGCGTCGGAACATGTTTTTCATGCATGATAACGCTCCTGTCCATCTTTTGACTCAGGTCCCGAAATTTTTGAACAAACCCATGGTTTGAGTTGTATCCATCGCGTCGGGCCGAGTTCCTGGCCAACGAAGTCTCCTGATCTTAATCTTTTCCCTTATTTCAAGAGTAGAGATGTGTACGCTGCAAGAAGGAATCATTTTGAACATCTAATTTAAAAAATTCCAGCTTTAACCATTTTTTCTGTAACATAAATGTTAATAGCTTTTGAACGGCTACAGATATTCAATTAATTCTGTTTTTGTTGTAAAGGGATTTTTAAGCAGATTTTTACAGATACAGAAAAATTATATCCTCGGTGCAAACATTACCCTGTACAAAGAAAACATATCAAATTTTTGTTTGAGACCAGATAATTTGAACATTTGTAAATGAATTATGATATTATAGTGTCCTCCTTCGAACAAATGCTCGACCGTGGTCCTACGATGCCTTCGTAAGGACACGAGAATTTAAATGCACACACTACCCTTGCATGTGACCAAAAATTTTCAAAACGATTTTTGAAGGACAAGGGCTGATTTTAGAAAGGTGTGGAACATGTCCTCCTTCGAACAAGTGCTCGACCGTGGTCCTACGATGCCTTCGAAAGGACATGAGCATTTAAATGCACATACTACTCTTGCATGTGACCAAAAATTTTCAAAACGATTTTTGAAGGATAAGGGCTGATTTTAGAAAGGTATGGAACAAAAGTTCCATACAGATTTTCTGCAAATTATTTTGTTTATCCTTATCCCTATTTTATTTACTATCCTTTATATATAAAAAGAAAATTTTATTTTTTTAAATTGCATTTATAGATATTTTATTGTAACGAAAAATCGCGAAAATTCTGGACGACCCTTAGAACTCGCTAATTGTCATAAATTCCCTAGAATTGCAGGCGTCATCAAACTCGTAAAGTTAATTCTCGCTAAAGCTTAACGAAAGGAGAACCTTATGGAATATTCGGAGAGGTTCTATAAACCAGAGGTATATGGAGTCTCCGAGCACCATGTTGAGTTCAGTGGCAAACAATGAAAAGCGAGCATCGAGTGACAAAAGGAAAAGTGAACAGCAAGTGAATTTAGCGGACAAAGTGAAAGGGAAGTAAATTGTGTTCCTGTTTCATAGTTTTCCCGAAGTAATTGTTTCGCAAGTGCCCTAACGAAGTTATTTGTGAAATGGCATTAGTTGTGCCAAGTGCATTGTGTTGAGTGATATAACGGAAATGACCACGGGTCGCACGCTGAAAGTGGCTAAAGGAGGGACCATCAAGCGTGGTCTACCGTCAATTATCCAAAGGCAAGGCTTGAAAACCGTTCTCCAGAAGGCTCTGAAAAATGAGGAAAAGAGCCCCGATACATTCCTACTCGATGATGACGAAGTAGAGCAGCGAGAGCAATTGACAAAGTCTGAAATCCCCGAGTTGTTGCAATTTCTGAGATGAATGCAAGTCTTGAAAAAAGTTAGAAATCTCTGGAAGGAGGCATGAAATTTTTGGAAGAAAGTTAGAAATCTCTGAAAGTAGGCGTAAAATCGTTTAAAGGAGGCGTGAAATCCCTGGAAAACGTCAAATATCTCTGGAAGAAGGAAAAAGTCCATGGAGACAAAAATTGTCAAAATGGAGTTCGAGGTGGCCAATTTAAAAGACAATCTGGTGAACACAAGATTGTACATGGAAAATTTGAGAGCGGATTTGGAACGACTAAAGGTGCGCCCGTTGCCATCAAGTCTCACACAAGAAAACAGACTAAAACCTCCAACTTCGAAACCCCAGTTCGAAAAAACAAACTACTGGACCGATGAAGAAGAAAGCATCTGTCTTAGTCCTGGCATTATGCCCATACCTGGATGGGAATCCGAAGAAGCTTTGTGATGCCCAGCGAAAAGACTTGGACATAGCACCGCCCTTTGCGTGGAAAGAGCATGAGCACATCAGGCAACGATAGAGGGGCATTTCGACAAAGAATGAAACTTTAAAGTTATTGTTGTCCACTAATAGAATTATTTATAAAATTAACTTTGTGCTTTTCAATTAATCCTAACCGAATCCAGACACGATACAAGAACAATATGTTCTTTCTTTGCTTTTATAAACCGTTGGATCGGTGTCCTCATCCTATAGCAGTGCAAACGTCCACCAGTGCACGTCTGTTGGCGTTGGCCCTGCACTATCTTCACGCCGTGCGTGTCACGGGTTCTTCCTTGTTACCCATAAATCTGTATCCTCTAGATTAAAGTACTGTTTTATTGCCATTGAGTGCTTTTACTGATTGGTGTCCATCCTCCAGTATCTGCTATAGACTCTTGCGAGATTTATTGTCAACATAAACAATGAAAAGTAAACTTTTCCTCTTATGGACTATAAAAAAAAAGGTATTGATTCTAAAAGATTTTAACTTAGGATTTCATTTATAAAACAGTCCTGGCTAAATATCATTTAAACCTGTAGTTAGATTAAACTAAAAAACTTTATAAAATTGAGTATTAGAGTAACACAATATTTTTTTTTTATTTTTCTAAATTATATTACTCACTTTCTTTATGTATATGTACATATATATGAGTGTAGAATATGCCAGAGGTGGAATAAAGTTCTTGTATAAAATAATAATTTAAATAGCTTTCCTTTTCTTCCTAAAATTTATATTTACTCATTTCTAAACCCATTTAACTATAATTCTACAATAATCTTCGAAAATAATTTTCTTTTACACTAGCACAACGTCTTTAGCCGATTTAATATCCTCAAAAAAATATGCCTTCTGAAACGGTCATTTTAGCGCGTATTTTGTCCTTCATCCTGAATGGTCTAGGATAATTTCGTACAGGTTTTAAAAACCAATGTTTTTTCTTTCCATTTATTGAAATTTAAAATATCCTACAGATTTGCATTCATAGGAAGAAATTTTAAAATGTTTTAAATTAGTGAAAGTAGGAAGATTTGAATTCTTGCCCCTGTTTAACTTTAGATTTTGCTTAAAACAGTCAATATAATATTTCAATTTTCTATTTAACCGATCGATTCTCTGTATATCCTCATTAAAGAAGAGTGGCAATTAAAGTCAAGTCAAGTTTTAAAACAGTCGATTTAAATTTCAAAAATCTAAATTCAGTTTGGGAGTAATATTTTTATTATAAAATAATATTAACATCATTGCATTCACGAGCATATGAAAACTAAAATCGAAAATGTGATAAGAAAGATTTGAACTTAAAACTAAAATACAGGTTGTGTTTTTAGCCAGAATTTTTGTAGTAATAACTTTAGCATGATTTTTTGATTTTACTATTTATCAGAAAACCAATGTTATTGATTGAAAATTTATTTTTATACGTACGAAGATTTTTCAAAAAATTTATTAAAAAAAAAAATAAAATAAGATAAAATAAAAGAAAGGATACATAATCGAATCCTGCTAGAAAAATCCAAAATTCTCCCGGCGCGCCGAAATATACCATGGTCAGCAAGTACAGCATCGCCTCCAGTAGTTTGGTCGGTCAGTCAAGCTGTAGAGACGACATTAAGTGATGGCCAAGTTGTGGAAAGTTGCCTACCTATGTTTAATATTTATCCGGCATGATTCGATTCTACGCGTAATTATCTGAGTGCGGAAATTCAGCACCCCCGTGGTGTGAAAAACCAGTTCCCGTGTAGACACCTAGAATACGAATTAGTTATTATCATTGAACTTAAATTGTGATGGAATTTAACCCTTTCCTTCCCACATTTTGTAATGAACTTATTTGAATTACACTCAACTAACTCACATCAACAAAATTTACTTGAAAATGATTCGAAACTCACTGCCATTTATTTCTTTTACATTATTTAACTTTATCGCATCTGTTTGATTTATAAAACAATCTCATGACAAAAATGCCACGTTATGGAAAAATCAAATTCTCTAAAAAAATTTATTAAACTGATCCTGAGGTTAATTTCACACTCAATACCTTTTTCGCGTTTCGAATTGCGGATTTTTTCCTTTCTTTATTTTATAAAGAAATTAATACAAAAAACCTTAAATCAAATCATTTTCAAACGACCGGGAATTGTTATTTTCTATTACTGCCTCTCATTTGGAAATATTTTTATAAATTGATAATACATAAATAAAAAACATTGGATGACAAAAATGTTCATAATTTCTTTTATAAATCTCTAAGAGATTTATAAAACAATCAAAAGTATTCCCCCAAAACCCGAAAAAGGTAAGACGGATAACCCTCACTTGAGGATCTAAGACCGTAGCCCTTCCTTGATTTCCTCCTCACTCTGTAGTATTATTTTAATGTCAATAAATCACACGATAGGTAATTTTTAAAAATTCATGAAATTCTCTTTTATTAGCTTTTTTGGTAACTACTATGATGGATATAATAAAAGGTATCCCGCTTAGAACTTGAGAACTTGAAATTATAATAAAATACAAACGGTTGAAGTTAAAAATTAAATTTAAATTTGATTGAAAAATATTTTGTCCCACTAAGTTTCAAACTGAAAAAACATTTAAGTGGGCAACTTTTGCTTCTCTTACAGGGAAGAATATGATGAACTCAATTAGAATAACTTCTTCGAGTGTATATTTCGTGAATAGTTCGAAAAAATAAACCAGACCGCTAAAACCCTTGTAGGTAGAATTTTTGACACGACTACGTCGCAACGACTACATCCCCTGCTTTTGAACTTTACTTCTTGCCAACAAGAGTAACCTTGTTTATCGACCCTTCATGCAAATAACCAATCACACGTTGTACTTCATACAAGTTATAAAACTATGCGAATATTCAAGTCCCTTCAGCCCGGACTATAAGTTTGCGAGAACTGAAGGTATTTATGGTAGTTTTCTAGTTGCAGTTGTGGGTAGGCCTAAGCCTGCATGGTATACGATCATGTCGAGATCATCAACTTTTAAGTGATTAAGCAACTACGATCCTCTTATTATGGAAAAGTAATCGTTACAGATTCAAAGCCAAAAATAAAAGAGAAGATGAGTCAATTTCAAATGATCATGCTTCTAAAAAATGGGAATGAATGGCGACTGAATACAAACGTTATGGTGCTGGCACAAAATTACTTTTTTGTATTTCTATCTGTTTCTGTTAATTAAATTATTAGGAAATTTAGTCGTAACTATAGTCAATCAAAATAAATTTTCTATTGCTATTTCGCTCCCAAATGCCTACCCCATGCATGAATCACTTGCAGGTGCCGACATGAAAAAGTGTGAATATATGAACCACAATTGAATAGAAATGATAAAATAACAAAAAAGTAAATACCGAAGAGCCTTATACGTTTTTATGGATAAAACCAAGAATTAGAAAGATTTCGAATCCCAGATCAAAACGATCAAAAAGAGGAGAAAGTTCTTAATTGCAAGTACAACTACTTTCTGTAATCAATTGATTGCAGACAAAACTTTCAACTACGAATACGTTTTATGTAAACTGATGAAAACTTCCAATAAAAGTGAAAAATACTGTTTCAGAGATAATTAAACACATTCGCGGTCAGACTGAAGCAGCTCTTTCCATTAGCCAAGTAGCTAAAAAAAAACACGCACAAACGTTACTTTTCACATTGGCATTTTCTAGGAGTTGAATTTTGGAACATTTTCCAAGATTTTCATTTGTCTTATATTATGTAAAGAATCTGAATTTTATGCATCGTACCGTATTTTTGTAAATAAACCACGCCAATTGAAAACCTTTTAACATTCATAACTTCAAAGAAGAAGCTTTCGTGGTAATATGCAACGAAATATGAATAATATGAAATAACGACTTGCTCGAAGGAGAGCACAAAAAGACAAGGATGCAAATAGTCGAAACCTCTTTACGGTTGTATTGGTAAAGCTTTCAAGCATCCAAAAGCTCTCGCTTCCATAAGCGCTAGTGGTTCGAGAGAGAAAGAAATTTCTCAAATGCAATTAAAGGTAAGTGTGAAGAGTACAAATATTGCTAGCAAGCTGACGTCAATCAAATATCTCAACTATGAACGTTGCAACACATTCTCAACTATGCTGTAGTTGTTACCAACACATTCTCCAATATGGTGTAGTTTCTTGCAAGTAGCCAATGAAGATTAAGGAACGCAAGAGCGAAACATAAAACACATGTAGTACCCGCCAGCCGTTAAATTCAAATATCAAAACATTAAAGGATTTGGTTAAAATTAATAAAAGCATAAACAGTCTCGAAAATCTTAATGAGTTTGAGTACTCCCCACCCACCCCCAGATCACATTCTTTTCATATTTGAGTTTTATTTCTTCGATTTACTGTAAATTAACAAATTTACAATAAATATTTACTAATTACAAACGCATTCCAAGCAGAGAATTTGCCTACGTCAATTATGCATCGATGCGATCAAGTAAAATACACCTCGGTCTCTTTTCACGCGGTAGATGCGTACCGGGTAAAAAAATCCGTGCAAAGAAAGACCGCGTAAAATAAATAAAATTAAATTAATATGTTGATAAAAATATAAAGAAAGATTTTTTTTAAAAAAAGTCGACATTTATTCACTGTCACGCCTTATATACGACAATACAGCTGCTCTGTTCAGTTTATCGGAGAAATATTCGTACAGGAATTTGTGTGCGCTTCCGTAACTGTGTTGAGTACAACGTGTTACAAACCGTGTAACAGTAAGTAAAACGTCTAAAAAAAGTCCGCGTAAAAGTAAGTAAAACCTGTAAAAAAAAACCGCGCAAGAGTTAATCGCGTAAAAAAAACCGCGTAAAATGAGACTTAGGTGTATGTAAATAAATTGCTGTCAAAAATTGAAATCAAACCACCGCATAGAAAATACACATGCTATCACCTTTTAACAACCCCCAATTCTAGGGGAAGAGCTTTTTCTATACCTTTCCTTTTCGCACATTGATTTAATTTTTATAACGGTAAATTTTCCTCCTTAAGGAGTTTCGCTACTTCATACTTCGATATGCACCTCTCCTTTTCACAGACCGACGCTTTTTATATCACTAGCCTTAATACAGTCCGTGAGTAAAATGTTTCTTCATTCAACAAATATTTATATAAAATTACGCGATATACATTTTCTGTGAAGTGTACTGAACTGTAGAACTGTATTATTTAAAACGTGTCATAAAAACGTGTATAATAGAAAAATGTATCGTATTAAAGTATAGAAAAAACTTTAAAAATCGCACAAAAGTAGATTGTGTAAAATAAGAATTTGATGTATCGAATTACATTTTATTTTTCTTTTAAATAAGTCACTTTTGAATAAGAAACAGAATTCTTTCATTAGCCACGTATATTGGTGTACAATACACAATGGTGCTTTTATATTTCGTTTTCGACATCAATAATATTTCGATTAATCCAAGTGAGCAATTGCTCCCAACCGACACGGAGGGTTTCCATGGTGTAGTTCGTATAACGATTTTCAAAGATCATCGACTCTTAAACGGCTTGATGAATCTTCTCGAACTCCTCAATGTGCGGTTTGTAGGCATACACAATCTATTCGTATTCCTTAAGACGGTGGAATTGATCTTCAAGCGATCCTTGTAGACCCATTCCGATGGCACTAACCGCATCCATTTGCCGTTCAATCTAGGGTCCAACAGAGTTGACCTTTTAGCCAAATTGAGGACAGATCATTTCATTATTTTGCTGTTTACGCAATTCAATAGCCAAAGTCTGATCTGCATCTCTCTCGGCGTAGGGGCTCTGTGATGATCCTGATGTCCTTACCCACCACAGATCACATAGTGCATCACTCCTAAATGATTACAATCGAAAAACATCCGTGGATTCAGCCACCAGTAATGTTTCATCTGAATATTCTGATATAGATTTTACCGATTCAACTAGGAGGGACAAATTAATATCAAACTGTTCCGACGATGATTGTCAATAAGTTGTTAAGAAAATTCTACAACAAAAACGCCCCATGCGTATTCTTATTAAATTTAATTTCTTATAGTTTTTCAGTTTTAACGAAATTTAGAAATTTATATGTTATGAGAAATTTATAAATTAACATGCTTTCTTGACGTGTTTATTATAAAGGGTATCGAGACACGGTATGTGTAACCAAACACGACAGATCTGCTGATTTCAAAGGGTAACTGACAAAGAAACTTTAAAAATTGAACATAACCTGAAAGGATAATCTGCTTTCTTATTTTTCCGTATAATTTTTCTAAAACACACAAAAAGTTATTCAGTTTTTGAAGCAGTAATTGCACGAACTTATTACTAAGAATCGCAACATCATTTCATTTAATTCCAAAACTGCGCGTGCCTCTACCAAACGAAGAATCGTTTTCGAAGTGCAACCGTTCGTACACATTAGAACAAAAATGTACTCTCACCAGAGAACAGTGCTATAAATTAAAAGAAAAAAAGGCTTTTTAAAACAGATTATATATTATACTATGACTTTTTATACATACAATACAGAACTGCGCCTTAGGGGTGTTTTCTTATTAGAACTTTTGTAATACTTTTAATTGTGATCATTTTCAATAGTAAAGCACATAATTCAAAAAAATAGTATCAAGTAATATAGGCCAGTTAACCGTGTTATGCACAAATACCGGCATTAATTAATACACGAAATTATTGTAATCATTATTTTTAGTTCAACGAAGCTTTTATACCACATAAGCTTTGTAATTGGGAAGTACCAAAGCCAGTCCTATTGAAGGCGAAGTCAAAGAAGAGACCAATAAAGCCAATTGCTGATGAAAATGGACGATTTTTACCAAATGTACCAAGGTATTCTTGAATAACTTATTTTTTACTATTTTTGTAAATGATTACTTTAAGACCTAAGACTAGTCCATGGGGAGGATTCAAAAATACTTGGGAGCTACCTGATAAAATTAATAGATATCAAAGCAATGAAATTAATAAACTCGGATTAATTCAATCACAACGCTGGGTATCAAAATAATTACAGCGACTTTTTAAAAACGACTTAATGTATATTGGTTCAGGCTACAAGAGTAAAACGTTTCCCTTTTAAAAAGAGGAATGCTGAGGTCCAAACTGAAGAAGCTTCTGCTACGAACTCCACAAAGGTATTTAATAGCACTAATGTTTTTTTTTTTTTTTCATTATGTACGATATTCGTATTTAGGTAAATTAGACGTTTCCATTAATGTACATATAGAATATTCCATCGTAGTAAAAATAAATACTCTACTTTGTTCTTACTTTCCTAAGCCTACCAATTTAGAGTACACTCCTGGTGATTTTACATCTCCAAAAGAGCAACATGAAAGCCGGGTTTTATTAGAAGAGCAAAAATTTATCAAAGAAAATCCAGAATTATTCCAGGACGATCATAACGAACCCGTTGAAAATAATAAATATACTGACGTCATCCGTATTGTAGAAAAACATAATCAAAATCAAGAGAACCCATCTCATGTGCCGGATGCGAACATTGAAAACGGGTCTGAAAATATGGTACCAAGCAAACAAATTCCAGACAAGCCGAATGAAATCAATCCGTCACCAATTATTCCCGCTATTTTCAATTTTCAGCTAGCTAGAAAAATGCACCAAGAAAATTTAGAACATCAACCACTACCTGATTGCATAGTAAATCAAGCTTTTAGAAAACTTCAAGTAAACAATTATGGGGAACCCGGATTCGATATACCACCAACCGCCAGTGGGGTTGGAATTAAAACCTACAAAGCAGGACCCACACATTGTACAAAACTGAAGGTTTATCGTCCAAAAACTTGTGGTGTTGTACCTAAGGGTATTAAAAGTCCAAATATTCATCGTCCAAAAACTTCAGTTAGCAAGAAACCAATGGGTTTAATGGATTTAGCTATTTGTTGGGATTATCGAACCGCTAACCCAGAAGATGAACCGAAACGTACTAAACACATAGATGGATCAAATGGATCGGCTGCTCCAGCCGTATTCACGTTAGTAAAAACACCACGTTCACCAACAAAAGTTGAGACCGGGCGAACAGCGGGTGTTTTTACTAATACACTTGGAGAACCAGGATTTTTCGACAAAGACATAATGCGACGAAAAACTGATTTTATGCAAAGAAGTAAAAGTGATTTAAAATGTAGTTGTGGAACATCACCAATTAACTTTCCAAATGAATTAAATTATAATGAATCAAACCCAAAAATTTCTTCAAGAAAAGAAAACGAACAAATTGAAAAGCACAAACGTTACAAAAGTTCACCAAATCTTTCTCAAATGGCAGTAAGTGAAAATTCATATAATGAAATGGAACAAATTCAGCTGAAGGAAGAAAAAATACAACATTCACGTAATAAATCAAAACACGACAATAGAGCAAAAAAAACAATGCGTCTGTGTCAAAATGTCCCTCAAGAAAAATATCAAGACATAAAGGAGAGAATGGATTATAAAGCTGCATTCAAGGCTGGAGTACCGAAAAGTAATGCTTCTCGTGCTAGTAGCTCTGACAGCGGATGTAATACTATGTCCTCCAGCAATAGCTCAAAGAAGGTGCTAGTGATACCAAGGCCCCGGCAACCGTATGCTAAAAAGAAATATAACATAGATACACTTGTTCCTCCTTTCACTAGTTACAAAGGTGGAGCAGGTCAAGGAGGGTACCCAGAATATTGGCGACTAGCTAGTGTGTACCAACACGCGTATAAACCGATTGAACAAAGAAAGGCACCATTATTGGAAACTGTTTATAAATAAATAAAATATAGCAAATATATGTAAAACTAAGAGAATAATACTGATATTTGAAAAAGTATGTTGCACATAAACCATTGTGTATAGGGCAAATAAATTAATATACAATGAATTTATTCTCATACATAAAAATACAATTTTAATGTTCAGTGTCTTTTGTATGTTTTTCGTTTGTTCAATTATCGCGTTCATACGCATAATTTGTCAACTAAAGTCTATACTCTTATGTACTAACATGCTAGACATACTCCTTTTCAACAAATTCGCATATTTTATTTAATGAAATCAAGAAATACTTTGAATTTCAAATAAAATATTTCTCTAACTAAATGGGACGATCATAAACATTTACAAAGTATTGAAGTACAATTTTATTTTTTTTCCAGTTGGATCTAAAAATAAAAATTATAAAAAGATTATAGAGATCATCGTTATTCGCAGGAACAGGTATATCATACTTTGTAAATACAATAAACCTTCTAATGAACGCACATGTTTTTATAGCCCATGATCGAAAATAGCAGTCCTAAAGCGGAATGTTCCACCGCGAAATGCAGGTTATTATGAATATAAACCTAAGATTGTGAGGAATAACTTCCTTTTACTCTTTATTAACGTTTCTAATTTTATTTCGGGAAACTATATGAGACTTCCAATAATAGCAAATAATTCTGCATGATAAGAATACCTCTTAAAATACATTCTTTCCAAAAATGTTAAATTCAATAGAAATTACAGTAAAAACATTATTGTAAAAAAAACAGTATATTTGCACAGTATTTTCTTTAATCTTTTATATAAAATTTTAAGTCTAAAATAAAGTACCCATAGTACCATAACTAAAACATGACATTGAATAACATTCTCAAAAAATTAAAATGAATTTTTATTTAGTTCAAGTAAGGTTTGCAAATAAAAGATATAACGAATATAACAAAATTAGGACAATCAACAGCTTGGCCATAAATCTTGAACCTTTACTCATGGATGATCTAAACCTGATTAATTGGAGTTTTTGCCATCATACGAAAAAGTCTTAGTGGCAGCAAACGTCTATTACACAGGATGAGATTTCTTTGTCAGCAGTTTTCTTACTTAGCTGGACAAATATAAAATAAAAATATTTGTTTACATTTTACGTGGATTCCACAATCATATCTCAATTGAGGAACAAAGTACATTGTCTTAAAGTAATTTCCTGAAATTGCTATTATTCTGTATTGTCTCTATTGAAGCCAGTTTTCCAAAAATTGTGCAATCTCAAACCCACCATGGCCGTGATAATCCTCTAATAGGATATCTTTACGATAATGAAAAATAATCTTTTTATGGATTCTAAGGCATGATGTGGTGTAAATGTTTTAGATGGTATATTTAAAAAAAAAAAAACATTAAACTAAGTGCAGAAGGATATTTTGACATGGGATTAAGGATAAATTTTGACATGGGATTAAGGATCAATAACGAAAAGAGCATACTTAAGTGGGTAAGTAGAAATTAAAACATTTTCGTTCAAATGTAGTACGTATCATAGACGGAATTTCGAAACGATTGTAGCCTTATTGGACCACGTAGAGGAGAATAGGGATGATAGTAAAATCGGATGTATTGAGCTAATTTCAAACAACAGGTCAAGTGAAAAGTGATTGCTATGTTTTGAGTAATTCTTGTGGACTTACGTAGCATGTACTAATAGCAAAATGTGTTTAATTTTGAATGGATTTTTTATCTAAATGTTTAAATAATATTTTTTTGTTCCTTTATACATATTTTAATATTTTTTGTCATTTGACATTTCGTGCCAATTAGTGACATAAAACTGAATAAGTCTTCCAATAACCAATTATTAATATTCATTTTTTTTCCCTAAATATCAAGATTTTTTTTCCCTAAATATCAAGATTGTCGTATTATTAAATTTTATTATTTGTTTCCCTTAGACGAAAAAATTAAAAGCTTAAATTCCACTTTCACTTCTTTAATTAAATAACTCTCCAATAAAAGCCAAGTATCCATCGGTATCCAAATGCCGGTCTAAACAACTGAGCCCTGATCCGTACAAAACTTGGTCTAAGCAAACCTTTAGTCGTATATAGTCGTACTATTCAATGCAAGTCCACGTAAAAATGTTTTATTCGCTATATGTTGCAAATTGTTAAACACGGAAGGACGGGCAGATTAGTCATAATGCATCAGCGTTTCCATGAGTTCTGCATCTCCAATGTTGTATATCATATTCATACGATTGCAGGGTTAATTTCCGTCTACATAAGCACTTGTGAAAGTTCTTATTCAAGTCCACGATACTAGTAATGTTTTCCAATCCACTATAGTCAACTAATACCCGGCATTGCTCCCATCTGTATACAGGATAAAAGCCTTTCTCCAATTAGGTTTGATGACGACGACACTCAACAAAATTCCTATTTTAGCGTCTTGAAATTCTTTTCATATTTCCTCGTTTATGTTCTTAAAAAGTTGCAGTATATCAACGGACATTTCTGGATTCTCTAGTTGCAGTACGGGGTAAATACATTTCTAGATATATCACTTTCTTTCGCATGATCTATGTTAATGACTGCTAATGAAAATTTTCTCCATTTACTGTAGACTTTAATTCATCCCACTTCTGGCATCAATTTTAAAATCTTCTCCGTTTGTGTACGGGTTTATTTGGATTTATTGAATAAACCAAATTATCAGCTATGAACAATATTTATTTCGGGTTTATTGCACAGGTAACCCACAAATGCTCTGCAAATTGCACAGCTTACTTATCACAAAATTTCACTACATTCTGGTACTATGACTATTTCACTTTTCACACTATTCACTACCATCACTTGAAGTTCACTTTATACCACTTCGCTCTTTAACCAACTCAATCCTCATAATACGAGACTATGAACACTTTTTTTATGTGCTGCGAAATTTCGTCTATGCTATCAGGTATTAGTATGCGACAATATATATAAAATGACTGTTTAAAATATGGAAACATGGGTACCTAGGGATTATACTTCGAACGCAGGGGGACGCCAATTTAGTAATGCGTCTCCATACCACACGAGGTAACTATTTACAGACATTGCTATTATTAAGCCCCAGCTTAGCTAAGGACATGGTTTGTATTCATTATTATTTAAATTTGCTTTGGAATTCTCCAAAATTCAAGATCTCTCGCCATGTTGAATTAAATTTCAAATATCGTCTCTCTGGTACTCTGCATAGCTGATTAGTGTATGGAACTAGCGCTTGCATCTGTGTACGTTGCACCAAGAGTTCTATGTCGGAACCGTCCGCTTAGTCTTTTCTTGTTATTGCCTGAGTACTTTAGAATTTATTTTAGCTTAATTCAAGTTAATACGAGCCGTAAAATTCGTTACTGTAGATAACTAAATTTTTCCTTTTACATTCTTTCATTTTTTAATTATTTTCTTTTTACATAAATCTTCTGTTTATTTTTGAGTCTTGTGAAAATTTCGAGAGCATTTCAGAAATCTTCTGTTTATTTTTTGAGTCTTGAGAATATCCCGAAAGCATTTCATATTGAACAGTTTTTTATTTTAGTCCAAGTGCTTGGAAGTATCTTGTAAAAACCTGTTGTAATTTAACAGAAGTCCATTGCAAAGCGTACAGAATTATTCCCAAATATCTTCATAAATGAATGTTTTCATCCACTTTTTTTTAAATTTTCTTCTCCACAAATAAACTTGGATACTATGACAGGACATTTTCAAATGAGCACAATGTTTCAACGACCAACTTTTAAAAAGATACTCAAGACCATGCGCATAAACCAGGAATAGCATTGATTTCATTGCCATTTCCAATCGAAAATACGATGCTGTGACCGTTCTCAATTCTGACAGTGGGTTTTCATAGTTTTCACAGTTGGATGAAACAAACCTGTAGCATTTTACACATTAAAATTCAATCGATAACCAGGAATCAACGGCATATAATTTAATTTGAGAAAATATTTCGGAAAACGATGCTCTAGAGACATACTGCGATTTATATAATCAAGATACAATTATTTTACTACTGAATAACGATGGAAATTACTTAAAAAAGCTTCAATTTTACGATCTTCATATACAACAAATACACAACTAATAACAAACAGAACACATTTCATTTTGTCAATTTAACACGTGAACATAAGGAAGTTATGAATCATTGAGTGAGTATGATAACCGCCATTGTGTGATATTAGCATTATTTAACAAATTGCTATCACAACTAGACATTACATGATGTTACAAAATAATACCTTCTTGCCGTAAAAAAAAACTTAGATTTGCATATGGATGCGTAAGACCCAATACTGGTCCAATTTCTAATCGAGAAGTATGATATGCTTTCTTTTTAAACAGAATTTGGGAAACTAAGAAAGTTAAGCACACTACAAAAGGTCCTACAATTGTTAAAAACAAATTTGCAGTCTCTAGAAACGCGACATTGAAAAACTCAAGAAGGTATATGCAAGATCAAATATTAACCAAAGACCTATTTCTTTGTCCTTAGCTCAGAACAAGACAATTGCGTTCTTTGCAACTCAAACCGTCCACTGTTCTAGTACAAATAGTTCCTACCAAAACTACCCTTCAACGGGTACAAAATATTAAATAAAAATCGACTATGTATCTGGGCACAAGGTCTTAAATAGGGGGGTTGCATAAAATGTAACAAAAATCACAATACTCTGGTGCATTTTGCAAACGCTTCACAAATTTTCATCATCAACATATCAAGGTAATCAGCCTACTAGCGCTGCTATACTAGAAGCGCAAGTCTCATCGCTATACTTCTTGGAATGGAGTTCTTGTGATTTTACGATAAAATACAAGGCCATAGTTAAACTTTATCAGCGAAAGATTCAGAAAGAAGCTAAATCATTAGCAGGCTGCAGATCCTTTATCCATTCAAGGAATGGGAGAGGGTAAAAAACATGCAAGTGTACAACTACAATTCAGAAAAAAGGATTTAAAAAATTTAATTAGATGTACTTACTCCGCCACATTTTCTAGCATCCATCCCTGTAAATTTATCAACAAGGATTAATTCAACAGACGTCTAGTTAGAAGAACCCTAATTCAAAAGGTCTAGAAACATAGACCTGGTCATCGGATCTAAATCCAGGCAGGCAACAAAACCGGACGCAAACCAAACAACCAAATGGAGAAATGAAGGAACAGGTTTGGGAACGTCGAAGAGCCAATGACAAAAAGAAGCACGGTGTGGACTTTATTTGAGACAAAGTACAACCAAGACTGTTGAAGGACATTTTCTAATAGGACTATCTATCTTGGACCAAATCATCAGATTGAAAAAATTTAAAGATTTGTAAAATATTAGACATGAAACTGTCAAGAAGCACAAAGTAGATATGTTGAATTCGCGAAAAAATGCCAAGGATTTAACTAAAAATTGTGTGTTCAAGCAACAACACAACAACATCACTAATTGCGGGTGGAGTTTGAGGGATCCACGAAAACACCAAGCTATGCCGAGTGATATGTTTCACCAAATTCAAGTGAATGACGTTGATCGAAAATCATACCCTGGAAAGACAAGAGAATAAGTAACATCAAATTGTAATTTACGCAATCACATTTACAAGAATTGGCAAGAATTGAAAAAGGCAAGAATTTCCCCTTAGCATCAAAAGTCCTAACAAGGAACATTGTTATATCAATATCGATATTATGAAATGGTTCATTTAAATTAAAAAAGTGGTGGTGTTAGTCATATTCAACTTTTGAAAAAATTTCGATCTCAAAGGATAGTGGTGGCCTTCGATTTTGCCCATCAATCTGAAAACTGAGTAGAAACGGTTTGATAAACCTAGTTACAAAAAGCATTCTTTCCGAATTAAAGTGACAATCTAAGATAGGCTAATATATCAAAAAGAAACAACCTATTCCAACATTGTCAGTTTATATGACCCATTGGGAATACTGGCTCCTGTGATAATAACAGCACAAATCGTTCTCCAAGATATTTGGAAGTTGAAGTCAGATAGGATTCTAAGACAACTTTCGAAGAATCCCTTACAAACAAACTAGAACCGCAAGCAAGCCCGCTAAAGAAAAACGTACCCGAAAAAACGCAATCGAATAATTCGTTTCAGGCATGAATTTTAACAACGATAAACCTAAACACGTACAATTGTTGTTATTAAGTACCATAATGAATTATCACCACTTAATTGGCCACTTGGCAGAATAGTAAGGACTATTAAATGAGATGATACGGCTAATCGACTAGCAGACGAAGATACTACATATAAGATCTTGCGGTCAAACGTACACAAACTAGAACTTCTTACTGTCGAAGATCTTACTGTGAACAGGTAGCACGTCTTCTGTCGAAGTAGATGATCAAAGTCAATTATATGGACATCATAATAATCAGTTAAACCCTCAAGAACACAAGGCAGGTTCACCTGCAGATAACAGCAATACTAGAGCAAACAATTTTACTGTGCCAAAATGAATTCGTCCATTATTCGGCTCAGTTGTTATTCCCTACTAACGTGTCTCATTGTTCTACTATTAAATGGCAATCGACATAACTTCAAAATCGTTCAATACCAAACGTACACTTTGAAGATTTTGCCAAAAGAAACATTATTACTACCCTTTTAATATATTATAGCATGCAAAGATATTGGATCTATATTCCGCAATAAATGTCATAGAAATAAATCAAGATACATTTCTTGAGGTTTTCAAAAACAAGAGTCTCAACTACAAACAAAGTACACAATGAATTGTACCAATAAACTTTACTTTGGTCCTTTATGAGAGGCATACTCATTTTATATGCTAAGACCGAGTAATTGCACAACTTAATTTTATCAAACAACGCAACGATACATCTTTATTTTCAGATTTTCGTTGTTAATCTTTGAAGAATTAGATAATATTAAAAATTAAAATATTTCCAATCCTTGTCCTGA
The DNA here is from genome assembly GCA_001932985.1 of Proctacanthus coquilletti. Lineage (NCBI taxonomy): Eukaryota > Metazoa > Arthropoda > Insecta > Diptera > Asilidae > Proctacanthus > Proctacanthus coquilletti. Next base: position 170,897 of record MNCL01000168.1, read on the forward strand.
TCAGTGGAACCTTTTGGATAATCAACTCTCCTTCTCTTACCTTATGCATCAGCCTACGTAGAGAATAACGAAGACACCCATATATGTACCAAAGGTACCTAATAAAACGGAAAGAAGCTAACATTAGCTTTTCTGAAGTTCAACGGAAAACAACTGCTAAATCAACCTCATGAGATGCAGTTAACTAAATTTAACAAACGGATATATGCCTTAAAGGCAAATATTATTCTAAATGTCGTCTGTGGAAATAACCTTTCTTAGGGTTCGGTTGATCATCGGTATCCTGAAAATTGACTGCGACTGCATCATTAAACAACAACGTCTCACTATGCAAGGAGGCCATGTCTACTCGACCGCCACCAAAATGACAACCAACCAATGTGAAAGATCTCAATACTGACGGAGATCCATCCAAGATTTCATACGACTTCTCATATAACAATCTCTGAATTCCTTGAAAGATGTCTTGCAACGGAAAAAACAAGATCTTCCCTCAATATTCATCCGCATGACATCTATCAATATACAGTTGATGATTTAAGCTTGCTTTTAATCATGGGTATTCTTTTAGACAAAAGTGCCACAAACCAAAAGTCCACAAGCCAATACCCATACCTCGATGCACAATACTATAAAATCGGAAATTTGAACACAGACGCAGTTCTAGAACAATTTCCTTCGTTTCTCTTCGGATCAAACAAAAAAAATGCGCTAGATGGCTTAAAAATTTCAACCGATTTTTTAAATGGTTCTTAACTTTTCTTAGCATTTTCAAAGATTGCCATGAAAATCCATTAATGGTCAGTATAGATACATGCTTCTATGCAATAAAAAAAGATCTAATCTGAATTCGTTCCTCTCCTAAGAAGGGCCTAAACTTGTGGAGTTCAGGAATTTTCTCAGGCTTATGAATCTACTGTGCGGCACTTACTTAAAAAGCTCTTCTTTTATAGAAATCTACAATACCACTACTCATTACAGAATGCTTGAGTGTAATCAAAAATATTTCCGAAGAAAATCAAACTAAAATTAATTACAATAAATCATAATAAAATGAAAATTCCATCAAAGTACATAAGTCATAGAAATTGTTGCCATTTAGCAAAAAGCATTTCCTTAATTAATAAGTTTTCTTTTTTACAAAAATCTCCTATTTCATATTCTTGAATCTTGTGGGAACTTCGTAAACACATTCCATATTGAACAAATTTTAAGTTTCCAACAAATGCTTGCGGGTAAGGGGAAAGAAAGGAAAGAAAATTTGATCCTCTTATGTGGGCTGAGGGAGTCATCAGCATGTTAAGTCCTTACTAATTTGTTCCAAATTATCAAAAACGCTGCTTACAAATGCAGATGAAAGACAAATTTCGTCTCTTTTTTAACGTATATGTGCAAGAGAGATAGTGACGGCACAATTTCGATGGCAGTTGAAAGTGCTAATTTAAAAAATACATTAATGGCAAAGCAAACCAGCTTTAATAGATTAGTTAGTCATTTGACTAAACCTTATAAATTCAAAATAAATTTAGTGGAGTACCATTACGTCCGCGTCAAAGGTTTGTTAGCACTGTCAGAATGCTGTAAAAACTTTTTGCATTTTTATCTCTGTCGAAGCTTCCATGCTTCTATAGTATTACCGAAATATGAATAATAAGAAGGAGCGACACTCCTTAAGGAGGACAATTTACCGTAATAAAAATTAAATCGGTGTGCGTAAGAATTTTATTCATGGACAGTGTAAAAACTATAAGTAAAAATGATCGATGTGCGAAAAGGAAAGGTATACTACTTATAGAAAAAGCTCTTCCCCTAGAATTGGGGGATGTTAAAAGGTGACAGTATGCGTATTTTCTATTTGGTGGTTTGCTTTCAATTTTTGACAGCAATTTATTTACATACACCTAAATCTCATTTTACGCGGTTTTTTTTTACGCGATTAACTCTTGCGCGGTTTTTTTTTACAGGTTTTACTTACTTTTACGCGGACTTTTTTTTACACGTTTTACTTACTGTTACACGGTTCGTAACGTTTTGTTCTCAACACAGTTACAAAAGCGCACACAAATTCCTGCACGAATATTTCTCCGATAAGCTGAGCAGAGTAGCTGTGTTGTCGTATATAAGGAAGCGACAGTGAATAAATGTCGACTTTTTTTTAAAAAAATATTTCTTTCTTTATATTTTTATCAACATATTAATTTAATTTTATTTATTTTACGCGGTCTTTCTTTGCACGGATTTTTTTACCCGGTACGCATCTACCGCGTAAAAAGAAACCGAGGTGTATTTTACTTGATCGCATCGATGCAAAATTGACCTAGGTAAATTCCCTGCTTGGAATGCCCTTGTAATTACAAAATATTTATTGCAAATTTGTTAATTTACAGTAAATCGAAGAAATAAATCGCTAATATGAAAAGAATGCGATCAGGGGGTGGGTGGGGAGTACTCAAACTCATTAAGATTTTCGAGATAGTTTATGATTTTATCAATTTTAACCAAATCCTTTAATGTTTTGATATTTGAATTTAACGGCTGGCGGGTGCTACATGTGTGTTATTCTTCGCTATTGCGTTCCTTAATCTTCATTGGTTGCTTGCAAAAAACTACACCATATTGGAGAATGTGTTGGTAACAACTACAGCATAGTTGAGAATGTGTTGCGACGTTCATAGTTGAGATATTTGATTGACGTCAGCTTGCTAGCAATATTTGTACTCTTCACACTTACCTTTAAATGCATTTGAGAAATTTCTTTCTCTCTCGAACCAACAGCACTTATGGAAGCAAGGGCTTTGGGATGCTTGAAAGCACTTACGAATACAACCGTGCATCCTTGTCATTTTATGCTCTCCATTGAAGTGTCGCTACTTCATATTATTCACACTTCGGAGCAGACCACTTTTATTTAATGTCAGTAATTATAGTGCATTACTGCTATTTGTTACTATCCTTTACCCGAATAAACGCAAATAGCTTTATATTATTTGCAAATTAAAATATTTAAAACTTTTAAACGAAGTGACGACATACAATTGAACCCAGTGGAAATGGGATAGAGTCATAAAGTTTTGACAATTTTAACGGTCACCTTGTCTTGCTACATCGTGATTATGGAGAGTAGAGAACAGAAGTACGACTTCCAGAGGGTTTTATTTAGATGCAGAAATTGAAACTAACACAGCGCCTTGTATAAAAATCATAACTTCTTTTAAACACTTTTACAACGTTAGTCAAATGCAATAATTTCCTTTTTGCTAACTTCACGCTATACTCACGCAGCTAATTTTATTTGGCAACTTCGTGCAGCAGCGCGGCTAGTGGCAGCTTTCGGAACGAAAACTATGCGGACGGCTCGCCCATGCAAAACCCGCTCGAATGCGTCCTCCTAATCTTTACTCTATAATCGTGAATATGTGGCCCTGGGAGATACAATTTCTTGGAAGTGCTTACTCAAAACCTAAGTGATCAGTAAAGTAATCAGATTTGTGCGTAGATGGACTAAATAATATAAAAAATGCATACAGCTCGAGAGCAATATTATAGTGTCTTACAAAATATTAGTGAGGGAGATCTGAAATATGTAGAAAGAGACTTGGCGTTATACGAAAAGGTAAATTTAGATTCGTGTAATGACTTCGTTTCAACTGAACTAAAAAAACAACAAACTTTTCAAATTAAGAAGTTAGAAACACATTGAACAACAAACAAGAAATGGGATTTATTATCCATGGAAATAGCGGCAAAACAAGTCGTAGCTAGCAGTCCGCTAACCTCTTGAGCAGAATGCTTTGTAACTACACCGGGGACAATCCCAAGAAATATTACGCGGCAGTCGGTAATAGGATATCACTGAATATGCATAGTAAAAAAAAGCGAACAAATCAATCACGTATATTAAGATTAAGAAAAGGTTTAGGTGCTTTATGTCTGTTGGTTGATAAGATAAGGAACTTGGAGAAATCTCTACGGGTTTTATGAAATTTGTGAACTGATCGGAATTAATTCTTAAGCCTTTTCGAGAAGTCCTTCAAGTCTGATGACGATACCCAATTTTTAAATTTTTAAATACCCTTGAACAATGTGTTAATTTTTGTTAAAATTGTGTAGAATCAAAATAAATCTATAATTTTTTTCTCATTTCTTTCTTCAATAATTTTCAAAATTAAATGTTCTGTAAAACTTATTTTAGAAGATTTAGGAGGTTGATGTTCAATTTGAAAAACATATTCTAGAGAAATATGCGTTTAAAGATTTTTCATTGTTTGTTAATTTTATTAATTTTAAATTGAAATTTTAACTATTTAAGTTTATATTTGCACAACACGTAAATGAACCGTTCTACCGATAATTGAGCCGTTTTCTTTGAAAGTGGTGTAAATCCATTTGGGGTCATCAAAAGTATAAATTTCTTTTAACTAACACTTTAAAAACGATCACATTATAAACTTAAATCAATTTAATTTTTAAAAAACATAAAATGAGAGTATTAATATATACCAATATTTTTCAAACCATTCAAATGCAAACCCTTAAATATCTTCATATAATATAAAATGGACTTACACCACTTTCAAAGAAAACGGCTCAATTACAAAAATGCTTTACATCTGCAACATAGGCCTTGACACCAGAAATTAATTTGAGTGCAATCATACCTGACGCTTTAAAGTAACATAAGGAACAAAGTCAATGTAGTCATAAAAACTGTTCTACTTTTAATGCCATAAATTAAATTCCTAACCTACCGGCATCTAAAATGGCTCTTATTTTAACGTTGTATTACAATATACACTGAATTTCTTGTAGGATATTCAGAATTCATGAGAAACATAACGAATCGATTCTTCTTATGACCCTACAGAATATGGTCCCTAAATAAGCCCCTGTTAAGTATTCGTTTCAAATTGTTTTGCGCTTAAAAATTGGGAACAAGAGTGAAATCAGCAAGCAAATGAATTAATTAAATTTTCAGATTTTTCGTAGAGGAACAGTATATGAAAGTAATAATAATAATGAAATAAATAATTATAAAGGTTTTTAAATTCATTACTTATCTTCGCGGCACTTCTTCTTCACAGATAACTTTTTGGCTAGGCTTTACGCATTTCTTTTGGATTTACTCATTTCTTTTGAAACTTTTGAAAAACTTGCGATTATATGCGAATATGTTAATCCTATATTTTTGCAAAATTTCATGGGATTTGGTGTCTTTGATTTTGAATCCATTTTTTGAAGTAGTGCAAATACACAACTTGCAAACTCTAACGCCTACGTTTCCAAAAGTAGGTTATAAAAAAATGCTTGATCTTTCGATAAATTTAGCTCGAAATAGAAAACTTTTTCGCTATAGAACTCTTAGTTTGTTAATTATTTTCAAATAGCTTCGAAACAATCAATAATATTTCAATTTTAAGACATTCCTGAAATAAAATATCAATGTCTTTTGATTAAGTACCCAAAAATATTGCTTTTTTTGTTTGGTTCACGAGTCAATTGAAACGAACAATATCTTACATCTAAGAACAGAATTGTCTATAAATTTCAAATTATGATTCTTATTTATGTAAGACATAATACTACTTGTTAAAAAGAATATTTAAAATATCGTATCACAAAAACTTCTACTATGAAAGATATTTAAAGAAAGGTTTTAATTCTTTTGCAATATTTTGGATGATTCTTTATATCAAAGTTACACATTTTGCAAAAAATATCACCATCATATTTCATGGAATTTATTTTACTGTGCATTTGCTTATCTCTTAGTTGCACAAGAGAGAGCTTATCGAATCATTCTTTTCTAAAATATTAGAAAAGGCTTCCTCTGGGAAAATGGAAAAAAATGCAGTTTCTTTGTGCATATAAAAAGTGTATATTTTCAGAACATTGCGAAACATCATCAATTTATAGTAACTGCATTAATATAATTATAATTAATTCATTTAAAAAGTGTATATTTTTTAATACTGTCCCAATAGTAATTAGCGCCGAATCGATGTAACGTACGCCTCAGACGGGTGCACCCATTAGAAACCGAAGAATTTTTAAAGAATAGGTTCTGAAATGATTAATTAAAAACAAAAAAAAACAAAAACATTTATATTTACAGAACATTACATTTTCATAAAAATTTAAAATAATATAAAATGAACTTTATTTTCTAAATGGACTTAGGTCCGTGAAAGGTTTAGTTGTATAAATTATTTTGTCCTAATATATCATTTCTATCATTTTGCATTTTTAATTCACCTTATAATTTTTTTAGGTTTCTTTATCATTTTTGCTTTTCGGCGGAAGCAAAGTTACCGCACAATACGCGCTACAGCGTTTATTGGTGCTCGTCAACAGTAGAAATGAACAATCAGATATTTTAGAAAATTATGCAAAGAGTAATTCAAATTGGCGAAACTCTTTGGTAGAGGCACTTTCTATTATAGGTGCAAATAAAATATTGCGAAAACTTGGTTTTTCAAGATCGGATCTAAAATTAATTTTTCTTCCGCATGTCGCTGAAGTGAGTTTGTACATTCATCCAGTATTAAAAGCTCTTTTTTTTATGTGTAACGATTTGAATCCAGCAGAAGCTGGTCGACTAGTTTTGGAAGTAAATGTTAATGAAACGTCGAATCATATTAGATTTTATGATCATCAAATGCTTGAAGTGTATATTTTAGATTGGTTAACGAAGGATATTATAAATGTTGGTGAATGGCCAAATGCAAGAGTCTCAAAGCCTCAGTTGGAAATAATTTTTCGATTTTTAAAAACAAATGAAAAAGACAGGCTTGAAGATATTCTAAGTGTAGTTGTTAAAAATCTTAATAAACCGCTTAAGGAGGAAAACGAAACTCGCACATGTCGCAATGAGAATGATAACAGTGGACCAAAGAAAAATATATGTAGTATAAATAGTAATGAACAATATATAATTCGGAAAGAATTCGCTGGGTTTATAGTAATTTTCAATCAAAAAAACTTTTATCGAGATGAGAATAAGGAGTTTAAGGTAAATATGCGAAAAAGTTTGTGAAAATATTAATATTCTTTTCTCAAGAATCAACTTCCCGAATTGCCTCTCAAAATGCGTAAAGGTACTGATATGGATAGAGATGAACTGAAAAGCACATTTGCAACGTTCGGCTATATTCCAATAACAATTGATGATTGCTCCCATATGGATATGATGCACAAAATAAAGGATTACGTCGACAGATCTGTGATATATGATTCCCTGATTATTTGCATTTTATCACACGGCATTGAAGGTAAGGAACCTTTAGTAAAAAATCAGATTTTTTAAGTGTATTTTGCTCTCCTTTTGGATAGGTGCAGTGTACGGAAACAATAGTGTGCCCGTCGAAATACAAGCTATTCAAACCATTATGGCTTCAGATTCTTTACTAAATAAGCCAAAAATGCTCATAGTGCAAGCATGTCAAGAAAAAAATAATCAAATACGAAAAGAAGATAATGCAAGTATTTATAATCATTATTTCAACAATTATTGTATTTCTTACCTTTAAGATATCACTTGAACAGTATGCCGCCTTACAACCTTCTGCAGTAGCTCGTCGGGATATGTTGACAGCTATTGCAACAATTCCGGGTTACACTTCCATTCGCCATATAGAAACAGGTACCTGGTTTATCCAAATTCTGTGCAGGCTCGTAAATCAACTAGGGGACAGGTGAGAACTTGTGATATTCTAATCCCCTCTTTGATTTTAAAATTTTAGAAAACATATGCTTGATATACTGGTAGCTGTTACCAAAGAAGTCGGTAAATTGAAAAGAAATCACAACGAATATATGGTTCCCCAATCATCTCAAACATTACAGAAAAGTTTTTTCCTACCCAAGCGTTTTTAGTTCAGTGTTAACAAAATCTTTAAGATTGGAGAAACAGAAATCTTCAATTATAAAATTCCTTAATTTGTAATATTTTGTAATTATTTATTAACTTTTTAATTGTTCATACAAACTGTTAAAATTCTTGTGACTATATTTTAAATAAATTCAAGAAAATTAACCAAAGTGTGTTTTCTATTTCATTAAATTCTTAATTAAAACTTTGAACTCATTAGACATTACGTTATTATAGTGTGTTGATTTAATAAATCGGTAAAAGTTTCAGAAATTCGCAAATTCAACAAATTTATAAAACCTAAAAATGTTTTTCTAATCTTGTGACCATGATATTCCAAATCGCATCCAAATCAGTCGATTCCATACTTTGTCACAATCGTATAAATCGGAATTACCAAAAATCATTTTTGGGCAAATTCAGTTTTGATGTAAAAAAAAAAAATTAAAGTTTAACCCTTTCACCACGGGCGATTTCCCCTCCGCGACACTTTCGCTGAACGAGCCGCCGCGCCAAAAATGTGCACCTCGATACCACAGTACAATACGAGGCATTTTATGCAGAGCGACTATAGTCGCCCGTAGTAGTGAAAGGGTTAGTTGTTTTAAACAAAGCTGATTCACGAAATAGTCAAGGATATAAAAATTGATATAAATTTGGAATTGTTTGACTCACCCTACCTAAAAAGACGCTGTCGTTGACACCGCTTGGTAAGTTCATTGGCTTAATAAAAAGGAAACAAGTTCTATTCAAATTCGGATATTTTAATTACTGCCTGTGGGTGATAAAATTGGCCACCTACAGACAAGCCGGCATTAAACAAAAGAATACTGCATCGAAGTATATCAAAAGGGGCAGTTTCGGCGATGTATTCTCCAAACAGGTATAAATGGCCAATCGGCTCATTGCATAGTTGGGATATAAGTTTGATACTCAACAGTGAGAATTAGTCATAATTTTACCGCCTCTTGCATCGGACGAACTACTCAAAACAATTTTTTATAATTGTGCGAAAGGTTGTAACTCAAATTTTATGTGTAGGCATTCGTCATTTGTGGCGATTATCGTGGTCAAACTTGCTTCAATGGTTATTCTTATGAAACTTCTAACAATGTTGATTCACAATATGAAGGAATTATTTATATTTTTCTAAATAATCATGTAAAAAGTCTCAAAAATGCGATTGTGTTTCCTTCAAACTATTCACAATCAATTTAAAAATAAATTTTTGTTTATTTTATTTTATAATTAAGAAACGCCACTTAAATGGCAAATTCGCTAAGTGACGTAAAAAACCAATGCCACTTTTCCCAATCGATTTGAAAAAGTTCAAAAAAGTTTTATTTTCTATAATAATTTGTATAACTATACATTCTTATTTTATATATTCGTGAGTTACCTATAAAATTATAAAATTAAGAATTGAATTTCCTCGATTATACTTCTTTCTAATCAAATTAATTTTCAGTGTGTTTATGCCTCACACCTTTATAAAGAAGTCGACTGCTTATAACTAAGAAAAGGTGTTGAATCTTCCAATGCGATTGAGTAATAAATTGTGTAAACGGACATAATTTTTCAAACATGGTATTTTATGAGTGATACACAATACGAGTTGACTATTGCTCTAAATTTATATGATATGATATTTGATTGGTTTTGTCACATCAAAGGATAATTGATGATAAAATCGATTACAATTGGTACTTTATTAAGAGAAATATAAATTTGCGATATTTCTGAACTGAGTAATTCTTAAACAAATTTGGGGTAATAAAATATTTTTTGAATTTAACAAGTATTTGCAACATTTCAAAATGCCTATCCATACAATAGGAATTAAATAAATGTTTATACCGTCCATACACTTTCCAAAGTGACTACCAGTAGAGAAAAACAAGCGATCAATCTTTCTGTGATTAATGCAGAAGTGGAATGAATTCAAAGTTAACAGATAAAATAGTTAAAAGTATAAATTCACTTTCCATATATTTCTCGGGAAAAAGGAACTTTTATAGTTTTTGATTCAATTATGGTCAACAACAACAAAATGAATAATCCAACGTTTAAGAATAAACCTAGAATAACCCGATCTTTAAAATAAATTAAGTAATTTATATGGTATACCAAAAATTAAACCAATATAATTCAACGATTAAGCAAACCAATTTTATAAAGATTAAATAGCCTTAAATTTATTTTTTAAAAAAAAGGTAAATTATGTACATAAAAGGTAATTACTAACAATAAATCAAGTCTTACAAATCTAAAATTCATTTTTAATCTTCTATCCACCTAGCTAAATTTCGGGCGACAAGTTCTTTATTGATGAACATAACATACTGGAAATAAAGATATAAATTAGTAAAATAATACTAAAAACAAAAAAAAAATGTACAACTCACATTGGAAGCAAGCTTGGCAAACAGGTGAACTTCGGGAACTCCGTAGTCGTTATATCCAATTACTTGAGCTTGCAAAATGAGCCCTTTTGTTAAATTAAAAAGTTCTTCGGCAGCTGCGGGTGACCAATCGTTTCCTACTTTTAATACAAATTTAAGAAAATGAAAAATAACCATATAAAATAGTCGAATAATATTTAATTACCTTTAGGTAGAATATTTGAAAGAGAACACTCAGAAGCTTGAAAAGGTGTGAACAAGAAATCTGCCCTAATTTGTCTTAAATCTGTTGTGCAAATTGACACAAAACCCCCAAAATCTAGTAGTTTAACTAAACATTGGCTTTTTTCCTCGTTGTTATTACAAATCACTTGTAATCTATACCATGTTCCATGTATTTTTCCAACACAAATAGCATTTTGAATAATTTCCGGTAACATTGGCGCTTCTTTTTGACTATAATACTCATTAAGGTGAATTTGTAAAATGGTTAATGATGGATGTGATGGATGTAGAGGATGTTGTACAAATAAGTGTCCTCCTGATATAACAGCGCTCACACTGACATCATTGTTTACACCTTCTATTAAACGCAACTGAAATAAATCAAGGTAAATTACGTTTTTATTTGAATATAAGGGATATCTAATCTTAGCTTATCCAACCAATAACGGTAGATGGCATACAAATAATCGACAAAGGAATCAAAATTATGTTTATCTTGTTTTGTTACGAGGTTAAACATAGTTATAAAATTGTTATATAAAATCAGCAAAACTAAAGTAAACAACTTTCAAAAATAATTAGTTTAGGTACGCTCTTTAAAAACGCACTCAAGCCTCATGTGATGTGATAATAGTTTTGGAAAAAAACTAAAACACCCGGCTTCAATGACCACAAGGCGATTTTTATTATATTATATATATTTTTTTTGTTGCAATTGATTTTAAATAAAAAATGGTTGTCCGAATTATTGTCATTATTGGTCTTATAAGCCGCTAAACATATTTTAAGTAATTTGATGATTAATTACCTGACTTTCCATTAGATTAAAGGAGTATACTGAAGGAACTATCAAATCCATTTTCTCTAGTGTTAAATTAGGATAAATATCCTTAGGTAATCTTGCACGTATTAGAGTTAATGCAAGATTAATTTCATATTCTGTGCCTTCAATTACACAAATTTTCACTTTTAAATTTGGATGTTTTTTAAACATTATATTTGTTTTGCTTTTCAATTTTATTTGATTTAAATAAGAACCTTTTCTACCACAAAGTTTAGGCAACAAATTGATCGGTATTAAAAATTGATATGTCTTTTTTAAAGAGTCTGAATCTAACAAAACACACTTTTTTTCTGCTTTAGTATTTAAATTTGAAGATATTTTAAGTTCTTCCATACTAGAATTTAATTCCATTTTTTCATCTATATTTACATTTTTATCATCTATATTTTCATCATATTCAGTATATTTATTTTCCAAAAATGAATTTTCCGGTGAAATTTTTGCATTTTTTGTAGCTGTGATAATAAAGGGTTCCTCTATGCATTGATCATTTGCTTTTGCACTTATTGTAATTGTGTTTGCTTTGACAGTATCAGGAAGATCAACAGAATAAAGAAATAGCTCGTTATCTTCTTCAATCGATTTTAATACTTTATTTTCATTTTGTACCATTCTAACGTTCAAAATTTCTGAATCAATTTGTTCGTCGGTCAAAAATGTGGAACATCGTCCAGTTTGAATATTTATAGGTGCCGACTTTCCTAATTTCAATTCACCAGTATCTTGATGTGTAGATTTCCTTTCTATTCTAAGTGAATCAGTTTGCTTTTTGATTTCATCTTTTTTATGATCGATTTGAAATTCCTCCGCATTATTATTCTCCATGCGCTTATTTTTATTACTATTTTTTCGATGCAACCAACAAAGTCCTATTATCAATGCCAATCCTGGCAAAGATAGATAAATAAGTGGTCGGTTGGAAACCATTTCCCGTCAGAGAATCTAGAATTAGGAATTAAAAATTAAAATTACTCAACCACTAAAACTTAAACTTAAAATATTAAATATAAAGCACCCGCATTAGTTTTCTCCAATATATACTTATTCATTCCCCAACATTAACAACATCGCCCTTAAAAATATTAGGAACAATGCATTACAATTTAAAATACCTTCCTAGTTATCTTTATTTTAAAGTTGATTTTATTGAAATTTTTATTTGTAGATGTTTTAAAAATTAAAAAGTACATATCTTTGGCAAACTTTTTTTTTTCTTTGAAAATTTTTATATACACAATTATAACAATTATGAAAAACCCGACATTCTGTTCACTCGCATTTATGTAAGAATATTTACACCTCAGCCTCTTTTTACGCGGTAGATGCGTACCGTGTAAAAAAACGAGTAAAGAAAGGAACCAGATAAACAAAATATACCGAGTGAAAACAGATTTGCAGAGAAGTAGAAAACTTGCGTTAAACTAAGGCAAAGTACACAAAAACCAATTTAAAATATAAAGATGCATTTAATCAAAATGTTTTATTTAATAAATATATTTCAAAGTATATTAATAAAATTAAATTAATATGTTGATAATAATATAAAAAAAAAACATTTTTTTTTTTGAAAAAAAAGTCGGCATTTATTCACTGTCGCTGTCTTGTATACGACGAATTATTTTCCTTTGAACTGGAACAAAATCAGTCTCACCGCCCGAAATATTTCGTGTTGTCTTTTTTCTGTAATATATTGAAAATGGTTAGAATATTTGTAATATTTATTTTTTTTAACGGAAAGTTACCTTTTATTTTTTCCTTTAACAATTCCTGGTATCAAGCCATGCAATTCTTTATAACAGTAAGGATAAAAAAATGATCTAGCTTTGTTCAATTTTATGTAAACAAGACGCAGAAATTTTACTTAAATTTATTTTATATAATGAATAATAGCACTTATCACTAAGACTGAATATTCAGAACCGATCTTTATTTTTAAGATCTGACTAACTTCTATAGTGAAAAGGATCCTTTCAAAAAATAAAATCAGACAAATTTACAAATATCAAAACATTCATTAAATAGTACAGACAGTCCTTTCTCCTCAAGGTCTCATATGAGACGACGAAGAATTTATCTCAATTAATGACTGAGGTTTTATTATTTTATTATCCTTGAGGAGAAAGGACTGTCTGTGCTCTAGCTGAAGCTGCATTAATTGCGCCAGATGTCTACAACCAATGTTCATCCATTTTCATATATTTTGCAAAACGAATTTTTCCCGGATTATATATTTATTTATATAAAACAAATTATTTTTATTTCCTTATGATAAATAACGAGTACGCTTTCGTAACTGTGTTAAGTACAACGTGTTATAAACCGTGTAAAAAAAGTCCGCGTAAAAAAAAAACTCCGTAAGAAAGAAGGTGTATATTTTTATAATAAAATACCATACTCAAACGTTAAAGTTAGGAGCGAAGCCACGCAGGTACCCGTTAGTTTAAGGACTAATATTTTATTATGTATTTAAATACTGATTAGAACCAACCGAAGTCGACGCAAATCCCCATCGAAATACAGAATTATATATAAGGTATCAGTGCATACATCATTTATTCGCAATAAACTGCGTTTTTCTTATAGGCTCTTATAATACACGTGCTATATGGATTTCCTCTCCTTAATAATCCTCAATAAGATCTGCCAATTTTAAGACACAAATCTTTTTGTTGTGTGCTGTGCCCACCCTTAGACCAGAACGGGAATATTTAAGAAAATTCTCTATTTAAAAAAGAAACCTTTAGAAGATCATTCAATGGTTTACCCATCCATTTCCTAAAGTCAAAATCACTATTTGGGCTGGATAAACGATTCAAGTTGAAATTTCCCTTAGTAATAAAGCTTATTAATTTACATGGGCAAAAGTTTAAGACCCTTACTTAGGTGGGTTGCGAAACACATTCGTAGGCAAGATGGTGCTTTCCGAGAAAATACTCATTTTTCAATCTATCTATCCGCAAAACGGCGCCAAAACCCACTACTTAAGTAAAATGTTCTTAAGAATCTTTAATTAAGTATCTTATTTTCTTACCTAATGAAAATTTTAGTGAGTTTGTAAACAAAAAGTGACGTTTCCTGCAAATTTTAAATCCTCTAATACAATCAAGTAGAAGTAATGTTTTGTTTGAGCTATGTGATGTAGTTAGTCGATATATTCGCTGACCAGTTTTGAGTCATTTAATAGGCACTCTAAAGCTTTTAGTGGAGCCTAGCTGTCTGACTAGGCAAATGTCGGCACATATCGTCTACAATTTTGACTTGGAAGATTGAAATATAAAATGTGTATGTTCTCCGTCTCTCCATACACAGTAGTCCCGGCAAGACCTTCTTTCACTGATCCATTTGTGTAACACATCGACCTACTTGATGAGGGTATTTTCGTCAAGTATTCGTCCCGAACTTTATTCATTGGGAAGATATCCTTGATTATCTGGATCGACTTTTGGATTGATCGATTTGTAGAATCAATCCTTACTAGTTCGTCTCAAATGGCTGTATGACCCTCTTTGAGTATTATCTGTCGCCCATTGATTGCAATTATGCAGCCGATATCGCCTCTCCTTCTACGATGATATCTATTAGAACTAATGAGAGTGCCATTTCCATAGATTACCAAGCAGGCCAATTTTTATGGTTTGACTTATAGCCTCTTTAAGTTGACTAGCTTTAGACTAGCAGACAAAAGCCAGAAAGCTGCAATAGCCTTTCGTGCCTTTGAGCCAACGTGCAATTTTCAGTTTAGCTTCTTATCCATTGTTATACCAACATATTTAACACTGTCAATGTAGCGTATGAACTTCACAAATATTTTCAGGCCTTCACAAATATTTTCAAGCCTTCCAACTCCACCTATTTGTGAAAACTAATGCCGAGGTCTTTTACAAGTTAACATAAAGATTCCTCTCTTGGCATCACTTCTTCACAATGCGCAATTCTTGCTGCTGCAGCTCGCAGAGCGTATTCAGGAAATTACCCCTTTTAAGCAAGACAATATTGTCAGCATAGGCAACTGCAAAGCAACCCATCCTGATAAATCTACTGATAAGGTCATCAACAACCAGACACCATAGTAGTGGAGGTAAGATGCCTCTCTGGGGACATTCCCTTGCCATTTGTCCATTGGCTTCGTGATTTTAAAATTTTTAAATGTTTTATTTTAATCCACCTGGCAACGGTTGAGTCAATGTTATGATTCATCATATAAGAGCTAACCGCTTGCAGACCGGTATTGTCAAAAGCTCCCTCGATGTCTAAAAGGACTCCTAACAAGGGGATTTTGCTTACTATGACTTTCTCTAAAATGGTCACTCTTTGATGTAGAGCAGATTCTATTCGGTAGATTTTCCTTTCTGATATGCATGTTGAGCTCCATGCAGCGGGAGCTCAGACAGACAGTTCGATCTGATGTACTCGTCCACTACATTTTCCAATGTTTTCATCAAAAAGCTTGTTAGCGTGATTGACCAATATAATTTCGCCAGTTTGTAGCTACTCTTGCTAGGCTTAGGAATATTTATCTTCGTTTTAATTCAGCCTCGTAAAAGCTATAATAACAACAAAATAAACTTAACGACTAGTATCTTAATATCTAAAGACTTAATAGCTAAGGGACAGGGCAGAGGCAATAAAAGACCGAAACTGGTGATTAGGAGGCAAGTTTTAAGGCGCCTTTGAGAGAGAGTTTGTTCAGATGAAAATCAAAAGTGGTCAGATTGCTCATTGGAGCATTCTTGTGATGGACTCAAAATGGTAGTAGTTAGTGTGCTGACAGTATAAAGGGAAAAAAGGAAAGGATCTGATGTTACAGGCATTGGTGTACAATGGTATTGCTCGGAGAAGCAAAGGACAAGCGATGGCTCCCGTAAGTAAGCGAAGGACAAGCGATGGCTCCCGTAAGTAACTGATGGATAAAGAGAACGTCTGATATGGTACCTCGACGTTTACTCAGAGGTTGTAAGTCGATCAGTTTTAGACGATTTTCGTAGGGTGGGCTATGGAAGTTGTCAACCAAAGGAGATGGCGAAGAGCGAAGCGGATGAATATACGCTGCACTAACTCAATCTTGTTAATGTGGGTTACTTGGGTAGGAGACCTTACCTGGCTAACGTACTCGAGCAGAGGTTTCACAAAGTTTAAAGGAATTTTGTGAAATATCAGAAAACTCCCTAGACTAGCGTTTGACGAAGCCGAGGGCGGAGTTAGCTCTGCTTATGAGGATGCAAATTTAGTTCTCTATCACAGATGACACCCAGATCTCGCAGAGAAGTGACAGAAGGAATGGGTTGGTCGAAAAACAGATAAACCCTAGGGAAGGCGTTTGTGGGAGTAGCTGATGGTCTTGATGTTTGGACCCATTGAATTCGAGGAAATTTTTGGCGTACCAGGTGGAGAAACTGATGAGATCTTCTTGCAAGAAGTGGAAATTAACAAGGGACGAAATGCGTTTGGGGTTTTTCATGTCATGAGCATAAATTGGTAGCTCTGAATGCCTGATGATACATTCTCTACATCGTTAATTGTTAGAATGAAAAACAATGGGCCAAGATAGCTGCCTTGTGAGACATCTGAACGAGCAACGAAAGGATAGGAGTTTAATAGGCCGAAAAGGACACTGTAATGGCGATTCTCAAGGTAGGATTTGATCTAGGAAATGAGGCTTAGTTGAAGACAAGGAACTCAATTTTAAACAAGATAACGTTGGGAAACAAAGGCTTTGCTGAAATTGGTGGCAATGACATCAACTTCGTCACTGTTTTCCATAGCACAAAGGGTTTTGGAAACAAAGTCAGTGAGGTTGGTGGTGATGGATCTGCCTTTAAGAACGCCGTGTTGGAAGGTGGAGAAAATAGGTCTGCAATGGAAGAACATAGTGTTGTAGATTAATTTTTCGAAAAGTTTGGGTATGCAGGACACTTTGACAATAGGTTAGTAGTTAGAGATGTCATTTTGGCAGCCTACTTTATGGATGGGAATGATGAAAAAATTTTTTTCATAATTGAAGGAAGGCTCCCTATGCGATCGAAAGACGGAAGAGGAAAGTAAAGGGTTGAATTAGGTGGTGCACACATTACTTCAAGACGATAACTGGAAGGCCGTCAGAACTAGGATTGAAATCATCATCCAGTTCATCAATTTTTTGAGCAAAGATTTCTGGGCCTGTGTTAATGGAAACCATGGAGGATTGTGGGAAATTGAAAGATTGGCTGAAGAAATGTGCAAAAAGGTTGATTTTAATGTTAGGATCACCTGAAGAGGTGTCTGCAGGTTTTAATAAAGGCTATTCTGGCTCCTATTCAGTTACGCGGTACTTATCCGAAGACCAGAACAGCTCTGTAAAGCCTGACTCTAGTGATTCGCTTATGAGAGATCTAGTCCCTTGTAGTATGGCTGGGAAAATTCCATCCTTCCTTGAACTTTTGTAGGGTGAGGATATTAACTCAGCCCATTTGATTTTACCCTCAAAGATCACTGATCGAGCCGCACGTCAGTCCTGTTAGTCCGGTCCATACAGCTCATCGACGACGTCCTCGGTCACATTTTCGCAACCAGGAAAATCGGTTTGCAGAAGATGCTTTCCTATAGAGAGGCCGTCATCAATGTACTCACCATTTGGCAACTGAAGCAATCCCAATAGTATAGTTCTATCATTAATTAGGATTTTGTGTATCCTAACTGATTCTCTAGTGCTTTATATTTCGATGCAGAATTTTTCCAACTCAACAGCTTGGCCAGCTTGATCTCTTTTTTTCAGCCGCTGCTGCAGGGAGCTCCAGCATTCCCATGATAAGTCAGGTTTGAGATGTTTGGCTCTGTAGAATTGTTCCCGTATTTTCTTTTTAGCAGACCGAAATCTTTTTTTCCATTATGAACTCTTTTTGAAGGTGTTTGGCACTATTTGAGGACATGAATCCCATAGCTGTGTAAGAGCACACTTTCCAAGGATTCCGACCATGACGTCGATATCTCCTACAGCATTGGTCTTGAGCGACGGTGTCGGTTGAAGCAAAACGTTTAGAATTCACAAGAAAATACATGAAATGGACAACAGAACGGCGGCATGTTGCCTTTTTAAGTGAGAAGAGATTTTCTTTGGTCTCGATGGTTTTCCTTTTTATTCTTACGATCTAGGAAAAGAACCGAGATACCTGTCACGACAAAACAGCAGATTAGGAGCCATTACGTACTACGGACTGATTGGTATCGTAATGATAACTGGAAGACAAGATGTGTCTAAGTATAGACAGCGACTGTGAAATCAACTTCTCTCTCATTATGGAGAGTAGAAATTGGATTTTTCAACATGACTTTGTTTCAATTCTTACCGCATAGACGGTTACCCGTTTTTCGGAGGTTACAGGAATTTAAATATTGGACTGGGCACCTTACTCACCCTGTTTAAATATAATCGAAATTCAAGGGGCTGGTTAGCAAAAATTTTCTCGCCAACGGCATGCAGAACGAGCCTTTTGATGCACTAATGGACGAAATTTGAAAGATTTGGAGAGAAATCCTTTCAAAATTAATTATAAGTTTCAATCCATGCCCCGAAGAATATTTTAAATTATATACAGAAATGACAAGAATACTAATTATTCATACATATAAAGTATCTCGTCATAAATTATTTACATAAAAAATATTAGCCAGCAAACACTAATCCTGAGCCTAAGCATTTTTTTCGCAGTGTATTCCTAAAATTTCCGATTCTGGATCTTTCCTTATTCGATTCGACAATGTTTCTGAATTGCAGCATTGAATTTGACGTAATTTCGTAAGTAATAAAAAAATATGTAAACTTTTATGAATAAAATTTAACTTTTTGTTTATATGCGCAATATAAATTCATGGAACAAAAATTGATGACTTTTCTGGAAAAATTAAGCGAAAAATATAACAATACAAATTTTGTTTGTGTGAATATTTAAGAATTAAACGGGTATTTAAATGTTAAATGCAACGTTTTGAATCAGCTGGAAATTTTCAGTTCTGTTACCATTTTAATGTCATTATAAATATCGTTTGCATTGATATTATCGAAAACTAATAAAGTATTTCTGCACTATTTAGTACATACGATAGGACGGTTATACGCTTTAGGCAAATTATACATCACAACTGCACTAATCCTTTTCGCTCGCAAAAACAGACACACTTTGAATTAGAATTTCTCATATGCACGCACCTATGTAAATATCAAAATCACAAATAAATTCGGTTTTGTTAACATAAAGGCGTTAAACGTTAAAAAGCTTCATTGGCGCAAGTTAGAATAAACAAATTTACCATTTTTCTTAGGCACATCATCTAGAAATGTGGTCTTAATGAATATCGATTTCATAAAACCTACAATTCCATACCGAATTTTTAACAAGTTCACTAGTTTTGACATGAGTTAGTACATTACTTCCGTATTTTTAAATTACTTGCAAATATAAGTTAGAAATTGTGTTTAGGAAAAGTATTTTTTTTAAATAGCCGAAGATAATATATCTTTAGTTTAGAATGTTCGTTGTGATTTCTGTGGAATGCTAAGACAGCTCTTTTAAGATTTAGTGCTGAGGAAAATCAGTAGTTAAAAATCACGTTTTTATTTCTTTTATGACATTCAGCGATATTTGAAAAATGCAGATTAGATCAGTGTACGGATCTATGTAAAAACATTTTAATGCAATTTTTAATCGTCGTTTTACATATTTTTGGCGGTTTGCGGGTGTAAGTCAGTGCAAAATCTCAGATTACAACACGAAAAACTTTGCCAGAACATGATTTAGAACTTCAATATTTTGGATAGTAAAAAGTGTTCTTTAATATTTCTCTATTTATATTCGTTTTTCATTGACAACTGCGGTTAAATTTTAAAGCGTATATCGCGATATCTCAGGTGACTTTTTAACTATTTCCTTAAGCTTACTCAATGTTTTTAATTCCAGGCATAGTAGAAATCATACTCTTGCTAATGACTCGTTAAGAATTCAGTGAATTTCACTTAGGTATGTGCTTTCTGCTATTCCTTTACATTCCTACTTCATAATAATACATGTCAATTTGTTTTGAAAATTCAGCAGCGGTTAAAGGCAAATGTATACAATTTTATTGAATTTAAACGCCTTAGTACACTTTTTCTTTACGAAAAACTAATTTAACTACGTTGTTTACAATGTAAACCGACTCAAATACTATACCTACGATATTGTCCAATATACTGAAAGTACAATATAATACCATATTTTACGAGAAACCGACAAATGTAATATTCGAGAAAAATTCTGATTAACTTACAAATAGTTTTACACATGGATTCATTGAAAATCAAAACCTTCTTCACATATCCATTGGACTTTTCTCTTCGCATTAAGATCGTTTTAATGCTTTTTCTTAAAATTTTAAGGTTAGAGAACGTGTCTCCTTTCAAAATATTCAACTTACAACACAAAACAGCAAATAAATCTCAAAACAGAGAAGCCTCCCACTTGAACTTTAACTCCACTTTAATATTACTCTTAACAACGCGACGAAATTAATACACGTGTCAACTTTTAGCCCCAAATTCAGTTCCAACTAAAATACCAGCAAAAATGGATACCGACATCTCATAACACGACGCAATACCGAAGGATGCAGCACAAAACGATAAAAAGTATTACCAGACTAGATTATCTGCTTACACAACAACGGTCTTCTTCTTATTAAATGAGACACACTTTAGGAAACCTATTAGATTTTTTTTCTATCATGAAGGAACAAATGAATAAAAAACTACTGTACTTATGAAATAATCTTAATCCAACCAAATTATGCAATTAAAATTGCTCTGACCAAAAGAAGATATTTTGCATAATTGTTCAATACTACTCTTTGTCAAAATAGTACAAAATTATTAAAATATTTTTTCGATTTTCTAACAATGTAACTTCTAAAAATTTTTTAGTTAAAATTTAACCGAAGTATGAATAACATGAAGGAGCGACACTCTTTAAAGAAGAAAATTTACCGTTATAAAAAATAAATCGATGTGCGTAAAAACTTTATTCACAAACGATGTAAAAATTATAAGTAAAAATTATTGATGCGCAAAAAGGAAAGGTATACTTAGCAAAAGCTCTTCCCCTGGAGTTGGAGGATGTTAAAAGGTGACAGCATGCGTATCTTCTATGTAGTGGTTTGCTTACAATTTTTGACACCAATTTACATATTTTGCTGTCGCATTGATAGAAAATTAGTTTAGGAGAAATATCTGCTTAGAGTGCTATTGTAATTAGTAAATATTTATTGTAAGTTTGTTAATTTACGGTAAATCGAAGAAATAAAACTCAAATATGAAAGGAATGTGATCTGGGGGTGGGTGGAGAGAACTCAAACTCATTAAAATTTTCGAGACTGTTTATGCTTTTATTAATTTTTAAAACAATCCTAAACGACATCGCATCAAAATCCTTTAAGGTTTTGATATTTGAATTTAACTGCTGACAGGTGCTACATATGTGTTATTCTTCGCTATTGCGTTCCTTAATCTTCATTGGCTGCTTGCAAGAAACTTTGATTGAAGTCAGCTGATTGCTAGCAATATTTGTGCTCTTCACACTTACCTTTAAATGTATTTGAGAGATTTCTTTCTCTCTCGAACCACCAGCGCTTATGGAAGCGAGAGCTTTTGGATGCTTGAAAGCTCTACCAATACAATCGTAAAGATCTTTCGACTATTTGCATCCTTGTCTCTTTTGTGCTCTCCATCGAAGTGTCGCTACTTCATATTATTCATACTTCAGTTATAGTCACAGTTATAAGAAGGTTGAAAAAGCACATTTTAACTTGAATTCCATGTCACAATATTTTATAAAGAAGTGGACTGTTATTTAAACTTGAACTGTACAATTAAAGGCAATTGTGCGCGGAAATTTCTAATTCATATTTAATGATTATATTCTCCAAATGTTTTAACGAAAGAGAAGTATAGAATTGAAACCATATAAAATACTAGGGCTTTCATTTTCTGTCTTAAAATCCTATCAGCGTGTTCCAAATTAAAACAAAATGTATCCAAAATTATTCGAAGTAAATAAAAGCTGAATTTCAAAGTCATGAGTTTACAAATTTTATATTTCTTATTGTCTTGTTTTTAAGAAGGCAGCATGTTTACTAATGTTTATGCACTACAATTACTGCGACAATCGTTGTGAAAACATTTGTTAAATTCTTAAATTTTATATAAAAACTATTAACATTCAATAATCTTGCTTGATTAATTAAAACCATTTTTTTTTTGTAATACTAGAAAAATATTAAATACAAAACTTGTATCAAATGAATCATTGAAATGAATCAAATGAAAATTGGAAAGAATGTTCGCTTGTGGGCGAAAACGAGCGAGTGTACCAGTTTTCCCTAAGCAAATTGTAAAATACAGGCGTATACCTCTGTGGGGTGGGAATTTAAAACATCGTAAAGTAGTTTCTTTTAGATCGTAATAAAACCCTTAATTTTCAAGCATAGGTGACCGCTATATAACTTTCGTGTAACTTTTCTTCTACGGTCTGTCTCGATAACTGTGTAGTCAAAATCAACAATTGTATAATGGCAAAAAATTGTACCCGATATTACTAAAATAAGTTGGACAATTAGCACTCAACTACGTAATGATTATTAATTTATAAATGCTTTATTTATATAATATAGAATAATCCCAATTAGGTATGCAAATGTGCTAATTCAAAAAAGTCTTTGAAAACACAAATGAAAATAATTATTTAAATGACTTATTTTTTAGAGGTAAAAATTTTGATTTTACAATAAAATGGTACCTTCCATTGTCACATTTGTGGAAATATCATTCAATTTACATTTCATTCGCTTTATTAATCCTTAACACATTCGCGACCGTTGACGTGAATTCACGTCATTTCAAATTCTACTCCTGGTTGCCGTTAACATGAATTCCACTTGAAATTCCTGTTTCTGAATGCTGTAACATTATCATATTTATGTGTTATAATTCCCTATAAAATGGACAAACAAATAATAATAGGAGAGAGAAAAATAATTTACATAATCCCGGTATTGTTTTATTTAAGTGGTAAAAATTGCAAATTGTATTTGATTGTATTTTGATATTTCAGTGCTTTCATATTTGTACTTGTTTCCAAACTACATGTAATATAATTTTAAATAAAGTAAGCATAATAATACCAAGTGGTCTATTATCTATCTAAAAAGCAAGTATACAAATTATGAAAATCTTTTTATTTTGAATAACACATATTTACAACATTGATACAAGTTTGCAGGCAACCAGCTTCAAAATTTCATTATTTTCGCGGGTACTCAGTATTAGAAACGTAGAAAATTTGCCGGTCGCGAATGTTTTAAAAATGATAAATATTTTAAACTTTTAAAAAGTAAATACATACATAAATAGCACTTACACAGTTTTAAGTGCATTAGTCAGATTGAGAACAATATGGAGCTAATTACATCGATAGTCTCCATCTTATCATACGAAGAGTTTCTCTGCCAACAGAATATCCTTGAAGAGTTCACTTTCCCAAAGACGAAATCTAAAAACATTTTCGATTTCGTTTTTCATATTAAAATCTCTGATTTGATGCACAGCCTACAGTGCAATTTCAAATCAAACGACGCATTTCGCTAATCACTTTTATTATGTAATAATAAATATAAAATTGTATTTTACTTAAGTCTATTTCGAATGCATTTCTTATTTCTTTCATTTGTTTCTGCAGTGAGTGCTGTTCATTGATGCGTTTTTAAATATTTTTAATTAAATGAAAATATTGAATTTACTTGATAAACTGATTTTTCTGCTTCACTTTCGAGACAGTTCCTTTATAACTTTGCTTCATTCATCCTATTTTCAAGTTCTGACTGATAATAGTCCAATTTCTCCTCAAACTTGATTGCTTCTTCATTTTTTCGCATATTGTTTTCATATATCAAATCCGATGGTTTCGTTGATTCCATCTCTACATTAGAAAAATAAATTCTGCAGCCTATCGTAGGTTGAAATGGAATTCCAATGCGTAAAGATGGGGAAAGTTCTAGTGCAGGATTTTCAATTCCCTTAATATCTTTTACTTTTTTCCTATCGATTTCAAAAGTACTTGTTGTGTGATTTTCTTGTCCTGTGCAAACATTAAAATTGGATTTTATAATGTGACTTTTATTGGAATCTCCACAAACTGGACGTAATATCTAAAAAAATATATTGAAAAAAAGAATTTACAACAATTAAATAAGAAATATCAAATCTGCATACTTCAAAAGGATCATTTCTTTGCTCTGGTAACTCTAAATTAAGTGCGGCATTGACAAAGCAAACACCTTGTTTCTTCTTCTTTTTTAACGGCTTCCGTACTACTTCATAAAGATTGCCCTGTGCCGACAGTTTCTCTTTTGCAATCCCTTTCACTTTCAAATTCCTATTGATGTTTGCACTCGATTCCACTTTATTTACAGTCATTCGCTTAAATAATTTCAATTTAATTTTCCGTTGGGGTGATGAGCGGAATCCCGCATTTGTTACACCTTGTAATAGATTTGTTTTCGGTTCATGTTTCCTTTTCAAATGCGGTGTTTTTTCCAAGTTTAGTGAATTCATAATTCTGAAAGAAAGTTTAAATTAACAAATTAAGACTGAAAAATAAGACAATTATTCCCATTTTATAAGTCTTACAATTAATTAAAAATATATTAGATTTAACAAGTAGTGTGTTTTTATATAAGCATCTTGTGCAAGGTATTTAGAATTTTAAAACGTAGAAAATAACGCATTTAAATGCCAATTACGAGCGGGTGCATGACCGAGGTTGAGGATGAAAATTGACGAAAATATTCAACACCTTAGACAAAAAATCAAGCATTCCGATCCCTCTTCTTACGTCTTTGGACAAGGAACGCAAAAGTTGGCCAAGTGTCATTGTATTCACTTTTTTTCGTAAGTTACGTTTTACAATTAAATCCACATAAAATACAAAATACGAAAACGGTCAAATCAATCTCTGAGAAGAGTAGTTTTTTAGTAGTGCTTTGGTCGTATCAAAAGTTATAATTTTAATATCACAGCACTAATCTCTACTACGAATCGATTGAGCCAAGAGAAATGTTCCGAACTCACATCATTTTACAACAGACTTCACTTTTCAACGCTTGTGGTCCTAGAGAGTGGACAACCCACACAATTGTTCCCATCAATTCAAGGAAACTGTGAAAAGGCCTATCTCGTCCATTGGGTCCTCAAATCCTTGAGTTGAATTTAGCATATTTCTTACGCCCTTTTTGCACTAGATATAAAACTGTTGTTAACAAACAAGTGGACCCGCATATCGTCTCATTCTAATAAAATAATCAAAAACTAAAGCTCAAATAATTACTCAGGTCAGAATCCCAGCTCGAGAAAGCAGTGAAAAGGTGCACTTCACAAGTTCCTTATTTCATGTTCAAATCCTTCCTTCTACATAGGATACACTATGAGTTAAGAATATTTTGTTAATAACTTTTATTACTTACTTTTAATAAGAAATTTAATACGGACTATACACTTCTACTGAATTCAAAACATGACCGCTTTGTTTTACAATGCGTTCACTGAACTGTGTCTAAAAGTCGTTCAAGTCGAATTTTAAAAAATCTGGTGGCTTATATCTCTGAGTAACGTAAGAAAACGAAGCGGAAATGAAGTAAGGATATTAACGTGGCTATTCCTTTTTTGAGGTGGAAACCTTATTTCTCTCAAACGAAGGGATCGAACAATTATGCAAGGAGTATTGCTAAGGAAATGTATAAACAATGCTCAAGTCTTAATTATAGTTGGGGTTTTACAGAAATTGGACTTTGAAATTAAATTCAGGTTCCTATCACATTTAAAGCGAAAGTGTGCTTAGAATGCTTTTCCCATAGATTCCCAAAATTGAACTAGAAGCTCTTTACCTACTTTTTTTTTTCTTTACAAAAGTTTTATAAAGCTGTGTTTGGTATTTAATAACATACAAACATATTTAGATAGCAATAATTTAAGGGAGGTGAATGACAGTACAGCTGGTCGCATTTGTCGCGAAGGAACTTACAGTCGGAAGATACGGACGAAGCCAAAGGTCGAACCTTCATTTTAAATCAAATGGAACTTGCTTTCCATTTAATCAAAGTTGAAACCGTTTAGAAGGCCTCAAAACTCATAATCAAAGTTTATTTTATACATAAAAATAAAAAACAATTGTGTTCTATATACAAAATGGAAGTAATCCATTTTCAATCAAAACGACTTGTCTAAGTAAAAATGCTTATCGTTTTATTCTCTTTCTTTCACTTCCTACAACAAAGTTTTGTAATTTTACGCTATGTGCAGAAAGCTGAAAAACATCCTGAATTTTTCATCGAATAGCAAACTATGTGAACATACCTATTAAGAAATTTTTAAAATATAATGTAGTAAAGTGAATACCATGCGTCTAGTTTCAGAGAATAAGTCGAGTATTGTTCAATATGTTTGTAATATTATAAACATGTACGATTTCTTTTTCGATTTATCACATAAGATCAATATGAATCAAGTCCTGTGTAATTGCTAATATATATTCATTAAAAGAAAAATATATCTGCGACAGTTTTAAATCTGGCCTAGTCAACTTTAAAAATAAAATTTGTATTAGTATTTGTATTAGTCGTTTATTTTAGATCTTTGCGAAGTGTTGCGGATTTTATAGCGGCTATTCCGCGTCGAATATTGGCCTTGAATTCTTCCACAGTTCGTGGCTTGTTGGCATAGACTTTAGACTTCAAAAAACCCCACAAGAAAGAATTTTGTGCTGTCAAATCGGACGATCTCGGTGGCCAGTTAAAAGCAACGGTTTTGGAAATTAGGTTACGAACGGGTACGCACGTTGCGTTTCCACAATTGACACGTTGTTTTGAATGTAAAGCTGTACAATAACAGCGCGTTTTTGTGGCGTGTACTGCAAAAATTGACGCTTCGAACGCGGGCTGTCGCAGGCTGGATTTAACAACCGGTGCCAGATGCTAAAACTTTAATTGGGCCACCCTACAGTTACCAACGCATTCTCTCCTAACAGCCAATGAAGTTTAAGGAACGCAATCGCGAAAAATAAGACAAATGTAGCACCCGCTAGTCGTTAAATTTAAATATCAAACATTACAGGATTGTTTTAAAAATAAATGGAATTGTAAGCAGTTTGAAAATTTTAGTGTAGGTTGGGTTCTCCATGAACATCCCTTGAGCACACTGACGTCATATTGGAGTTTTCTTTCATTGATTTACTGTAAATTAACAAATTTACAAGAAGTATTTTCTAATTACAAATGCATTCCAAGCAGAGATTTAGACTAAGCAAAATAAGTAAACAAATCGACGTGAAAAATGCAAACAAACCAATATATGTATAAAGGTACACTTGCTATCACCTTTTAACATACTCCAATTTCAGGGGAGGAGCTTTTGCAAAGTATCTTATTTTCCCATCAACCACTTTGCTTACAGTTTTTCTACTGTACGTGAATAAAATTTTTACAACAATTTAATTTTTATAACAATAAATTTTCCTCCTTAAGGAGTATCGCTATTTCATACTTCGAAGTTTGTATTCGAAGAACCATTTTTTCTGTGGTCTGAAACCGGTCGATTTATAAATCGTTTTTCCAAGCCTACACAAAAGTGTCAGCTGTCAAATATGTGCCAAATAGCTTTCAACATAGGTGTAAGTAGTCGTTAACAGATATTTCTGGTGAAGAGAAATTAAAATTAAAAGAATGACAGAGAATAAGCGGAATAGGAAATATAGTAAACTAAAAGTAAGTAATTGGCATTTCGGAAAGTTATTCAGAAAGAGAGATATTTAATTCTCTGTATAACGTCGAATATAAATTTGGAAGTTTGCAATAACAAGTGTTTATATAGTTTTCTATTGTCGTATAGAATTATAATAAACAAGTTCGTTTGAGCCAGTTATACAGTAAATTACATCATATCGTATCATACCGGCTTGAACGGGATTTTAGAACAACAGGCCTTCATACAAAAGAATTCGCGTATTCTATGGATTTCGTGACGCCAAGATGTAGATATATTTCAGTACAAGGAATATTGGAAGAATAATAGTTCTACCTTTGTTTTAAAGATATTAAGATTAGTTTTAATTGCACGATTTTGTCTCAGTGGGACTACGAATAAATGTGCTTTTGAATTGAAGTTTTAAGGACAAAGTGGAGCCCATGTTTCCGAAATTAGGCGAAGAGAAATTAAGGATACTTATGATTTAGGTCTACATCTCGGTTAAGTTCGTGAATGGCTCAAATCGGCTTATTAGTTCCAAAGTAGTATTTGTTTAGAAGTTTTTAAATATTTTCAAAAGTGTATTTTAAATTAAATGTGTACGAAGGGAAAGAGCGAAAACCCTCTTCCATCGGGAGTTTTTTTTTTACTTTGAAAGTAGTCTATTTTTGTTTTCCTTGATTCGGTTATAATTCAAATAAATTTTCAATTATTTCTGAACCATATTTTTATATTTAGTTTTTTTTTGTATATAGGAATCTAAAAGACCATTAATTTTAACAAAACGGGACATTAATAAAAATGAAAAATGTCAAGGAAAAATTACAGAAGAGGAAATACAGCCAAAAATCTTGCTGAAGGTTAAAGAAAAAGAACCACAAACTCCACATATAAGCATTGTTACACGGGAACAACCACTAGATTCAGCGTCAACACATGGTTCCAGTAGTTATTCAAAAGAAAAGGAAATCCCTCAAAATGTGTTAGGTAAATAGTAGATATAAATTTCAAAATTTCAAAGTCCATATTTTTAGAGCCATCTGTAACACCTGCGCCATCAATGACCAAACCTATCACATTGATTACGAGCATTAATTTTCAAGTGAATCCCAATTCAATGAAGGTGCTAATGAAAAGTAACACAGATTTTTTTGTGGTGGGAGTAATAGGAGCACAAGGAACGGGAAAATCAACAATAATGAATTTACTAGCTACAGAAAATGGCTATTTTGATATCTATAACATATTTAAGGATAAAAGTGGACTTTTTCCAGTAAAATTTAAAACTGGTAAAGCTTCGTCTATGCCTCGGACAGAATCGCTTCATATGTTTATTACAAAAGATCGAATGATACTTTTGGACTGCCCTCCCGTGTTATGTAATTCTTATAAACGTGATGCAACTACTAATGAATTAGATGATATTAAAATGATCATATTATTATTAACAGTCTGCCATCTCGTTATAGTTGTACAAGAGGATTGTCTAAATTTAAATTTAATCCGCCTGTTACAATTTGCAGAACTAACTAAACCTCATCAAGATGCGAAAACTTTTATAAATGATTATTTTCCAAATATCTTATTTGTTAAAAATAGAGCGAAAAGAGAAGATTTTCTAACGAAAGAAAGGCAACGAGTAGAAAGAATTTTGAAAGGTTTTTTCAAGGACTCACGTTTAAAAATGTTTTCTGTACAAAACGAGAAGCATAAACGTTCTAAACAAAATGAGATAGAACGGAATATAAATTATTTCGTATTTCCGGAAGTTAGAGGTAAAATTTGTTTGTTTCATTTCTTCTTAGTTTTATCATGTGTGTTTTAGATGATAAATTTTCCTCCCACTATCCGAACCTAGAAATTCTTATAATGGAGCTTCGTAACCACGTTTTTATGTCACCGAGAAACCAAATCTCTAATGGAACAGATTTAACTGAAGCTATGTGGTTTGAATTATTGACTACAACTACTTTAAATAAAAATCAATTTTTTCTGACTTCTTACGAAGAAGTTCGTCGGTGTCATACTCATAGTGGGTCAGATCAAGGACCGAAAGCATTGAATTTTGTGGATCCAATCGATTAGGTTGAAAAACTGGACCAAATATGATTGTACAAATAAATATAAATATTTTATTTTACTTTTTTTAAATAAAAAATATCTTTTTTAGTTTGACGAATCGTTGTTATTCAATGTGGCAGTCAGGTTAAGAAATGAAAGCAATGGAATTAGCTTATATATAACTTGTTGCCTACTAGTGGTCAGCATTGTGGGAACTCAGAAGTCATTTTAAGTAATGATTAAATTCATATTTTCTGTATATTAGAGTACTTGTCAAAAATTCCGAATTTTAAATTGAACATATGTTTGGGTGATTTGAAATATAATAAAATGGATATGATGACAAGTTTCCTGATTTATAAAAATAATATAGACAAAATATTCTAGTTAATTCTGTCAACAAAATAATTTTATATAAATAGCAGCGCGTAATTCTCTCTACGTCACGGGAGCGATGCGTGCAGTCGTTTCGACATTTTGAGCTCAAAGCCGATTCGATTGTACCAAAACGTGAGAAGAAGGAAAGGGAATTTTGAGTACATGTGCTAATTAACCCTTTCGGTGTTAAATAGTTTTATCTATGTAACCCACATGGCCGGAATTTTAGGTGCAACATATAGGCACGCATTAAATATATTACTATACATTTGTTTACAAAAAAAAAAGCATTTTCGAAAGATATTGAATGATTGGCTGGCGAATACTGAATTTTGTCTAGGAAAAAATCCTGAATTAAAAAAATCGATAGATAAAGCACGCTTGGTAAATATGGGCTTTAATATTCAATTAATGCTCTGCGCGACCGTTTGAAAGTTAACTTAGCACTAGTTAATATTCAGATTTAATCCTGAAATACAATATAATATTGCTTCTCAATAATAACATCGCTAAATTCTATAACTAATTGACTAATCGCGACATTGAAACTTTGATAAAAATGCTTTCTTGAGACTTTTTTTCTTTCTTTGATAAAAATGCCGCGAATTATATTACCTATAATATTAATAGATACAATTCATCAGAATTGTGCAAATACCCTAAGATTGGTTTTCAACTCTAGTAGGAACAAAACTAGAAATCCGTCCAGATGACGAGCTTACAGATTAACGTGAAAATCGCATAAGCGATTAGTGCTTGTATGTTGCAAATAGACCGGAAAAGAGACGTATGTACTTTGTAATACATTTTAAATTCTCTTCCTATTTTTTAACACAATAAGACTGTATAAATTCTTTATGTAACAGTAATATGTACTGATAATTAGCCTCGATGCATCATTTTTCGTCGTCGTATAAAAATAAAAGAAAAATGTCGGTTTGGTTCAATAGTGCATTTTCCACTCTACATTTCACTCTTGATAATTTTGATTCTCACAGTATTACAAATATTGTAAAGAATATTTCGTAAGAAAAAAAATGTTAGTCCTGACAATGACAAACGTTATATGAAAAAATAAAATTATTATTAATTTTAATTATCCAGTCCTCAACAATCCGACTTCTGATCTACTTTTCCTACTGATCCTCAGAATTATATTGATTTTAAATAGTGGTATATGAAACAAACAATACCACCATCATCAAGGAAATAATTCTCAATTAATGATAAACTTCCTAGCAAAAGTTATTCTGTCCCAGTTTTACAAATTTTAGTTGATTTTTGTTAATGTAAAGATACATTTTTTTTTCAAAAATCTCACTGATTAGTAAATTTAATTAAAATGGAAATCTTTTGCGTAACTTCGAAAAACCCCAACATTTTCATTTGATTAATTAATTTTAGATGTTTCTTTAAAAAAAGCACTTCTTTTTGTAACAAATGTAAATAGGACAAGCACTTTTTCTTTTATTCCTGAAAAGTTTAACAATTGTCTTCTATAATTAACGACTTTAACAGTTTTTGTCATCTTTACTTATATTTGTACTTGTACTTGGATTTACAGATTTACTTTCAAATATCCCCACAGACAGGATTGTACGAAAATTCAAAATATATTTCAGTACAGTAAATGTCTTTATTGATATATTTCTAGTCTTCACTTTGTTCGGCTTTCAATTTTTTTGATGGAGGACCCGACTGATCCATTTTGGATTTCTTCTTTTTCTTCTCTTTCATATCTGCTTCTTCTACAACGTCCAAATTAACTGATTCATCCTTTGAAGTTGAGGCTTTTTTCTTTTTTTCATGTTTTGATGACAACGTACTATCGTTTTCTGGTTCATATGTTAAAACCTCACTAAAATTTTTCCAATTATAACTTAAGTTTTAAATTTATTTTAAATTTCATTTTACCTTTTTACGTGGAATTTTTCTAGTTTTGCTTTTGCTTTTGCTGTTCCAGATAAGCGCCGAAGACTCCCCTCTTCTAATAAACGTAAGCGTGCTTCTAATTTTGCTTTGTGTTCTGCCCCTAATTCAAATTTAACATCTTCTCCAAATGCATCTACACGTGTTGCTAAGGCTGCCTTAGCTGCAAGCGATCTTGAAATTTTTCCCTTATTTTTTATACTTGCCTGTCCTATTAACTTAGCGTGGAATATTAGACCATATTTTGGGGTATCCTTTTTAGTTTTTAAAGCTCGGAAAAGAGCCTTTTCAGCACCTACAATCAATTTTATAATCAACACACTTTACTTAAAAGCATAAACAGTAAATATATACCAAGTATCTGGATAGTAGAAGCTGGATGTTTAGCTAAATTAATTAACGAACCAGCATGAGCTATTAATCTTGCACCAACTGTTTCTCCAACCAATACTGTCAAATTTGGAGCCATTGCCATCATTCTTGTTTTTAAGTAGTCATACAAGTGTATACGATATTGGTTAATAGATAAAATTTCCTCACAAAGCCCTTGAATATTGGTGATATCTTCTTCCGATATTTCAGTACCTGTACAAATACAATTACTAATCTTTTTGCTTTGGAATATATGCAAGTATAAAACTCACCCATTGAAATTTCTGCAGCTTCTTTAACTTTTTCTTCTACATCTTCCGGTAATATATCAGACAAATCTGAATTTATCATATTTTCCCTTGTACCGACAAGTTTAATAACTTTAACATACGAAATATTTTCGGTAATTATTTTCCCTAGTTCGGGAAAATGCCAGCCATACCTGTAAGAGTGTGGATGTAAGAAATGTATCTTTCTATGTTATTAATTTTAAACATGGATATATTAGAAATTCAGTTAAAAAATGAACTTCATTAGATTTAGTTCCTACACAATTTTCGGTTGAAGAATCCACAAATGCTTTATCATGGGCATAACATTCTTGAAATCTACGTATAAAAGGATATTATTCGTGACAGATGGTATTTTTCGAATGTGGTTCAATATCATATTTCAAGATGGACGAACTTCAACAATATGCCATTTACAAATATTTTCTTTTTTGTTATGGGACAACATTTGTAAAACTTTTTCTTCAAAGTATTTCGTGGACCAATTTGGAATTCAGTTCATAATTCCTTGCATACGTTTGGAACTTTCCAATACCTAAGCTATTGAATAGTTTGTTATGGAATTTTATCTCATCACTAGTCTGTTACTTTATCATGATTAAACTAGTGGACGACTCACTGATCTAGAATTCAGGCTGTGAATCTCGAAGTCGACTTATAAAAGCTTATAAAACTGTAAGGCATCCATGCTTGGGGATTTGAATACTTATTACATAAAATCGCCTCTAAAGCTTTGAAAACAATGCAAAAGAAATAATTCAAACAAAATCTTTAAATCACTCTAATGTAATATTGTAAATTCATAGAAGATACCAATCTATCATATGAATTGATAAATTTGTAGAATTGAAAATTAAAAAATGTTTACATAATTATTATAAAAAATACTTACCACTCTCTTGCACGCATAATGTAGTTATTTAGCTCTTTATCCAAATCATCTAACAGACATTGTGCTTGGACTATCATTGTGTCGATTTTATCAGGTGAAAACTTTAATTTATATCGGGAAAGCGAATGTGCCAGACCAAGGGCCATGGCTGTCATTTCTTTCTTAGGTAAACCAGATAACAGACTATCTGATTGTGTCCTAATGCATCGCAGTAATTCTTGTACTGCTGTGTTGCAAACACACTGAACATCAAATTTTTCCTTAATTGCATTTCCCAATTTAGAATCGGCTACCAAAATTTGTGATTGAACCTCTGCATTTACGAGCTTTTTTAATGTTTTCTTTAATGGTTTCGAAATTTTCCCTTCTACTGAAGCTGTTGCAGCAGCCAAAGCTTCTGTTGTATCAGTGAATTTCTCAAAATGTTTTAATTTTATACTGAAAAGATAATTTTATAAATTCTGAACACTATAAATTTAATAATTGTATGTAAATGCAAAAACGCCAGTATTATTCTTTATAATTTACTGACGTGTGAAATTTACAAACTCAGTGATATATGAAATTTTTGAAATTTCAGAATACACTTTTCTTCTGAAATGGAACAAATTTCATTCGAAATTGTAAGTATTGAAGGCAACTACAGAACCTGCCGCAAATACCATAAAATATTTTACAAGTAAATTAGTAAACGATATTGTAACTAAATCAAATCTTTGTTAATTCTTACAATATTCCAAAATTACAAAAAAAAATTACTTATATAATAAAAATCAACTCTTCCTACATTATGAACGTTAACTATTGGGTGTACAAATAAGTTTTGAGGGATTCACAAAAGATGTAACTAGTATTAAATCGCATCGGATCATCTTGTAACTATTTTCATGTTAAAGTGTCATCATTTTGCTCTAAAAATCAGTATGTGTCATGTCGCTGAAGTGTAAACAACATACTTTCTTTGTGCTCTAACCATGTCAACCTTTTTGCCAACAAAACACAATTTGCGGAAAGTGCTGCTTTTTGAAGAAAAGTGCAGCTGATGGACATAGACTGTTGTGTGAAGCATATGGGGAACATGCTCCATCAATAAAAACATGTGAGTACTGGTTCCGGCGTTTTAAAAGTGGCGATTTTGACACCAGTGACAAAGAACGCGAAGGGAGGCCAATAAAGTTTGAAGACGCTGAGTTGGAGGCGTTATTGGACCAAGATTCATGCCAAACTCAAGAATATTCATGGCAAGAAGCTGATGTCGTGCATATGGTGGGATCAGCTCGGAGTGATCTACTATGAGCTACCCCAGCTTAACGAAACCATCACTGGGGAACGTTACCAACAACAATTGATGCAATTAAGCCGAGCATTGAAGCTCAAACGCTCCCAATATGCCAAAAGACATGACAAAGTGATCTTTCAGCACGACAACGCTGGGCCACATGTTGCAAAAGTCGTCAAGGAAACTTTGGACGTGCTGAAATGGGATGTCCTATCTCACCCGCCGTATTCACCCGACATTGCTCTTTCCGACTACCACTTGTTCTGGTCGATGACTCATGGCCTGGCCGATCAGCACTTCACTTCTTACGAAGAATCAAAAAATTGGGTCGATTCTTGGATCGCCTCAAAAGACGAGGAATTTTTTCAACGCGGTATCCGTATGCTGCCTGAAAGATGGTCTAAGGTAGTAGAAAGCGATGGGCAACACTTTGAATAACATACATTTGTACCAATTTCTCTGAATAAAGCTTCAAAGTTACAAAAAAAACCTTCAAAACATATTTGTACTCCAAATATTATGTCCCTTTCCTTATATATTTGCTGGATTATCACCAGTTACAACCTAAAAATGTGCATTTAACAATAGCAATGTTACAACCCCCAATCAACCTTTAGATATTTTTTAGATACCGTCGTTATTCGTTGAATGTAATTCATTTTCTAATTGCTGTCCAGTAAATATTTTAGTTTTTATAATTTTTTATGTTTGAATTAATCCTACCTATCGCTTATGTGTATTCAAAAAGCCGATTTATTTATACTAGGCTCTCTAATAATGTAAGCAAAGTGTAAATCTGTAGATTTATTTTAAAATAGTTTACTCAAGCAAGAATAGTGCTATTGGTTATAACTAACTTAGTTCAAAGATTTTATATTAAATTTGATTTTATGTTGATTATTTGTATTTAAGCTATTACAATGTAAATAAGTTGCAAGAAATTGCACATTTTGTGTAACTATCTTAATTCCAAAAAATACTAATAAAAATCTAAATCCTTTCAACAATGCAAAAAGCGGCGAATCAAAATCTCTAGGCTTTGCGACCAAAAATTACAAGCCGATTTTGCCGCTTTATTAACCCTTTCGCTACGGGCGATTTCTCAGCCACGGCACTCCCGCTGAACGAGCCGCCACGCCAAAAACCTTACTCATGCCATCTTGCAACTCGATACTACAGTATAATACGCCGCATCTTTTGCAGAGCGACTATAATCGTCCGTACGCCAGTGGCATTTTATGGAGAGCGACTATAGTCACCTGTAGTACCGAAAGGGTTAAAAGCTGACTCTGAGATGAAAACATGCCCTGACACAATGCGGAACCAGTTCTAAACTAAATGTATGCATGCATCTCATGTAGTAGACCGTATATTCAACATTTTATACCCAGGCTAACATGGCTTGCTTTCCTGTGACTGAGCTTAATGCAATCGTACTTTTTACAACAAACTCAACAATGCAAAAACGGATATTTCCAAAATGGAAATTAAGAACATGTGCTAGTCAGGGAATTGCAAATAGCACTAAACGCAAATACTTGAAAAATCGTTATCGTGCTGTATGAATAGCGAATACATCCTTGGATGTTCTATATATTGTCTACACCATATGCATATTGATAAAGATAGAATTAAAGATCATTAAAAGAACAAAATAAGCAAAGACAAAATGGTTGGGCCAAACACTGCTACCCAGAATTTAATTACTTAACATTGAGGCAGATTCTACAGTGATATCAATGTTAGTGTACTCTTGGGGGTATACATACATTTTACTTGCTTTTTCCGGGGTTTCGAATTCAAGATATAAATTATCCACCTCAGTCAATTTCTTCTCATCTAGCAACTGAAGGAAAATTTAGTGCACGTGTTGTTCTGTATAACCTATCAAAATGCATACCTTAAAAATTGCGTATCCCGCAGGTGTTTCATATAAAACAAACATGATTTTATCCACAGATTACAGCGAATTATTCTTTTAATATTTCTCTTGTAAGCAAGAGCACATGAACTTCTCAAATTAACTATAACAGGCGACAATTATCGAACCTGTCACCTCAAACAAACATAAATCGAACTACAGCCGCTTGCCGACACACAACGCGACTACGTCAGACGAACATCGCATGAATGCTTAGAGAAACGATCAAGAAGTGGGGTGGATAACATCTAGTACTTTATGAATTGGATGCGATGAATGAACAAAAATAAAGTGACGACCCAGGAAAATTTACTGTTGTCAAAATTTAATCGAAGTGTGTAAGAATTTTATTCACGCATTGTGTAAAAACTGTAAGTAAAAATGGTGGTTACGCGTAAGAGAACAGTATTCTTAGCAAATGACTTTCTCCTTTTGGAGAATGTTAAAAGGTGATATCATGTGTAATTTCCACTTAGTGGTTTGTTTACAATTTTTGACAGCAATTTGTTTACATACTTTGCCAAATAGCATTCATGGAAAATTGGTTTAGACACAACTTCTACTTGGAATGCATTTGTAATTAGAAAATATTTTTGTAAATTTGTTAATTCACAGTAATTTGAATAAATAAGGCTCAAATCGTCACTGCGCCTGCAAAGCCCAACAAACATTTTTTTTCGAATATGGTTAAGCCGATTTTATATTTGATTTCATATTTATAACATAAATCCCAATTCACTTTGCTTTAGAATTTTTTTCTCTAAATGCGCTTGCAGTTCAGTTTTCTTTTGTCACTCGATATTCACTTTTCTTTGCGTGTCACCGAACTCAACTGACTGACCCAATATGGCGCCCGGAAGCCTGGAAGCCCATAAGCCCCCGCCTTATGGAGACTTTTCGAATATCCCATGAAGTCCTCCGTTCATTAAACATCATCAAGAATTGTTTTTTCGGGTTTGGTGGTGTACAATTATGGGGAATTCATGAAGATCGTTCATTTGGAATTTTGCGATTTTTCGTTACACTGCCCCCTAAACAGTTCTTTGTACCGGCACCTTTCTCTTACCGGTTGATCCTTTTTGAATGCGCATAAGCCACGTTTATACGAGTGATGCTTGTGTAGGAACCATCTTAAAACTTTTGTAACTTTGGAGATCCCTTTGGTCCGTCGAAGATTGTACGGCCATACTTTAACGCTTTCGCATTCGCTCTTAGGCCCTATTAATCCATACAAAATTTCGTGATGCCTTACTAGCACGGATGACATCTAAAGGCTCCTTGACTCCTCAACCAGATCCTGCTTCATGGACTCAATCCATCTTTTTCAATGCCTTCTCCTGTTTCGCCAACGGTAACCTCCTTGGTGCTTGTTTAATGGGCATAGCTTTCCCCGTATTGATCTTGTGCTAAATCGCGTTAGTTTTCCTCTAGGTCTTCACTCAACGAGAATGCATCACCAAAGTCCTCTATAGTTCCACAATTTTATCCTTTACTTCCGAATATTGAGGACTCGCATCAGAACCTTTTTGTCCTTTTCGACTTCTACAAGTCATTTTCCAATTATGAAGTTTGAAGGCCAAGATGTTTTATCAGGTTCAACAACTTAGCACTGATAGTATTCCGGAATCACCAACGACCATGCACTTACTAGATCCTTAGCTCGATCTTTATTCGCAACGGTCTACAAATTCGGAGTACTCATTAGATCTGAGCGCCGTTGGAATCTCCACATTGCTGTATTTTATTACTCCTGTATCCTATGAATCCTCATGAAATACAAGGTGAGGACACAGTCGTCGGTTACATTGCCTACCAGAAACTTGTGCGAGAATCTCCAACCGGTTAAGAATATATCAAAAAAAAATTTCCCCGTGGACAGTAAACGTTTAGCCTGTGACAGTCTTCAAATTAAACTGGATTCTATTATTTATCTTTTTTTCTTCTGTTAAGTCAGCCCGAAGTATCGATCTTGAAGATTCTTTGTCCACTAATTGTTCCGTTCATTGTTCCCACATTACCACTTATCAGGTCAGAATTGTAGCGTTGTAATTGATTGATGCAAGGCGAAGGCTAAGACTTCGGTGGTCATATTCTTCCCTGCCAGCCTTACCGTAAGCTTCAAGTCCGGGTAGGCCAAATGCACTAGTCTATCAATGTGAGGATCAAGGGACCCCCTGACCGCCGACCAACTCGGAAAGTCTGAATATGTCCAATTAAATGATTAGCTTTTCCTGTAAACTGGTGGAAACCAAAAATGCAATGACTTTAAAAAAGATCCTTTACTGTTGTATAGAATAACGCAACTAATTTGTTACTTTTAATTTCACGACGTAATAGGCAATAATGAAGAGAAAACGCTTTAGAACACACTTTCCTCGGGGTAAAATTATTTCTTTAAAGTAGCTTTGGCTCACAACATCAATAATTTCTAGGAAGATAAAAATAAAGTAGGCTTACTTTTCAAATGGTTAATATTGTTAAACCAAACTACAAAACAATTAAACATATTAAAATAAATCGTTAAAAAATGCGATCAAAATACAGACAGTATATACATGTTACTTTTGGAATTAAACTCCATATCCTGTACCTATCTATACCAAATATTTATCAAATGGTACACATTCATTATTTCTATCACATGCGAATATCCAATCATTACAAATGATTTTAACTTTTTTATACTTGTTTTTTATAAATTTGATTAGTGTTAATTTTACTTCAATTGTTTGTGCCTGAAGTACATCAACAAAAATAAAAGACATAAGTGAATCACAATTTACCGATTTTCCTCCACGGGATTTAAAAAGTAGTTCAGCTAAAACTGCCCTATTGCTTAAAGGTTTCGTATCTTTATAAAACCACCCGGAAATTCCTTGAAAAAAATTAGGACCATTCCCATATAAAGTTTTCTCCACACTGATTATTTCGCTCGAAAGCAGTGGCTTTAAATCCTGTAAAAATTCAAATTAAATGTAAAAAATAAAAAAAAAATCACGCATATACTTGTGTATTCAGGTCATTTAAAATAGACTGCAATTCCTTCTCATCGATATGTTCAGTATAAGAATCCCCAAAAATGTCAAATAAGCTACTCATTGTATCCTTTAGATCTAAAGTAGCACTAATTATATCCTTGGGCTTTGGTCTCCATGCATTTTTTGAAGTAATAGTAAGAACTCGAAGCAGCCAATCTAATGAAACAATGTTATAAGCTCCAGTTGTTTGAATTCTTTTCACACGGATCGTAATATCGCCAGCAATACAGAAACACGTCTTTGAAT
The DNA here is from genome assembly GCA_001932985.1 of Proctacanthus coquilletti. NCBI lineage: Eukaryota > Metazoa > Arthropoda > Insecta > Diptera > Asilidae > Proctacanthus > Proctacanthus coquilletti. The sequence goes on from MNCL01000168.1 coordinate 211,436, forward strand.
CTTTTGTTGGATTTTCTACAACTTTTCCTCCGTGTTTTAAAATTGTCTCTTTCAAATTATCAATCGAAATATCAGAATTTTTATATACACTGAGAATGCATATGCTTAAACCATTTAGAATTTCTGACAATTTTTCAACCTTCAAAGCAATAAATTTACAATATTATTTGAGTAAAATTTATAACTTTACTTTATCAAGGCAGGGTATAGTTGAATATGGATTTACTTTGGAATCTTCAACTTTTGGCTTTTTCTTTAAACATAAATCAATTGATGTTAATCCTCTTTTTGTTATTTTGCTTACACCACTCCCACTCTAAAAATTTAAATATGTTTTATTTCATAATTTAATTAATAATTTCAGTTTATACTTTGATTAATGTTTCAAATTCCTCTAAAGTCATACATTCTGACCAATTCTTATCTCTTCGTACTGCATCTACTCTTGGGAATCTCAAAGTATGAGAAGTTCTATAGGATTTACTTTCTACTAATTCTGTTGCTCTAATTTGCAAAATAATAGATTTCTCCGGACTAATCCAAATATCAGGTTTCACATTACCCCATTCTAAAAATGTTGGACAGTTTTCGTTTTTCCAATGAGGTTTCAAAATCCCATTTAAAAGCTCCCAATCTGAACGGGATAATCCACTTCTTACAGTACAAACAGAATAAAACAGTACTTCTGAAATAAAGAAACTACTAGAAATCTAGAAATTCTGTGGTCAATATAAAAAATGAAATGAGTCACGGAACTAGAATTTCTGAAATTTTTGGAAGAGTACATTTTTTACAAGTATGTAAATATTTAATTTAAAATACTATATTTTGTTAATGTTCATGTTGTTTTATAGGATAAAGTAATTAAATATTATAATATATGAGATAGCTAATTATATAATTCTAAACGATGAATGCGTATTTTGGTTTAAGTTGGTTACGCCTTCAATTCTACTTAACGTTTTAAGAACGATTTTTTTAAACTTGTTATTTGGAGAAAGTATAAGCGATATACTAAATTTCGCACAAACTAAACAACTTTTGTGCTGCGACAGAGCACCCTTAAGCTGCGTAAAATAGAACAGTATTCTGTAACAAATTTGTTCGTAATTTTGTTATATAAATTTATTTAACTTATTGGAATCTATTTTGATTTGTATGCAGTGTCCATCTCCACTATTCCCCTTTTTTAATTCAAGCTGAAATAGTCCGATAAGCATTCGCATTTTCTTTTCAACTCTATTTGGATCTGTTTCCATATTCTAATTCAGTCTATGCACCATGTTTTTTATTCCTTTCTTTATAAAAGTAGGATCAACACACCACACAAATTTTTTTCTAAAAAACTCTATCAAATGACTGGTCATATGTTTTACAAATAATCCACTTGCAGTAGCAATAAACACACTTTACGCGTCACAGTGTTGAATTAAATCAAAAATGAAATTAAGTGAATGTTTTGTTGCAAATTTGCAAGTTACAAATTACTAACATGTTATATAACAAAGTTCTATGATTTCCTTTGGTTTGTACCGACACCTGCTGGATAACATATACCTTGCTAAAGATCACGAAAATTGTTATATAACGTCGTTTTATTAACCATTCTTTTTTGTCTTTATATAACACGTTTTATAAGTTTGCCTTATAATGTGTTTTGTTATTTAGTGCGTACGCAGCTTAAAGATACTCACCTGTGAAATTGCGCTTGGATTTCAGATGACGATTAGAGTACATTATTTAATTAAATAAAAAGCAAATAATGGTCATACTGCATATAGTGCCTCAGAATTTCTAGTTATTTTTTTCTTTAATAAATACCTTTTTCGTTTGAATCGTTTGCACGGATTCCTAGGACATACTTTTCAACAGCTGTCTTAGTTTTATTTAATAGTGCTCCAATTATTAACAAATCGAAATCAGAAGTGATGTCTTCAATATACTATATATTAAAAAAATAAAGAAATTAAATTAATTTTAACATACAAAACATACTGGAAATACACTTATAGTTACAAAAAAATGATATGTTATTAACAGTTTAATAATAATTGAAGCTGAAATAGCTTGATTTAAAAAAAATCCAGCAAATTAGTATTAAAAGAAGCATATCTGGAAGGAATTCATTTTTACTCAGAAATTTCACAAATAGCGCCCCTGGACGCTTCGATCGTAACCTGTTCGGTGGCTCAAAGGAATATATCCAAGGTTTGTCCACACATGTTTCCACATACCGTGCTTAAACCTTTGTTTCACGAGCCGAATTGACTTTGGTGATAGTTGATCGGGGCTGACCTTAACGTTTTTCGTCCTAGAGTAAAACATTCTCGAATTTGTTGTACCACTGTATATAGCACTTAGGGATGATGCATCGTCTCCATTACCATGTTTCCATGGTTGACTTTGAATTGAGTTTTCGTCAAATTGTTTTCCTTGAGTTAACTCGATGCTGTTTCCAACAAGTGCACTCTTCTAACAAATAAATTGCTATGTTTGCATCCAGAATTATATCCGGTTTGAACTCGAATTAGAGGTCATGGAGTTAAGTTGAGTTTTGTTAAATCAGAGTAAACTCCACGAAACCAGTCGGGTTGAATTAAAAGTACTAATGAGTAAGTGTCTTGTTAAAAGGTTAGCACTACTAGAACTAATGTTACTTATATAAATAGTGATCAATAGTACTTTAGTTTATCTCTTTAGTTTAGACCTCATAGATTTAATTTTCGAAAATATGTGTGATTAATACTACTGTAGGTTTTTTATTTTGAATCTTGTCTAGGATTGAAATCGGAATTTTAAACGGGCTAATCCCAAACTGTAATCATGTCTGCTTTCCTCGAACATTATACGTAAAATTTTTCATTATTTCTAATTCTGTTTGTATTTGTCATTTAACACAACTTTTTTTTCAGAAAGAAAAGGCTTTGTAAAGATTTCCTATAGCAAATTGAATTCTTTGCTGTAAATCCCTCTTCGATAAGGGGAATTTATGTTTACGATTCGACGGTTTAAATTATTTTATATTTAACATCTCCTTAAGATGGTATTTCAGTGCCATTGGTAAGATCGATAAGATAATAGAATGGTATTATCTTTGATATAAGCCAAAATTATTTACCAACCCCCATATTTGATTTTTATGAGAAATAGTGTTAATCACTGTGTATCACTATTTACACCAACACTCAAATATGGTTGGTAAAATTAAGCGCGCTCTTCTAATCTAAATTATAATTCACTAGGTTCCTATGTTATAATAGTAGTTACTATTAGATTTTAAGCAAGTACGGGATAGAAATGAAAACAACTGCGCAAGTCGTTAAGAATAATGGCAGCTGTGTGCTATTTTTACGTTTACAACTGCATGTACATTTATGGGCAATTAACTGTCTGCTACTTTAATGAGAAATACTTACGTCTGGTTTGAGTTTGTACCAGCCATTTTTCCTGGAACCTGGTTTATAAGTTGAAAATTGATCCTTAATCACAACACCTTCTTCATTCCTTTCGATTGCTTTATTAAATAACTCTCTAAAGTGTTCCAAATTTTCTATTTTTGTTTTCTCGCAAAGAATAAGAATTCCTTTTTGTTCAATTATCAACTTATTTAAAACCTTAGTACGTTCAATATAAGGAACATCTAAATAGGATTTTCCATTTAAGTGAAGGATATCATAGGCTACAAAGCATGGACGAAAATTACTGTAGGGTTGTAAATTCTTTACGTCAATATTTTCGCCTTTTATCCGAAAAGAATCTGTAGCCTTATCATAAACCATCATTTCTCCGTCTAGAATAATATTATTTACTTTTTCACGAAATATTTTGGAAATAAATGGAGTCATGTTTCCATCTGTAATGTTTCTTCCAAAATTCTTAGAGTAATCTATTCCATTCCGCGATATATATTTGTACTCTCCATTAAATAAATGAATGTGATAACGTTCGCCATCCATTTTAGTTTCCAAATAATATGTTCTTTTCTCTAGAAGTCCATTTAGCTGCGTTATATCAATTCTTGCGCACAGCATTGGTCGAATATGGTGAAAGGGTAGAACTTGATTAATTAAATCTGATTTTTCACTGTTTTCAAGTGTTTTGCACACTTTTTGTAAATCTGAATTCTGTAGATAAAGCGATTTGGCTTGTGGATGATAAATGTCTAAAATTTTTTGCTCTCCTAAACGTAAACGCATTTTTTTTAGAATAATTCTTATGAACCATTTCTGTTCAATTGCATTTGCAATTTGAATAAACTTTTCTAATTCAATGTCCCATCCTGTAATTGAAATCACGAAAAAAAAAAATCACATTGAAATTCGAAGTTAAAATTCTTACTTTTTTTTTCGCCCTCAGAAATAATATTCAATAAATTATGGACATCTGTTAGAGTTAGTTGACTTGGTGAATTGCTACATCGATGCTTCATTACATTGTAAACGGTTTCTGCATAATCCAACACGTACCCCGCCCTTTTAGTTTGGCGTAGTTTCTGCGCATCTTCGCCTGTAACAAAAACTTACTTTATTAAGGCTGATATTAAGAATTCAAATAAAACCGTTTTCCGGTTTTGTTTGCATGATAATTTAAACAAGTTTTAATAATGTTAAATGATTTTTTTTTTAATTTTTACAATCACTGTCTCTATAATCTATCGAACCATTTCTTAGAAATATTGTTTACTGAATTTTTACAAATAACTGAAAAGATAGACTTTCTTGACTTTAAATTACCGCCGATTTCTGATTTTTTATAAATGGTTCGACAGACTGTAAGTATAACATTGTTCTGCAAGAATCTTTTTAATTTTTTGATGTAGGCATTGGAATGGTATTTCCAGCACCAATGTCTAAATGTTCATTTTTCACATACACCTCCCTGTTTTCAGCTTTAAAGGCATAAATTTATTAAATTGTCAAAACATTGCACTGCATGTAGTTCTCTTTTGAAAATTGAAAGCAAATTAAATTGTTAAAATCTAAAGTGGTTTAATCTACTAAAAATTAGATTTTGGTTTTAACTAATTCATTTTAGTTTCCTCTGAAATTTGTATAAAGAGTAGTAATATGAATCTAATTCCTTGATTTTCACTGGCCGAATTCTCGAATAGAATTCAGCAAACCGTTTTAACAAAATTACTAAACATAATTAAAAGTATAACGTTAAAAAATGAAAAAGATATCTACTTCATTATGATTTTTCACAAAGTTTCGATTAGATGAAAAAAAAGGGGTATTAATTTCTTTAAAGCGATAGGTATTTATAATACTAGAGGTGTGGGGTGGTCGTCACTAACCGACTTAGGCTAGCTGTACACTGGAAGAAGACACGAAGGAGGTTTTCCGAAATTATTTCTGAAGAAACAATAAAGTGCAAAGACTAACATCTCAAATTTCCGAACAATTTGACTTACCGTTCGATGATAGATTTAATATTTTAATGTACAAAGCCGCAATGCTTGATATTCGTATATTGTAATTACTCCTAGAATTGTCATAATGTGGGACTAAAATTCTGAGTACACAGAAAAAGGTAGTTTCACAGTCCTGTAAAAACAAAAAAAGTTAATTGTAGGATAAAAGAAATTGCGTTTACCTATTACCTCATTTGCAGATTTAAAATCATTAGCCAATTTGTGAAATGAGTTAAGATATTCTCGTAATATCTTTTCTTTATCATTTGTGGCCGTCTTCTGTATTCTCTCAAGTAAATTGCAAATTTCAATGAATTTGATCGCATCACTTATCGCCTTCTAGAAACAAAATTAGTTATAAACAAACCTTAATATTATTGCTTATTGTTTGCACCATTTCTTATTGCTGTTCAAGTAACCATGCAGTAATTGCCTTTACACTCTAGAACAAATAATCGTATTAATCCGGACCAAGATTCCAGACTTGTTGCAACGGTCGTCCTTTTCCTAAAATTGCAATCGAGTCCAACAAAGCACTGACCATTAGCAGAGCATACTTTAGTTCCATCAGTAAATAAATGACACTACTTAAGTTTATTAATGAAAATCAATTTCTATCATCGGAGCCTACTACTCGATTATAAATTTGTGTAGTTAGACCGAGTGATAATGCTGCCGTTTTTATTGGCGATACCGACTCACGAATTAAATACAACATCCATCTTAGATAAATAATAACAAATTACATGTATTTATAATTAAAACTTTCAATCAATATATTTAAGAGCTATGTGATTCAAAATATTTAACAAACTAATAATCTAATCAGCTCTTTACAATTTCCTAATATTAGAAATCTCATTACAAGCTCTAGTAAGCCGCGAGATCAGCTGACGGAAATGACAACTTAATTTACGATGACATTTCGTTCTCAAAAAGCTTCACATTAGAGTAAAAATTAATGGACTGTCCTTTAAGTATAAAGTCAAATTCATGCACAATAATACTTTGCTGTTACGGAATGTTTTATAAGGTACGTTTTATAAAATTAAAAACATTTCTTCGTGCCAAGCAGCCGTAAACTGGATTGGCTGGAGGCTGATTTTAACAACAGTTGGCATTTCTTAACATTGTCTCATTTCGAGAAAATTGTACTGTACTGATATGAAATATAAAACGCCTCGTATATCTCAACAAAGTCAGATAACTATAAATTTTACAATATTAAAAAATTTAAAAAATTCTGACTTTTACAATAATTTTGGCTTAATGGTTTTGAAGTACACACCCACAATACGAAAGTCTAATGTGTCAAAGTCAAACTCTGGTTGGAAATACATGCTAATATTACGCAAAAACGCGCGGCGTATTGTTTCAGTAGTTAAACATTTTTTCAATTGTTTTATTATAACACATCACTCTCATAAACTTTTATTTACGAAAAATAAAATTCGTCTGTAGCTCAAAATATATCAAATCAGTAAACCAAACTGTTAGAAGAGTAATTATTTATTTCAGGATATTGTTAGGTCACTGCATGGGAATTACTACTTAACAGCTATGATTATTTAATTTCCTGTACTGTTAGAATAAGAAGTAATTTCCATTTCTGTTTTACTGCAAGTATTTTATGAGAAATTGTTTTAATTTCATAAGGTAATTAGGATTATAATATAAGATTAATTCTCAAGTTTTTGGTAGTTCTTTGGTGACAATACAGGGTTAATTTTAAGGGGAGATAGCTTTATGAACAATTTGCGTGCATAAGAATTCCCAACTGAAATTTTCAACATCATTTTAAAATTGGCTATACTTTTCAGTGTTTATGGATCGTTCGAATGATTCGATCCATTACTTTCGATCCGACCATGTTTAAGGATTAATACATCTTCTTTTAATTAAAATAAAGTCTTTGTTTTGTATTTTCGTATTATACCTTAATTGCTTACTTTTTATTTAAGACTATTTTAATAATTTTTCAATACCATCTTCAAATTGACCGTTGTAAGAATTAGATTGGTGCGCCCAAGAATTTTATTCACGGACAGCATAAAATCTGTAAGTAAAATTTGTTGTTGCACGAAAAAGAAAGATATATTTTGAAAAAGCTCTTCCCCTAAAATTGGGAAAGGTTAAAATGTGATAGCATGTGTACCTTTCGTGAACTGGTTTATTTATTATTTTTGACAGTAATTTGTTTATATATTTTACTATATCGCATTATATTCCTTAATCTTTATTGCCTGCTTGCTCTGAACTACATTATATTTGAGAATGTGTTGATAAAAACTACAGCACAGCTGAGAATGCGATGTTAAATTTTTGATAATGTACTCCCTACACGTTCCTATTTGATTGAAGTCAGCTGATTGCTGACAGTAATTGTAATTTTTATACTGACCTTGAAATGCATTTGAGAAATTTCTTTCTTTTTCGAATTAGCAGCACTTATGGAAGCAAGAGCTTTGGGATGCTGGAAAAATAAAACCATATAGAGCTTTCGAATATTTGAATCCTTGTCATTTTGTGCTCTCCACTGAACTACTTCACATTATTCATAATTTGCTCATACTTTCATAAGCTTGTTGTTTTGATCACTTTCTTTTTGTGAACCGATCTTTCGTGTAAACATTATTGTTCACAAAAGTGAGCGACGGTAAAGACTTATTAAAAAGGGTTACTATTAAATGTATATTTATCGTTAGAGGTGTTAAAAAGCATTAATGTACGAAATTACATTACATATGAGAGAACTTTTTGCTTTACTAGAATTTCTTGTTTTAGGGTTGAAGCCGTGTGCTCCTTTTTTAATAGTTCCTCTGATGTTGCATTTTGCTGATGCTATCACTTGTCATTATACTTCATTGGTGAAGTTAGGCGATGTCAGGACTCTGATTTGTGGCAATGTTTGAAATCACAGATATACAAAGTATTGAATTTTAAATAAATAAACGTCTTCTAATTATATATCATTTCAGAAATTGGGCTCGGTATAGCGGGCTTTGGAGTCTCGTTCCTGTTCCTGGGTGTATTACTCTTATTTGATAGAGGATTATTAGCAATTGGGAATGTAAGTGCTCTTCGAATAATGTGCATTAGGTTTACTCTAAAAACAGGAGCAAAGTAATTTGTAGAACAAAATATTTACTTTTTTTATTATTAACGATTTGCATAAAGTTTACATTTTATGTTTTGCTTCGTCATGATATCTTCAAGTTCTGGCTTTTTTTTTTAATGAAATCGAAATCAAAGTACTAGTTCTTGAAACAAATTTATTTTTAAGTTCAAATTCACTATTTTATAATTCAGAATCAATCTCTTAATATTCCAAATTATCTTTAATTTTTTCTAATAACTTCTGTAACTGTTGTAGTCGGCCGCAATATAAAATAATAATCATCACAGATGGCTACTAAAACGAGAGTAATTTCGACATTCGCCAATGAATTTCACGCGCAGGAATTTACACTAAAACGGATTTGGACTCTAATTTTATTGTTGAATGGAAACAAGTAAGATCGATTAACAAGTCTAGAATTTAAGGCATTGCGGTTAATCTACTGTGCCATCTTGTGTATACGACTGGATAACTTGCTCTTGTAATAATTCATTATATGTTAAAATGTTTTACTACGGCCTCGTTTAAACTTAAACAATATTTTCGAAAATTACACATATGTACAACAAATTGTAGCCGTAAAAAAGGAATTAAAATATTCACTGCCTTAAAGTATTGAAGAATTCACTGTCTGTTAAAATTCGCGAAACAATACGCATTACGATAGATTATAAACAGTTTTTTCTGGTAATAAGGAAAACATTAAAAGATGAACTAGAATTCTTTGAATGTCCTTTTCTAAGACCCTATGAAATTTTAAATTCTGCCTTGGGGGTCTGCGTGATTGGTAAATTAATTTTCACTAAATTAGCTTCCTTTTTTAATTACAAACACTAAGCCAACTAATGCAATTTGTATGATTGCTTTTTAAATAAAAGTATTAAAAAACACAAAAGTACACACGTGGTTTAATTCTTTTACCAATTACTAATTTTCTTAGCGTAAAAAAATATGGATTTTTTAGTTTTTACTTTTTATCAGTTTAGTTTTTTTTTCTCACGAATTATCTAGATATAATGATTAATAACGCTAAAAATAATAAAACATTGTTGCCATCTGTGTTCACTTTAAAATCCATTCCAGACCAAAATTAATAACATTCATTATGTACGAAGTGTTTTTAATATAATTTTATTCCACTTCAAAGTAACGAAAAAATCAATTTGTTATAAAAGCTAGACCAATTGATACAGTGGAACATCTAAAATACTTCATATAGTTTAGTTTTTGTCTCCATAAGGAATACCGGTCATATTTATATATAATAATATAATATTTCAGTGCTAAAATTAAATGGACATATAATTAACAGCAATAAAAAAATCCTTTATATAGATTTTATTTATCACAAGTAAACTTAATATTTGGTTGAGAAAGGTTCATTTTTGAGGGCTTCCACACTCCGTCTCGGTAAGGATTCCATCAGTCGTTCTCTTAGGGTCCAAGCCTGCTCAATTTCTCATCATCACGATTTTTATATTTTTTCTTCTACTGTTTTAATACCTCCCGATAGATTGTCTTTGGAGTTTCGATCAGCTACATGAAGGATGATCAAGAACAATGGATTTGTTCCGTAGTTGTCGCTTTACGAACTTTGCAGTGTGTTTGTTTTCCAATAACTGGCAAATGGTCATAGCTCCGTTATATGTTTTCTAATAAGAAATGTATTTGAACTGATCCATTATACCAGTTATTCTATAATATCGACATTTTCTCTGTGCTTTAAAACTTCCATAATAGTATCTGTAGAGTTGAATTCCATTTCCGGAAACTTTTATTACTCTTATTATCGTATATTTTCTATCAGATCAGATTCTATTTACCTTGGTTTCATCAATAAACAAGACATTTTTCTAGTCCTTAATTGTCCAAAACAAATGCTGAGTAACAAATTGGAACCGTTTCATCCTGATTATTTTTCCCTTTAGCTATTTTGCCAAACATTGCTGGTCTGCTTCGTCTAATCTTCTCCTTATACTTCCTTACAAATAAGTTGGCTTCATTTTCTTTAAACATTTCTTTGTCTTTAGGAATTTTTGGTGTCGTTTTTTTGATAATCGGATAATTGAATATTTTTTTCTATCTATTTGGACTCTAGTACCGGTCGTCTCTAATTAGTAACTAATGTTTTACACAATTAGCCACTGTAAAATATGTTTTAAACTTATTGTATTATTAAGAGTGCAATGGGTTTTAGCCTTTGGAATTTTGAGAAAATATGTGTCCACTGAAATATATAAGACAAGAAGTCGTAGGCAATGTGTTTATATAGTGCATAAAAGGAAGAACCTACTTAAACCATTTGAAGAACTCACCTATTTGTATTGTATTGCATTTCATTTGGGATACATTGTTTTGAAGTAATTAAAAGCTTGTAAAAAAATCATGGTCTGCACATGATATTTAAATGTGCATTTCATTTGGGCATTATCTTGCGATAGAAAATGCTTGTACATAGATAATAATGATTCATAAAGTATTAATTTTTCTGCATTGGCTGCTGGGCATTTAGAAAATAAGATAATAAATCAATGTTTTTTTTTATGTTTTTCACAGATATTATTCACTTGTGGTTTAGCGTGTGTTATAGGCATTGAAAGGACCCTAAAATTTTTTTTCCAATGGCATAAAATCAAAGGTAGCTTATGTTTCTTTGGTGGAATAGCAATAGTTTTACTTGGATATCCTTTAATTGGAATGATTTTTGAGTGTTATGGATTCTTCCTTTTATTCAGGTAAAACTTTAAAACTGAAATAAAAATTTATCATAATTATTTTTATTTTTTAGTGGGTTCTTTCCTGTAGCCATTAATTTTCTTAGAAGGGTACCCCTAATTGGAACTATTCTCAATATGCCAGGATTAAGCAAAGTATATATTCATACGTATTTTGCTGTAAATAAATGGATAACTATATTTTTGTTCTAGATAACTGATAAACTTGCCGGAGAGGCTAGCAGAACTACTGTGTAGCAAACAGTTTTGTTTTTAAAATAAGTAGAAATTTGTTTTTATAGCTCCCATTTTTAATAAAGCGTCCTAAATATTTATAAAAAGAACTTATTTTTATTAAAGCTCTTACTACCATAACATCGTATATCGACTTTGTGATTTCTCTTTGATAAGGCTTAAGCCCAGGTTTATATTTCCAATGCAATTAACCTTTTGCACTCTAAGATTATTTTATATGAAAATAAAATCGGAAAAATGAAATGTAAAGAAGTTTCAACTTGAAGATTAAATCTGCTACCCTTGATCGCATTCACTGCAGGCACATCGCATCCAATTTTAAGAATTTCTCATCGCTGAGAGCTGTTTCGGTACAATTTTGTATAACATTATAGAGCCGCGCGGTAATTCGACACTTGCTGTAGGCGCAGCACTGCCGCAAAGGCTCATATGCACAATACTGATTTTTTGGAGGCAAATAGCAGGATCGGGATAACGATCTAGGACTTTCAAATCACATTCTCCTTTAGCAAAATACTGAGTTATCCTTAGTTCTGCTTTAGTTCCTGGCGAATGACTTCGTTGGGCTTGTATTTCAGCCGCACTTCCTGAATCTGGTTCAAAATCAAAAAATAAATTTTGTTCTTCTGTGTACAATCTCTACAATATTTTTTTTAGAAATTTATCTGTCTATTATACGTTTGAAGATAGTTTTAAGCTGTACTTGACCGTGAGGTACCGCACTTTTATTTGTTTTTAAAACGTGGATAAGATAGCGCTGCAATTGTTGCATATTCTTCTTTAAGTGTAAAAAGAAGAAAGAAGTCTTTAAACCGTCTCTTCACAGTCTGCCGATAGGTTGTTGCTAGTTTGCTGCACAATTTAAGTGGGATGCTTTTCAGTTTTTGTAACTTTTTTCCGCAACGCCATTCAGCAAGATATTAGAAGTCCACAAAGATATTTTTACGTTCTGTAATATATCCAAACTCTCAACAATAGGACTTGAACAAGTTATAAATTCCTTTATGTATTCAAATTCGCTCTCTTTGATTAATAGTTCTAAGCTCAAATCTCTATATAGTTGCATATTTTTATCTCAAATTGAATAAATTTGCTTTATTGCACCCTACAAACTGTTCTATCTTGTAACGACGGCCTTGCTCAAAGTATGTCCTAAAAGGTTTTTAACTATCTCGGCTCGTTCAACAGCTATCCACAAAGGATTACATTTTTCTATGAGTGGCTAAAGGCGTATAGCCTTCATTTTCGTTAACTTTTTATATAGATAATCCTTGATTCTTGAGATTTTTTAAGGCTTTAACTTCGTCGTTATAAAATACACAATATCCGTTTTCCGTTATCCGACATTTTTATACGCTGGTCATACGAGGGGTGCTATTTATATATTGGGAAATATATATATATATATATAAACAAATGTTTATCATTAATTCATGGATTTATTGTTTTTTAAAATATTCTCCGCTATGATTGATACATTTTTACATACGTCTGAACCAATTTTTTGTTTGAATTCCAGAAAAACAAGCGACCATTTGCTTCGAAGTGCTTCTAGCGTGAACAACTTTTGTTGGGTTTGGCTCATCTTGGAAAACCCATACAATCGACTACTGCTGTTTACTTTCGGGCTTATACGAATAGATCTAAGATTCGTCACCTGCGTAGATGTAATAGACGACTTTTGATCCACAACGATTGTATTTTGAGCATTTTTTTGCACCAATCGACACCAGGCTTTTTTAAGCGATTTTCAAATTATGCAAAATTCAACGCTTACAAATCTTTTTCACGGCCAAATGTCCATGTAAAATCTTGTCTATGCTTGTCATACTAAAGTCCAGGGATGACTCCATCTCAAAGCATGTCACATGACAATCTTGCAGTATCAGTTTACGCACAGAATGGATGTTTTCTGACACAACAACCGATTTTAAACAACCTTCTTTAAATTCGTCGGTGAGCTAAAGACGGCGACGATTGAATTCAATAAACCAGTGATATAAATTGGTTTTCGATGGTGCTTCATCGCCAAAAGCCGAAGTGAGTTGATCGATGTATTGTTGTTGAGATAATCTACGTCGAAAGTCGCACGAAAATTCTACGAGTTAATTCTATTTTTTGACTGAGACGAGATTTTTAAGTCACTGTAAACAGAAAAGCGTTCGTGTGACAAAATGTTCTGTGTAGGAATACCGTCGACAATGTCAAACCTTACGATTTTTGTCAGATGACGCCTAGCAACGCCATTTTTGCCAGTTTCGGATACATAAATAGCAACCTACGTATAATTTATCGCGGTTGTAGAAAAATTGCCAGGACTTCAAAATTATAACAACGAGGGAGTTTATGATTGCTCAGGTAATGCTCCTATGTTACCTCCTTTTACAACAGCCATAAAACATTGTCAATTCGAACAAAAATAAATCAGTATTGTAAAAATATGGGATGGTAATTTATGTAGTTTGTCGCCGAGTCTAAATTCACTGATCGTAATTACAAACCTAAGCCTGACAATTATTGAAGGCAACGAAAGCGTTCAATTAATAAAACTGTTGGAAATTAATTGAAATGCTTTATTCGCGAATAATTTATTCTCGAATAAAACTCGTCGAATAATTTATTTATTCGAATAATATCCAACCTACTTTTGACCCCTTTCTATCTACGTACATAGTTCTCGCATAGAGTTCAAATTGCATGTATGTTAACATTGCCAAGATTTCATATGTCTAGATGCAGAAGTATTTATGGTACTAACGTCCGAAAATTGTAGTTTTTGGCACTCGCTGACTGATGAATCATCGAAACCGAATGGACCTAGAGCTCTGACCTAACGGGATAATCTTGTGAGCAGTGTCCCAAGTTAGGAGGCCAAGACTTTAATCAACTGATGTACTTCTACGAGAAAAGTCACTGTACAAAATTTCACACCCGTGAATCTCTTACAGAGGTGGAAAATTACATCGAATCCCAAAATTATTTTATTCATTATTATTTATATTATATTTCATCTCGGAATCTATTTAACTTAGCTGCTAGAACTTTTGCAAAATGACAAGAATAAGAGACTGTCAGCTTTTCTGTATGTATAAAAAAAAATTCTTTTACTTTCTATTTATGTGTCTATTTCTAAATTACGTACCCTTGTTATTTATGATGTAATGGAACATTGTAAAATAAACAAAAGAACGTAGTAGGATGGGTGCGGAAAATGAAGTCAAGTTTAGAACTACGAAAAAATATATTGAATTGTTGAATACAATACAATACAAAAATACAATACAAAATACAATAAAGAAATGAATAAATTATTAAATTTTATAATATATTTGTAATATATGTAATAATATAATAATATAAGTATATTTGTGAATATTTCTGTTGGTTTAATTATTGGAAAATTAGAAAATAAAGTTTAAGTGCTAAAATTAAAGAAAGGAAGAGAAAAAGTAAAGAACGGAAAATTGGCCAACAATAACAACTTGAAAACGAACGTCCGAAAAATCCAGCTGAACTAAGGAAATATCTTTTGCAACTGCCGGAACTGAGTTCGTGAAGGCACTTGTGCTACTTGAGTAATTTGGCTGACACATTTGCGTTAAGCAAAGTTTTTTGGAGAACAAATATAGTTCAACACAGAATCCACACTGGAGAAACTGTCCAATGTACCAACCCATTAGCGAAATAGGATGAAACAGCAAGAATGCTTACACAAGTGAAGGAGTAAGATTTGATAGAAGAGGCAGGAAACCCCTGTATGTCTTCCATGTTTGTTAGAAAGAAGGATTCAATAAGGACTGCCGTCGAAAAAATGATGTTAAAGCATTGATGACGCATTGAAGGGAAGTTACTGGTAAGTTAAAATTCACCCAGAGGATAGAGAAGACTGCTTTCCCTATGGAAATTCCTCTCTATCAATTTAAAGCTATGACGTTCGAACAACATTCGAAAGGCTAATGGAATTTATTTATTTATTTTAGCATAACACAAGCTACGTGTATAACAACAGAGATAATAACAAACAAAACTTAATAACTACTGGCTTAATTAATTATTAAGGCTTAATAGCTACGGGGCAGAGCAGGCACAACAAGACTGGGACTGACGGTTAGAAGACAGGATACGTCAGGTTTAGGGTGCTTTTGGGGACGATTTGCTCAGATGAAAATCTAAAGAGACGGAACATTCTAATGATGAGTTTAGAATGGCCTTAATTGATACGATGGCAGGCTAAGCGGACAAGTGGAGTACATCTAATGTTACGGGAATTGATGTAAAGTGTTATTGCTTCCAAAAGCGAAGACCAATCAATGGCTACAGTCAGCAACTGATGGATAAAGAAAATGTTTGAAATTTCACGACACTTTCTCAAATATTGTGCGTAGATCAGCTTCAGTTGATTCTTGTGGGGCTGGAAATGGAAATTATCAATTCAAGGTAAATCGCGCAGAGCGAATCAGATGAATCTACGCTGCACTAACAATCCTGTTGATGTGGGTTACTTGGGAGAGAGACCATACCCGACTAGGTACTCGAGCAGAGCCTAAGAAAGTAGATGTAAAGGGATTTTGTACGTTAGGGACGCCTGAATGGACGACAAGGGGATTTTGATGGGCCGAAAAGGATACTGTATTGGCGATTCTCAAGGTAGGATTTGATTCAGGAAATGAGACCTGGTTGAAAGCCAAGGGACGCAGTATAAACAAGATGACGTTATGAAAAATTGTGTCGAAGGCTTTGCTGAAGTCTGTGGCAATGACATCTACTTCGACATCCCTTTTCTAGTATACTTGCAATGGCAGGACATATAGTCTTAGACTCATTTCTTAAAGAGTTTGGGCATGCAGGACAGTTTAGCAATAGGTCGGTAGTAGGGATATTATTTTTGCCTCTTTTATCCTTGGGAATGACAAATAAACCTTTCCATAATTGAGGGAAAACTCCCTGTGAGATCGAAAGTTGGGGAAGGAAAGTGAGGAGTTGAGCTAGGTTGTGCACACATTTCTTCAGGACGGTAGCTGGAAAGCCATTGAGACTAGAATTGCAATCAGATCGCTGGTTATGTTGGATAACTTTCACTGGTTCCACTGAAAATGTCATCGGAGTAACCGTTGAGCAGCTAACGATGGCGGTTTACAACCACTGCCTTTCTTTAGTCAAAAACTTATCGCTTAGTAAGTGCATGCTTTGGAAGGGAATGATATACAATATAAGTATATGGCTGTACGGTTTTCAAATCCATATTTTAAGGCACATTACGGTATACACCAATTACAGTACAAAAGTAAGTTTAAATAGAAACATGATAAAGCCACTTTTTAACTATGTCTATTGCTTGAGTTCATCAAGAATTTCACTACACACATCGACCATATCAACGTGGAGTTTAAGTTTTTAGCTATAGTAACATCACTATGCCAGTTAGGTAGTTTCGCCGTATGGGCGGATATTTTATTCCGCCATGATGATATAATATGGAAGATCTGCCGTAGTGACGATCAACTATTAAACATGCCGATATTCGGTTGCTATGTTTGTTTCGGCTAGACATGATGTTTTTCTTGAAATGCATTGGAGTAACGCATGCAGCTGAACTTACCATCATCTCACTAGCGCTTTACCACCAAAAAGGTAAGAGATTTCCTCAAGTGAAATGGTAAATGGTTGTCCTTAAGATTCACATAGGATAACAGGTTTTCCTGACAACAAGAGGTTTTCCTTGACCTTTCTGGAGGCTATTATTAATGCTTCGCAATCTGCCTGACTGATATTAGACTATGTGAAGGAATTGCGAATACGGAATTCTTTGGCCCGGAGTTTCTAGTTTTTCGCCGTGGCCACCACTTTTCCGCCTAGGATGCCCTTGTAGGGTAAGCGTGCTTTGTGTGGTTCGTCGAGACTTGTCATGCGCATTGGTGGACTTTATTGATCTATGGCGATTTGTATGCTTGTTTGTGTAGCCATAAAGCTCCTAAAAGGTAGGTCTTAGTCGCCACAACTTATATTCTGTCCGTATTCTGTTCTGTCACCTGCTGTTTTCTTCTCGCTAGCATACCGCATTGACAAGTTTATTTCATTTGCTGCTCCTAGGCGATTTGATCATGCCTTCCGTTACGTGGAAGATATCTTCGGATGTCGGTGGTTTGCAGCCTTTTTTCTCTGCTACTCCACTTTACATCTAATATGGTTGATAGTTTCTCGAGTGGTCCAAATGGCATCTTAACCCTTTTTTCGAACGTTGAAGTTTGTCTATTGTTTCTACTTTATGTTATTTATTTATCTTTATCTAATGGTGTCTTCCTTTACATAAGAGAGGTAGCATATTTTGACTTTACCAATCTTTGGAACTTTGATATACAATGCATTATATTTTCATTGCAAATCCTTTTCTACATTTTCAGCATGGGTTCATCAAAGGCAAACTATAACCAACTTACTTGAATTTATCAATTTTTGTATTTATACTACGGAAGCCGCTTCGCAAGTTGATTGCATTTTCACAGATTTTACTAAAGCTTTCGATAAAATTAACCATTCTTGATTTTCGTACTGTTTTCCGCCAATCCTGTTTGGTCTCCGTATTATGCGGTCCATATTAACCGTCTGGAGGCTGTACAGCGAAGATTTTCGCGTTCTGCTTTTTGTATTCTTCATCAGACTTAGGTAATCTTTCGAAACGAAAGTTGAAGGATCAGTTTTGTTAAGGTTTTTTATTTTTATCATTTTGTAGTAATCAGTGTACTGATGTAGCTTTGAAACAATATATATGCTAATTAACCCTCAACTCACTTTTTCATTTCAACAATCACTATTCACTTCGTGGGATCCAACATGACCCCAATATTATAAATCTTACATATTTCTTACAGAAATTCAAGGAGTACCTATTTTTTAATGCTTTATATACATAAAGCCACATGTTATTTTTCACTGTTGACGAGTATTTCTATAATTCTTAAAGTTTCTTAATTCAAAATCAGTCTTAAATAGTAATAATCATCACAATTATAGTCTGCTTTTATGTCAGCCACTTGAAGTCTATTTCAACGCCTTGAAGTGAATTAAGAAGGGTTAATACATATTTTATAAGTTAAACTCAGTACAGTAAAAATACAGCCTTATGATAGAGAGCTACACTGTATTTACAGATGACAAGCCGCTAACGTCCGGTTTTCGTCAAAGCAAGGGAGTGTTTGCCTCGAAAATTCAATCCGCACAGTTTAGCACGGACATCCACCATGTTTCAGGTCAGCATAATATTGTTGCAGATGCTTTGTCAAGAGTCCAAAACCACACCACCCCAGTGCATCCCTGGTCCGATCCCAGAACGAAGATGCAGAGTTCCAAAGCCTGCTACGAAACGGGTTAGCACTCAGCCTAGGAAAGTTACTTATTCAAGGGACAAATGTGCGCCTTTATTGTGTGACACATCATCACCTCAACCCTGACCAATTGTCACAGGCCTATTTCGACAGCAAATTTTTGACATCGTATATGGACTCAGCCGGCGAAGTATGCATAATATGAAGTAGCGACAGTTCTTAAGGAGGAAAATTTATTGTTATAAAAATTAAATCGGTGTGCGTAAGAGTTTTATTCATGGATGGTGTAAAAACTGTAAATAAAACTGGTCGATGCGTGAAAAAGAAAGATCAATTTTGTAAAAGCTCTTCTCCTAGAATTGGAGAATGTTAAAATGTGAATAGCATGTGTACCTTCCATGTAGTGGTTTATTTATAATTTTCGACAGCGATTTGTTTATAAATTTTGCTAGATCGCATTGATGGAAAGTTAGCTTAAGGAAAATCTATGCTTGGAATGTGTTTGTAATTAGAAAATATTTATTATAAATTCGTCAGTATGCTCAGGCGCGGGTGTGGAGTACCCATTTTAAAATTTTCGGAACTGCTTATTCTCCTAAAATCGTTTAATGTTTTGATATTTAAATTTAACGGTTGACAAGTGCCACATGTGTTTTATTCTTAGCAATTGCATTCCTTAACCTTCACTAACTGTTTGCAATGCTCTCAATGGAGAACACAAGTAAATCTGACAAAGTCGATGAAAACGGTTGTTGTTACAATGAAAACATTGTTGCTACGTGTGTGGAAAAAGTGAATAAAATCAAAGCGGGGCCAGTCAGAATATATTCAACTGATGAACGAAATGTATTCTTGGCTGCCACTATTGAAAAAAATTGCATAGTTTTCCAAAAGGGCAAGTAGAGTAAACATATATTTCCCGATAAAACTGCGTAATTTTCATCTGATATAAACTTATACCCGCCAGGTGTTATATTTAAATTTTCAGCAAAAGTTGGGAAATATCGGGCAGGGAAAATAGTTGTCCCCCTGTACAGAGTAGAAGAATGATTTTTGAGACCGTAAGAGGACTTCGACAAATAGGTTTTTATCCCATGACGCTAGTAAGCGATATGGGTTCATATTTCCAATCTTTAGTTTCAATGTTAGGAATTAGTTAGTCAAATACCAGTTTTAAAACTGACGGACTATCAGTTTTCTATTTTTTCGATAGTCCCCATTTAATAAATTAACATTAATAACAAAGCATCTTTTAGAGACATAGAAACCTTTTATAAATTAGATAGTGAATATAAATATCGATTGGCCCCCGAAATAACAAATGCGCACAATTATCTTTCTACCTTCAAAAAGAATGCGTAAACAAATTTTCGCAAGTTCTAAGCCATGCACTTACTGCCGGTATTTATACCATTGTTGCCGTAATAGATTGCCTGCAACGGCAATAAACACTGCCTAGTTTATTGAGAGGTTTGCTAAACTCCTCGATATTTTTAATTCCTGAAAACCTTCCGAATCGGAAGAGATGAGAAGGCCTTTCGTAAGAAGTGAATTTCATCAAATAAAATTAGGGATCTTTTAAAAGGACTAACTAGAGCAGTGAAATGTACTAGCGGGTGGATGGTAAAAATTCAAAGTTTATTAGATTTCTAGGCACACCAGAAGGCAATAAGGTTTTGATGTCTTTTAACTAAAGCGTATTAATTAGGACTGTTTATAGAATTTTTTGATGTTTTTAGAAGGTATGGGCGTGTGGGGGGACTACATTTCATCTCGTCAATTCGCAAGCGTCTTTGAAAAACTTTGGGGTGTCAAGTTCCTTGCATTATCAAAAATAGGAAATTGCGAATACGAAGAGAATGACGATCAATTTCCTTCAATTTTATCGACACCTAGGACTTTGCCAGATGTCTCTTGGATAGAATGGAGTTAAGGTCTAAATTAGTAGTAAGTTCTGTTTATTATTTATACACAAAGATGTGGTTTAGCTTCTGTTTGCCGGTCTGTTTGTTTCGATAATTGTAATATAGTTTGGGCACTCCATACTCACCCCCTTGAACACACCGAAGTCATATTTGAATTTTATTTCTTCAAAATATTGTACTTTAATAATCTTACAATAAACATTTTCTGAAGCTTGTATCCGCCTTGACGAGGCAAGGGAGATTATAATACATTTCCGTTATTATATAATATTTTGCACGTAGTATTAGCAAATAGATATTTATACTTGGTTGCAATGTGTAAACTAAGAGTACTAGTACTAGTACCGCTGATCAGGATCACAAAACGTGTAAGGAAAATATAGCAAAGGAGAGCAAATTTCTTGTCAATTTTCCATCAATGCGATCTAGCAAAATATGTAAACAAATCGCTGTCGAAAATTGTAAACAATTACATGAAGGGACATGCGTCACCTAATTTTAGGAGAAGAGGAATTCTTTTCGCACATCGACCACTTTTACTTATAGTTTTTACGCCGTTTGTGAATAAAATTTTTACGTACATCGATTTAATTTTTACAATAGTAAATTTAGTCCTTAAGGAGTGTCGTACCTTCATATTATTCATATCTCACAACCAGTGCCGGCGCCTAAACTGTAGAGGTGTTACAGCCTGGACCTCAGCTCGTCTTTGTTGGAAATAATTATTGATATTCGTGCTCTAAAGAGGGCGTCACGATAATTCACCACGGGGTGCCAGTGGTGCTAACGCTGGTACCGGACTCAGCTATCCTGATATCGACCTGATAGGACCACTATCTAGGTCCGCCGGCTACAAATACTGCCTCACTGCAGAGGACCGGCTTTCACGTTTTCCCGAAGTGTGCCCCATCCGATTGACCAGGGTCGACAATTCGAGGCGTAGTCTTTCAAAGTCTTAGCTAATTTTTGCGGTATTATAGTTTCAAATATCAGCTCTTACCATCCTGATTCTCACGTAACATGGACTCAGCAGTGCCTGTTCAGGTTTCAAACGACATGAAAGCGACAGGATATAGCCCTCTACTACTGAACTGCTCAAGCTTCCCAGCGAATGTAATCAAAATGCTGACGTTGCGTTGTTTCTTTGCGCGTCTTTCAACACTCAAGGTTCTCGTCTATAAGATTCGGCCAGCCACGTTTTCCTGCGGACGGACTCAGTTCGTGGAGCATTGTAGCCACTCATACTAGCCCATACAAAATACTAGCTCGTTCCGGAAAAAATCCAAGCAAAATGACACCGGAGGGAAACCGAACACAGTCTCAATAAACAGGGTCAAGCTAGCACATTTCCTACAGGACGAGAATCCAAAGAGAACCTGGGCCCGTAACACCATAAGACGACCGAGGCAGGATCGATACATCGTCCTCAATGACAACGGCTAGCTCCCGTAGCGATCAACCCTGCAAGACAAAAACCATCAGTTCTGGACGTCAAGTTTGGTTCACCGATTTCTACCGACCACAGTAACCCAGATCTAAGGCAGATTTAATGCAGTCGAAAAGATGATTTTAGTCTGACGCACACACCAAGATTGGCACGGTAACGCTGTAGTTTAACCCGATCTATAACTTTAAAAGATTAAAGTGGATATTTTTTAACTTAGGTGTTTCCTTGCTACCACACACCTAGACAAAGCACCCACAGTTATATGTTTTGTTTTAGACACTTGATATGCCTTAAGGCGGCTTTTTTATACATTCCGACGAATTTTAAAACACATTGTACTTAAAATTATTTTCTAGGTCCGGTAGGTGTACTATGGTTCCTTTTTTGATTGTTTTTTTTTTTTTTTATTTTACACATCAAAGATTACCCATGCGATTTTATTTTAATTAAGTTTAATCTATAGCAAACAGTTTTGCAAAGCACTGATTGGTCACTGGTGAAATCCTACATATTCCCAGAGAGTTTTAAAAAGAAAGAACTCTTCTTGAGACTTGAGCTTATACTGCATTGGAATTTTTCGGCGATTCTAACTGTGCGAGAATGTTTTACATTTTTATTAAGATTATTTAAAAAGTCAAACGATTTATGAATCTCTTATATGCACCGAATTTATTAATAATATATGAAATTTAATAATTCGCTGTAATTTAAGCAAACACATAACAAATCTCTGACAACATTGCGAAACTTTTGAATACTTTACGTGCAATGTTAGTTAGTTAATCCAGTTCGATTAATTCCTTTGGAAGTAGGTTTCACGGAAAGAAAAATGTCGACCAAAACACGCTGGGATATTGCCTTCAAAGACGTATATGTAATTAACAGTGGATTTTTAATGCTAAGATTGATATAACTATTCTTACATTCTATTTTATTAATATAATTGAAAATTTTAAATATATATCTCTATTAACACTGGCATAACGACACAAAAATGTTTAATTTTATAGATTTAGGAAATTTAACAAAATTCTCAATAAAAGAATTATTTTTTGTCATTCTTAATATAAAATTCAAATTACAAGACTATGCTTTAAATATTTCAGGAAATTCATTAGCGATTTCCCGAACCAATTGTTGATCAACAGCGCTGCATTCAGTTTCTTCACAAAATATTCTAGTAAATATCTTCATTAAATCTTGCTTTCTATGAGTATGTTCCTTGTAGTTGGTATTCCTTAAAATACGTCGGCAAAGCTCTAAGTAAGGTCGTCGCATCTGAAATAATATCTCATTATTGGATCGTTTATAAGTTATCAGTAAGTATATGAATTTACCGGATCTCCTGCAGACAAGTCAGAAAGTTGTCTTACTATAATATCCATTAAGACCTTATTATCATTTGTGTAAAAAATACTGGCTGTTTCATGGCTACTAAATAAATCCACAAATATTTTTAAAACCGAGTTTATGCTATTTGTTGAATGCTTTAAAATTCGCACTGGGTCTTCTAAAATATTTAATATTAATATCCCGTTATATGTGAACAAAAATTCACCTTCACGATTGAGTAAGAGTAGAATCTTTTCAGTAAAAATTTTCGCGGAACACAAATTCTGCATGGCTTCTATTACAATATTTTGTGTGAAGTCTACAAACTGCAGATTAAAGGCTAATATAAGTGCAACAACAAGATCAGCTAGCGCTTCCGATTGGTTATTCTCTAAATAATCCAAAAGAAACTGCACAAAGCTTACACCTATATGCTCTGAAAAGAAATACGTTATAAACTCATCAATAAATTTTTAAAATTTAAATTTGCATCTGTGTTAATATTATGAAAAAAGAAAATTTGCTTGTGGAGTTTTTTAATGAATCCTAGAACATATTGAACCCGTTTAAAGAAATTTTTTCATCAATTTGAAGTAATATTAGACTACATGAGTAGTATTTTAATAATATTTTTATTTTAAGTTGCAGTCATAAAACGTTCGTATAGTAAGCAACTGTTGGATTGCGATTTCAAACTTTGAATTTTTTCGTATAAAAATGTAAGAAATACTTTTTACTTTAACACACGTAAAACTGAATGATTCATAAAACTTATTCTTGTAATAATGATGAATATATTGAAATCAGGAAAGATATAATAAAAAAAAGCCGGTCAAATACGTGCTGGACTCGCGTACCGCGGATTCCGTACCATGCAAAGGATAATTATTAACCATCTCACTAATAATAAAGAATTTTGATCCTATGAGTGTTGAATTTCAGAACTGTTAAAATGGTTTTTAATTTAGGATATAGGCTTTTTAAAGAGATAAGGCATCGTTGTTGCCCACAAATGGAAGAAAAGACGACAAAATATGAACAGTCTGTTCTCAAGCAGTTCTATCCTTCTTTGTTAGACCTGTACTTGAATATGCAAGACTATTAAAAAGCCCACTTTTTATTCCAAGATTGGATTGGATCTGCACAATTTCCTACCAAGTTTGATTATGTTACCGTTGGAGGTATAATCATTTTGTCTTTCGCTTTAATAACCCGTAAGATGCAAGCAATAGTAATCTTAAGGTCGGAGCCAGAACTATTTTAAAGTATGCCAACTATAAAACAAAACAAAATTAAGTAATAATTAGTTGTACTTCGTTATAGTGTTTCTAAGATTAAAATAAATCGATATCAAAGAAAATAAGTTAAGTGTAATAAAAGTTAAAGAAAAACCTTGCTTTGGAGTCTGGCAAAAGCGAAGCAAATGTAAAATATACATAAAAACTCTCTTTTAAATGAACTTTTAATTAGAGAATAATTCAAATTATAATAATTACAAAGATAACCAAAGAAGTGAAACAGTTTTAAGCTGTAATGACTTTTCAACTATCAAATTCGCACCTACTAAAGTATTCAAGAATTTACATTAACAATTGACTAAGCGTTATATATTTTATATTTTTTTAAACGTATTTTAATTCTGATTAGTTCTATTACAAATAAAAACTTGTTTAAAAAAACGTTTTCTATACACGGATGGGTTATTATATTATAATACGGACTTCCTACCTCCTCACAACCGCTTTCTTAACTTTATCACTAATTCATTGTAGTTTTACGAAAGATTCTAACCACCTTCCTGAAGTAAGAACAATTCTTCTTTCTAATGTCTACCGTCCAAACCGATGGAATGCTCTGAAGTCTACAAGACATTGTTTTATTTTTTTTTAAACATCAATATGACTCTCAAAAGTAAGTAATAAAAAAAAATTGATTTGAAAAATTGCTCCAATTGTTCCATGTTCTTCTAAAGGCTTAAAAAATACTAAAGATGTTGGAAAACATTTATGTATGTATTGTCAGTAAGAAAAAAGTCACACATTTCTTTTAAACCGGGAGTGATGTATTGTTCCAGTAAATGCAAAACGGTGCTAATGATTTCTTTTGTCGCATTACTCTTATCTACAATAAACTGATTATATTAATTATAAACTTAAAAAAGATCGAATTGATGGAAATCCAACAGAGATTTATAATTATTTGCCATTGTAGGTTTACTAAGTATTGTAGTGTTCATTGTAATTATAGTCAATTAAAGTTTACCTCTACATTAAATGAGTTTCTTCTTTTTTTATAATTTTTCTAGTTAATTAAGAAAATAAAATTAAAAAAAAAAAAAAACATATCTGAAATCTGGAATAAAATATCAATATATGTATCAAGCTTTATAATTTTTTTTTAATGAATTTTTCATATTTAAAATATTTTAAACTTAAAACTAAATGTTTAAACTTTAGATTATGAATCTTAAAAATTACCTTGGTGATTAACAGGCATTGCTTGTCCTAACGAGAATATAATTGTTAACATTTTGGTAAGTTGTTTAAATTTTTCAGGATGTGTTAAAAATCTTTTCATATCTTCGACCTAAAATGAAGAGGCATTTTATAAGATTCAAAAGTATAACTATCTTTTACGATTTCCAATGGTAAAACTGATGTCAATAAGATATCAACTATAACGTGATCCAAATGACAAGCAGCAATAAAAGCTTTTAGTAATAATTCCTTGATTGGCCACCTTGTTTCCATTTGATAATATTGAACTAAATTAACTAGGCTTTGGTATTGATCACAAGACATTTCATGGCAACAAACATTTTCATCTGCATTTTTCTGAAATAAAAATAAACAAACAGAAAAAAAGTTAAATAATTTATTTTGTTATTTTGTAGAATTTGATACCAGAATATCAACCAATTCCTCTAAAAATTGAATAATATCTTCCTCGTCCTCATAGAGCATCCATGTTCTCTGTTCAGAATCATTTTTGCAAATAGCTAGTTGTGAAAATATATATCGTAATCTCTTGGCATCGTGAGTTTCTCCCAATAATTCCGGGGGTATTTCCAGTTTATCAGTAAGGTGTACTGCTACGGCTTCTAAATATGGATCAATAGCTTTTGGAAATAATTTTTCCAGACTAGATAGAACAATGCGTAGCGCTTCACAAGATAATTCGAAATTTAAATTAGTATTTCGTCTTATTATATCAACAATTTGATAAACATCTGGAGTACTAAGAGAAATATCGGGTTTGCAAATTTCGGAAGACTTCTGTTCTGTATGTTTTTCCTCTGGACTTATATTTTTATCATTAGTTGGCTTATTTTTATTGTTTATATAACTTTCATTTTCATGTTTAGTTTCGTTGCAAAAAGTGATAAAATTTTCACTTGTAGTTGTTCTTGTTAATTCTGATGTTGCAGGTGTTATACTATCATCATCAATTTCATGAGTCGAATTTGAATTTAAAACCCCTAAACTACAGCTTTCTTGTACAAATCGGGGCATTGTCACCCCAACAACTGGACTGGACATAACCCTTTCGAGTTTTTTTGGAACAAATTTATTACTGGGGCAACTATTGTTGTATGATCTATCGGATATCTCTTCGATGCTTGTGTTCTGAAAAGAAAATGTTTATTATATAAATAAAAATTACAACTTAGTAGTAAAAATACAAAATTATTTTAAATTATAATTTTCTTGATTTATATACACATTTTGTGAGCAAAGGGTACAAATACCATTCGTTTAAATTTGTATAATAAATCCTATTAGTTCAAATTTAAGGTTGTCATGAAGGGCTGAATAATATGTAAAATATTTTGTCATCGAAAATAGTATTTCTACTCCTCGTCCGTGGGTGTGGGTCTTATGTACGTTGCAAAATAGTGTGAGTTGAAAATGAGGTATCATGGTATGTCATGAAAAATTGGTCCTTTTTATAAAAGGTTAACCCTTTCGCGACTGGTGCGGCATATACACGGCAGCCACTTGCTGTTTTACAGTGAATAACGCCGACTTTATACGGCAGCCACTTATTGTGTGTCTATCCCTGCTTTAAAACTACAACTTAATTATACTATATTGATAATTATATTATTATTTTATTTCACAGATTCAAAATAAAAGTGGTTCACGTATTGGGGAACACTCAAAAGAGGAGATACAAAATTTATATTTAGGATATAAAAAAACTAACATAATAAATTGTCTTTGGAGAAAATGGTAAATGGGAGTGAATTGCGTTAAAATGGGTTTTTTATTCTCTTAACAAACTTTTATAACTTGATAAAAAAAGTAGCTATCAAAAACAAAAATTTGGATGAGAATAGGAAATTAGACGATTGTATAGAAATTATAGTATTTAATCGTTGCCTTTAAAAGAAATACCAATAGCATTGGAAGTTTTTCAACGATTTGTGTTAATATTAATTCCATTTTAAATTCATAAAGTTGTACTTCTTACAATCTATGGAGATTAACCTGGCCTAACCACATTTCCAAATCTGTGGTTAAACTAAATTCCATAAAGAGAAGAAGTTATAGTAGTTTAAGGATGTCTGAAATTTTTAATATTATGATAAAATTAATTAAAATTTGCAAGATATAATAAGTACTTAATTTAATAAAATTCAGATGATTTTTGTTGATTCATTGTGCTTTTTTTTCACAGTAAATATTTTTCTATTTTTTATTACATCATTAAATTTTTAGGTTTTCTAAGGCAATATTTGTTATTGAATAAATAATCAATGTATTTCAAATAATGCGTTATAATTTTTTACTTCTGCTGAGCTTTTCTTAGCCTCTATGGTAATTAAGATGCAAGCAATGACACTTATGTAGGGGAGAGTCGATGATATCGTACCGGCTACTGAATCATACCACCTTAAGATTTCCTACTAAACGTTATTTTTATTCTACCGTAGGAACACGATACAATGCGTTTGCACCGCCCTCGTGTATGCCAGAGTGAAGAAAATATTTTTCTGTGAGTTTTAATCTAAATTTCTGAGTTAACGTCTAAGGACATAACTCTTTATAACTGGAAGCTATGATTAAGTAAACTATGGCATTCGACAACAAAATTAGTTCTTTTTCCTGTGCATTAGCGCGGTATATCTAAACTTTGAGGTTATTTTTGTTTGTTTTGATTATTATGATTCAGTAAACTATGGCATTCGACAACAAAATTAGTTCTTTTTCCTGTGCATTAGCGCGGTATATCTAAACTTTGAGGTTATTTTTGTTTATTTTGATTTTCCAAAATATGACCGCATTGCCTAAATCGTGGGAGCTTGAGACATGCACCGCCAATCCAGATTTTTACGACAACTGCCTTAATTAATGTTGACTACTTAGGTATAAGGAAAAACCGATCACTTACCTGTTCTTTTTTATTTGATCTTGTAAAACTTTAACACTTGGTACTAGTAGTTCTTTCAATAGTTACATGATGATTTTGCATGTAAGAAAGTTTATGTTGTCGTTATTTTCGAGAAATATTTTGTTTGACATTCTTTCTACAGCGCTGAAAAGCTAAAGATTAAAAATAAGTAAGAAATATCTTCTAAACCTGTGTTTACTTCACAAAAATCCTCTTTTTTATTCATTGATTTTGTTAATGGTACACTGGTCAATGACTGAAATAACAGATAGCAGATTTTTGCAAAAATGTGTTTTTTGACACCAATTAAATTGAATCAGAGCTTTGTTTTTACGGTGTTTTATTAACCCGTTGCGGTTACATCTCCAAATAAGATCAAGGGATCCCACGCGGGAAATCTTTTATTGTTTATCAATTTCTTGCGATTTCATCTCATAAAAATTTATGGACATATAAAAGGCTTTTTTTACAAGATCTAATTGTTTTCTTATCTAAAATTAACGTTTCACTTGAAAAAAAAAATTTAAAAAAATTTCTATTGAAAAAACTGGTGGGGTCTTTTGGACCCCCGGTAACCGAAACGGGTTAACATGAAACTAAAGTTTGTTAGGGTTATTAAATTTTTTTTATTAGTTTATTTTTACACTGATTTGAGATATTTGAATTCTAGTGAAAAGTGGTACGATATAATCGAGTTTCCCTTAGATATTTTGTGGCCACTGTTAAATACAAATGCCCATTATTCGTTAACACATGAACCCATGCAAGCAGACAATTATAAGGACTATAACGAGTGGAATGTGCTGCTATTTGTATATTTATAGAATAAGAGAAATCATATAGTTATAAAGGGGCTACGATATATGCTAATTTGAACATTCTCCTTTCAGTTATCAATATTACCTTAGATTTGAAGTTTTGAGTAAACATAAAATATTTTTAATTTGTTAAAGTTATATCATCAGCCATTAGAATGAAATATTAAAATAAAATCAAGTTACTTTCACAAATATCGTAAATAAATATATCTTACCTTCAAACAAATTTCAACGAGGTATTTTCGTTCCTTTAATTTTTGAATAAGGTCTTGTTTTGTCATGATGCCATTTATTTCTGTTTCAGTTGATTGCTTTAAGGACTCAATACTAGAATCAAGGAAACTAACCAAGAAATTCGGTTCCACCTAAAAAAGAAGTGTTTTTTATAAATTCCCACGAATATATAAAAAAAATAAAACTTAATATTCCATCAAACACAATTGTTTTAAAGAAATTAATTGCTATTAGTGTAATAAGGGTTCATATATTTTTTTTAATTACCTTTCACATTAGAAAACAAAATGGATTAAAATTAAAGAATAAAAATTCTAAGTAAAGTTTAGTATGACTGCGAAAGCTTAAGTTTTTTATTTGCAAATTATATCGAAATAATGTTTGTATAAAAGAAGATAAGAATAGTCTTTACAAATTTTCAATCAATTAATTTAATTTAATTATGTGTATAAATAAAAATAGACATTTTATTTCAAAATAGGATAACATATAACATTCCTAGATGATTTGCCTGATTTGAAATTAGCTATTTTCTTATAAGAATATTTATAATATTTTAACCTTTTTTGGTTACTTTAATTACACTTATGTGTAAGGGAATAATAAAATTTGATTAACCGATTTTTGCTGATGAAATATCGTAGATGCTAAAAAGCATATCATCAATGTGAAAGCGGTTAAAAATAATATCCGATCCAAGTGGATTGTTCTATTTTTTATTGAAAAAGAGCTGTTATGTATTTCTCCAAACAGTCGGCTGAAAACTGGCATCGATAGGGTTAATACTATTTGGCGAAATATTTGGTGCATATTTGATTGACGTGTGCAAGCAATCATTAAGCGAAATCCCAGTGGAAGGTTTGAAAGAGCTATTAAAGATCACATGTAGCTTCGTGCTAATGCTTTAGTACTAACGCAGCGGACATGGCATAAAAACATCACATATGTATCCTAAAGGAGCTTCAATCCTTTTTCTAGACCCATGTACTATGTACCTACCTACTCTATTTACCTGTTGAGTTGCAATGAACTGTGCGACAAAAAAGTCTTCGCATTGAGTTTCACTTGGAGTCAAGAACTTTGTGGGTTGTAATTCTTCAGGCCCTCAAAAACGACATAGTGTTGCATTTAAACCGTCCTCTATTTTAATATGGAAGCTGAAATTGATCTTTCAGTACGTTAGTCGCTAAAATGCGATCCAGATGACACGTGTGTTGCGTGTTACGATCTCTCCCCTAAACCGTGCCCTACCACGGATATGAATAATTCGCCAAATGCATACTATCAAAATGTTAGTGGACTTCGCACTAAGCCATCTGAAGTTTTCCTTCACTCCTTAACAAAAATTTTCTCATGATATCTGCACCCCAATCGAAGCCATCCTAATACCCAGTATCGTATATAATGAACTACTCTATCCCAACACCATTAGACCGTAGTGTTTGTCTTGCTCTACATTATGATATCATCATGCTCAAGACCTCTGATCCTTCAGTATCAGAATTTGTATCTATCAAACTTATGCCTAACACTAATACAAGAACCTTGGATATATAAAAAAACAGATTTGAGGTCTAAGCCAAAGTCAGGGTAGAGTTCCTCATGCCACAGATGCAGATACACCTAGAGGCTGTATTAGGAAATCTAACTTGTTGAAGGTGAGACTCCTGCACGAACATCGCAACAGGGATCAGGTGGCTATACCGATTTTATATTTGCCGTACGCCGTAGCACATATAGTGATAGTGATAGATGATAGTGATTTCATTTCACAACATGTGTGCTGGGCAAGTATGAACATAAACGGTAGTGGATTAATGTTTCTGGTTCATTATGAACATGGACAATCCTTAACAACAGTCATGAACTGATTTTTGATTTTTCTTCAACAGAAAGCAATAGATATCATACTATAATCATTTGATCTGATGGAGCACATTGAAAGCTGGAAGGGAAGAAATAATATGCAAACTTCTGATTATAGGAGTACATATGTCTATCTTAATTGGTTGTGGAACTTGGTTGGAAACTCATGGAAAATCAACTCGAATAATAAAATGGACAATCAACTCATTCCTACCCTACAAAATTTCAGGGAAGAACGGCCTTCTTCCTCAGTGTTTCAAAAGGCCATACCTCCGATACGTGGAAAACGAATCAGGCTTTTACAGTTATTTTGGCCTGCGGTTACAAACCACGTAGTTGGAGACAGGCCAAAATTGCCTTCATTCCTAAGACTGGCAAAAGTAGCTACAGGTTTACGAAATCATATCAAGCGCCATGGAGATTAAACACATGCACTACGTTGACAGCGTGAAATATCTTGGATTAACGATCAACAAGAAACTAAGATGGAAGTTTCATGTTGACAAAGTTTGAAAAGCCATTGCAGCTTTCTGGCAATGCTGAAGAGCTTTCGGAATGTTATGGAAATTAAGCCCAAAAATACTACACTGGACATATATACAGACACCGTTAATAAAACCCAGTCTATATTACGGTGCTGTAATCTGGTGGTTTAAACTAAAGGAAGGAAACTTTTAAAAACTTTAATGAAGCTAGAAAGATTGACTTGCTTAGTCATTACTGGAGCAATAGGAACCACACCTACTTCAGCCATTGAAATGGTGTTCTCGTTAGCTCCGATCGACATCGTAGTAGAACAAGAAACAATAGAGTTGGCCTATCGGTTGTATTATTGTAATCAATTGGTGAAAACAATTATGCAAGGGTGTCATCTTGCTATCTGAGATATTTAATAAAGATTTATTCAAGAGTACTGATGAAGTCGGATCGGTGAATTTTGGAATTCAGATTTTATAGAAAATTCAAAATCCTAAATGATTACACTCTCAATGGACAAATCGATATATTTTAGAGACGAGTCATTGAGAGAAAGTTTTACTAGGGTTAGTGTGTGTGCAGAAAACACTCACAGCTTCTCTTGGCATCCATACCTCAATTAAGCTATCAAGTTGAGGTTCAAGGGATCGTAACTCAGAGCTTGTCAGTGAATGTGAAAACGGGCTAAACTACGGACCAAACGACTAGTGGCTAATAAAGGACACAAATTAAGCAGATTAACAGATCTTCTTCTGAGGTACCTACAATGAATCACATGGTTTAAGCGCGGGGTACGTTATACCCACCTCTCACAATCTACAATCGGCAATGTCTAACCAGCGTCTACTGTACATCCTTTATTGCTATGTATATTCGCTAGTCTTAACCACCTACAAACAACACAATCGAAGCAATTAATACTCTGTTCGATAATGTAAATACATCTGATGAACTCATTGCACTGGATGATTTTAACCTCGCCCTTTTCTTCGTCTTCATCATGGCATGACGAGATGGCCCAGTTATTGCAGAGGGGTTTTTAATGACTAAAGAAATAGACGAGATTAAGTTTAGGATAGATTACCATGCAACTCTCAACTTGGTTAAGAGTATTGCTTACAGTCCCGATTTCCGGCTCATGTCAGAGGAAGAGCTACTAGACGCTTTTAAAGACCAGAGAGTTATGGAACTTGTACAAATAAAACGAATTTACTCCATAACCGGCAAACAACCCGAAGTGTGAATAATATCAAGTAGCGACACTTCAATGGAGAGCACAAAAGAGACAAGGATGCAAATAGTCGAAAGATCTTTACGATTGTATTGGCAAAGCTTTCAAGCATCCAAAAGCTCCCGCTTCCATAAGCGCTGGTGGTTCGAGAGAGAAATTTCTCAAATGCATTTAAAGGTAAGTGTGAAGGGTACAAATATTGCTAGCAATCAACTGACTTCAATCAAGCATCTCAAATCCGAACGTCTGATGTGCACTTTAGTTTGAATGAATGAAGATTAAGGAACGCAATAGCGAAGAATACACACATGTGACACCTGCCAGCCGTTAAATTTAAATATCAAAACATTATAGGATTTTATGCGAAATCTTTTAGGATTGTCTTAAAAATTAATAAAACTGCAAGTATTTTATTAAATTATATTTTGCAGACTTCAAGAATATATTTTTAGAATAATAAGTTTGCTATTGATAACTATGTAGTTGGAAATACGTTGATGACTTGATTAATTAATCAATCAATCTCGAATTTCCTTTTGTTTACCAATTTATAACTACGAAAAATGATTTAAATAAAATGTGATAAATTTCACCTCGACGGAATTTAAAATATCAGTAAAGAACCAAAAACAGCACGGTAGTTTTAAATATTTATAACATCAATTTTTATTGTTTTGAATGATATTCTTCTGTATCATTAATATCTTCATATTTAAAAATGAGTGCCATAACGGTGTTTCGCTTTAAAGGAAAGTTTACCCGGGAAAATAATTTGGCCGGTAAATCTGCCAAAGTCGGTGAAAACAATTCTTACAGTGCAAAAGACATTCTGATAAAAATACTGAAATATGGATGAAAAGAGTGATAAAAATCAAAGAGGATCAAGCCAGAATATATCCAAGTGGAAACGGAAATGTATTCTTGGCTGTCAGTATTGGCAAAAATTGTATAGCTTCCCAAAAGGGCCCGTAGAGTAAGTACATATTTTCCGATAACAATTGCATAATTTCATTTGATTTAAAATTATAGACGCCAGGTGTGGATGTATGCAATCAATTTGAAGGAGGCTCGAGCAATCGCCCACCTATGTAAAAAGCATTTTGCTGGGAATATGTTCGTTTTAAGAGAAAGGTGTACTTTAATCTATTTATTTATTTTAATTATTCAATTTATTAATTTTATTTTTCTTCACCCTTTTGTTTTTGAATTTCTGTTGTCCCTTTTGAAATACTTTCGTTACATTATATTTAAATTTGTAACTAAATTTGGGAAATATAGGGCAGCGAGCATATAGTTTAGAAGATAAAGTACTAGTCCTAGTGCAGAAGTACAAGTACTAGTGTAGAAAGTAGGGAAGAGAATAGGTTTATGATACCAAAATTAGAAAACAGAGATAGTAGAGTAGACAATAGATAGATAGTAGGTTGAGTGTAGAGTTAAAGGGAATTAGGCCCGTTGGGGAAAGCAGTTCAGATGATAAAACAGTAGTAGTTACAAGTTCTCAAAGTCAAAGGACTTTCGTTCAATACTCCTAGAAAACCAAGTTTGAGAACTAGGGTCCAGAAATTGCAAGCAGAAATTAGGAAAAAGTTTCAATTAAAGCAGCCTCAAGTAGAAATTAATTCTAGTAGATTTTTTATAAAAAATTGCTATGTCCTTTTTCCAAAGAAATTAGCTAAAATTGTAGAAACAGTTATAAATAATGCAGATAGGAAGAAAGGCGGCTTTAGACATTCAAAAGAAATAAAGGCTATAGGGTTAATCTTAAATTTTTTGTCGCCAAATACTTATAGATATTTAGTAGGAAATATTTGCCCACTTCCATGTCCGAGAACATTAGAACGTTTTAGCATGGCATTTAATTTCAAAATCATACTACTTAAATATCTTCAAGTAACAGGTTTGTCAAAAAATTGAGAGAATTACCGACACCCGACACCTCGTCAATTTGCGCGTTTAAAAAACTTTGGGGGGTCAAATTTCTTGAATTGTCGAAAACAGGAAATTGTGAGTACGAAGAGGATGAGGAACAATTTCCATCAATTTTATCGACACCTAGGGCTTTGCCAGATATCTCTTGGATAGATAGCGTTAGTGAGAGAACTGCTTGTCCAGAAAATCTTCCTGTAGATTATAGAACCCTTGATTACGCTGAAGAAAACGTATTGGTGTATGTTGCTGGATATTTATATAAAAATTGTGCAAATTGGCATTTATGCCCAAATCAAAATAACGAAGAAATGTCCAGCTACCCTTATTTAGAATTTAAGCAATATGGAAATTCCCGTCTGACAATTCCTCCAAAAGAATTTATAGAATATATTAAACAATTAAAAGATTGTCTTAATTCATCCCTAAAACAATCCTTTTATAGCAAATATTTCGATTGTTTTATATTTGAAGAATTTTCAAATGTAGAAGAATACAAATACTGTTCGCAATCCGATAACATAAAACCTGTATGGCTCTTTATATGCATGAAAATTTTTTATAAATTGAAATTTATTAACAAAAAATTAAGAACTCCTGATAATAGACACAAAACGATGTCAATACATTTATAAAATTTTATAGTTTTTCTGTCTGTCGTTCTGTTGATTTTTCTATTTAGATATCTATAAGATTTGTCTGTTTGTCTTTCTGTCTGCTTGTCCGGAAGAATTTAGTACAGCTTTGGTTTGCCGGTCCGTTTGTGTATTAGTTAGTTAGAAGTCTATTTTTCTCTATTTATTTTAGTTTAGCGTCTGTTTGTCGGTTCTTTTGCATAAAAATTTTGTTTGTCGGTCTATTTGTCTCGAAAAGTTTTATTTTGTTCCTGTGTGTGGGTTGTCGGCCAATTTTATTTATTTATTTTTTTTATCTGATTTATAGTATTCTAACCTGAAAAGAATTTAGTTTTAGTTTGTCGCCCCATTTCTCTGGTTTAGTTTCCATTAGTTTATTTGTTTGCCAAAATTTAGTTTAGTTCAATCAGCCCATTAGTCTTAACTAATTAGTATTAGCTTCCGTTTGTCGGTCCGCTTATTTGTAAAAATTTAAGTAGGTTCTTACGGTTGGCTTGTGGGTAAATACTTAACAAGGGTTCTTTCAGTTTTTAATTTAGTTTTATTTATTCATTGATCTAAGTTAGTAGTAGCTTCTGTTTATTATTTATACACAAAGTTGTGGTTTAGCTTTTGTTTGTCGGTCTGTGTATTTCGAAAATCTTATTAGTTTGGGCACTCCACACCCACCCTCTTGAGTACACTGAAATCATATTTAAGTTTTATTTCTTCAATATACCAAACAAATTAACCTTACATAAACTTTGTCTAAAGTTTGGAGTTTTCAGTATGCTCTGCGGTTCCGCCTTGACGTGGCAAGGGGGCTAATAACACATTTTCATAATTATATAATATTCAGTACGAAGTATAAGCAAATAGATATTTATGCTTCGCTACAATGGGTAAACTAAGAGTACCGCATACTATTGAATAAAAATAAGCCATTTTATTTTCCCAGAATTTTTATTAACGTTCTTTGATTAGGATCACAAAAGATACTAGAAGGATATATAACAAAGTAGAGCAAATTTCTTGCAACCGCATCTCAAGCCAATCCTCCATTCAATTTTCGATCTAGCAACATTCTGACATTTAAACTTTTTCGGCTGCCCGTCAAAATCCGAGGCGAGTCTAAAAGTATTCCTGCCAGGGAGTATTTTTCCACTCCAATGCGGTGTAGGAAATGTCAAAAACTTTGGCATATGATGGAGCGATGCGAGGAAGTGATGAAGATCTGCGAGACACAAACCTTCAAAACCTCGTTCCACTTACCCCACTTACCGCAAAAACCCCGGCTCCACCAGCTGCCATGGTAGTCTTGGACCCCGTTAGCATCTCCATTATCAATGATAATAGTTACAACTTAATCCAAACCAGCATCTACTAACTCCAGGGGAGGTAGGTGGCAGTTTGGATTGACGACCGGGCCTTATGTGTTCTTATTAAACTCGGGTTCACGGCCGAGGTTATTTGGCAATAGACTTGACGTCCGTCCCACCCCATATGGCTCCGCGAATGTGATCGAAGTAATCACTTTCCTATAGTGCTCTCCGCGGCTTACACCATAGTATGAGCAAACCCGAGGTCCAGACTTGCTGAGCATCGTGTCAATTGGGAAAAGTATGCAAGACTGGTTGATGAGGGGCTTTCCGGACGGTCCCTAGCGAGAAAATAAACAGGTAGGCGGTACGAATTGTCAGTGTACTCCGAAAAATTGTACGCCAGGTAGCATGACTGTCACCACACCCTCTCTTAGACGACAGTCAGTTTGGATGAAGGATAACATCCTCTCCTTAATCAGGATAGAAAACAAAACGAGGAAAGTTTTCCAGACGCATCCGACGAATGAAAACCCGCAGGAGTATCGTAGGAGTTTGGCAATCGCCAAACAAGAGATTAAGGTGGCTTAAAGAGCATTTTGAGGCAATTTCGCCGAATCAATATTTCGTCTTTAGCGACAATTCCTTTCCTAAGGATCTGTGTCCAATATGCCTGATGCCCTCTATCGCGCAGACAGTTCCGCCGGCTTAACAGCATCCTACCGAGCAAAGTCAACCGCTTCAGGAGATATCGAGGTACTACCTCGCTACTACTGAAACTGGAGGCGTGCATTATGCCGGTGGACGTAGAAAAGGCCTACGACAAGGTCTGCAAAGATATCATAGCCAAAGATCTCCAGAAATGGGACGTCATGTTAGTCAGTGTTAACGGTTTTACGTCATCTAAAATTTCTATCGAGAACGTCTTATCCCAAGGATACCTTTTCTCCATTTCACTTTTCAATACATTTACTTTTTTCCTTATTCAACAACTAACTGACATAGGCGGACTATATACCTATGTTGACGCGGTCAACATATTACTGACGATAGACAACGACAGCCCAACGGACAATCTCGGACGAGCCCTTACAACATGACATATATAGCTCAACAAAGATCGATTTATCATATATACAAACAGATCAAATCCACCGACCGTACGGCTGCCGCACATGTTATTTACGTGATGTGCATCAACAATGCTTCAAATAGCTGAAAACTCTGGCTTCCAACAGGAGCCTCGACCTTTGAGGCGTGGCTTTATGGAATTTGGAAGACTACCGAGTTTACTGCAAAAGAGAATAAAAACTCAACTACCTACTCTAACTCGATGGCCACTTTGGAAGCTCTTATCAATACAATTACAGAAGAACTTCTGATCAAACTTTGCAAAAACCTTCCTCAATTAAGCAGTGCCCGTACAACGCTCATTTGAGTTCCAGGCCATTGCGGAGTAGCGGGTAACGAAGTTGTGAACAGATCAGAAAAATCGGCTCTTACCCTGAACAACATCGAACTTCCACCTACCCTATTCTTCCTTATCTCTTACATCAAGAAAAAGGAAGAAATCTTGGAAAGAGCTTGGAGCCAGAACCACATCTTCTTAGCAGCTCACTGGCAAACAACAAAGCTGCCATTCTACAATAAGCAGCTGTCCAGAGCTCACGGAACAAGGTTCTTGAGGATTAGGGTAGGTCACCCTCGGCTCACTCGGCTCGGTCACCTACTTAACCGCGAACCACAGCCCAGCTGTCCCGAACGTCGACACTCACTTCCTATATATCACCAGTTCACTTCGGAACTTCAGAGGTGGTGTGGAATCCTGAAAGGCTAAAAATGCGATATTGCACTATACACACCTAAACCTACATACACACATGCAAAGACTATTTATATATACAAATATAGAAATATGTCAATCCCATATTTTCAATTTCTGAGCCCTGTAGCCCGAAAACGGCTCATAGGATCAGGTTCGGTCACTGATAACTTTTAATCAGCCTCAAAAGACAAAACTTTCCTCAAAGTTCTGGGTCATTTGAGTGGAACCCAATTTCCGTAAGAAAAATGCGGGATTCTTTACGTTTAAAAAAAATCTGCAAATTTTGACATGCTTTCAAAAAATTTAATAGTAATAATAATATTACTTTACTATTTATATATAAAACAAAACATTGGGTATATGTGAAAGGACGGCACTTATAGGAAGAAAGTCGTAGAAATAAAATGTGAGCCTACCTACTTGCAAGAGGTAGAATATATAAATATTAAGCTATTTACACAGTGTTTATAAATACGTAAATATACGAGTATAAAGTTACTCTACGCGAATGATCTGGTGTAAATTTAATTATAGTTTTCACTTTTGACATAATGCTAACAACAAAAATCAAAAGTGTGCGCGTGGTTGCCACGTGCATTAGAAGTGAAACTTCAATGTTAGAGGAATGGGAAATTTGTAGGGTAAACGAATAATTGAACTATATGAATTTATGAGTTGGAAACAAATATTTATTCACTTGTATTCATGTCTTCACTAAAATCTACAAATGACATGATAGGTTTATGATAGCTAAAATAGGATATAAAAGTTTGAGATTTAAATTTACCTAAATATCTACAAAATACTGCGTCAATCGTTGTTCCGGATTTTGTCGTTGTTATCTTTTTATCATTATTTAGCAACTTTTTCCTCCATTTTGGCTCAATTATAGTATTTATTTATTTAGCCATAATAGTATATATTCTCCAAAATGTTTTGTTACCTACTTACTTACCAATTTACTTTTCTTCGTTACAAAACTACTTATTTTTGAAAGGACCCAATTCGATTTCTAAGCAGTATATTTGGAAAACCATTGTTTCAGCAAAGTATCATTATTATAGCATTTTTGGAATCTTTTATTGTATAAATTTTCATCAAATATAAATATGTTGTTTGCCGTTTTTTCAGTTTTATCAATTTTCTATGTAACCTAATATAATTATAGCAAAATTACTGAATATAACTGGATTTACACTTATATTTGGAATTTCTATATAACCCACATAACAAAGCAAACCAATAAAAAATATGAAAGGGATAGAAGCAAAAAAATGGACAAATGGATTAGAGATTGTAACCTATAGTTTTAATTGACATTACAAACGGTCTTATAGTGAAAAGTTTTGTTAGATAACAGGGAAAAAGACAAACAGACAGAAATGTTTGCAAACAGATTAAGCAATTTAACGATGCACTGCTAAAACACATACATAAGAATTTTTATACTTTTTACAATAATAGTATGATAGAATATATAAAAATTTTTAATTTTATCGGAAATAAAATAACACTTAACTAATAACACAAAATACATTGTCCTTTTTTATTAACGCATTCATAAAATTTAAAAGAGCCAAAAAAAAATCTTCCAAAACAATTATTTTTAAAATTTAACAAAAAAATAAAGACTAAAATTAAATCCACTTCGGAACTAGCGCAAAGTTCAAACAATTCAATTTACATCATATTAAAAAAACATAAAAATTTGGAATATTTAAGAACAATTAGACCTAATCTTTATAAAACCACCAAATACATCTACATCGCAACTATGTCCAAAAGCATCACAGTATTTTCCTATTAGTGTGATTACCATTTAAAAAATAAAATTTACAATAATAAACCATTATTTATTTTTGCAAAAGCGGCTTTTGGGATATTTTGAATTGTAAAGAACATGTGATTTTTTTTCCATTTGCAATGGTTTGAATGGCTTTCTACAGTATAATTGCAATATTGGAAACCTCATCCACCCGAAGTCCTTGTGAGTGCTATCTCAGTTTCTGGAACTCCATCAAGTGAGATAAATGTTTTATATTTTTTTATCTTCAGAACGTGGCAACTTAGAGACAAGAAATACAAGAAATGTATACTTCTGGGGATGTATATGCTGATGAAACTAAACAATTTTCTTAAAGAAACATTTCAACCACTCATTCTAATTCATCAAACCGTTTTTAATGGGATGTTGCAATTTCTTGTTTAGATTTTGGCATTGTTTCTTGGACAAAGTTGTTCCGTGTCATGAGCATATTAATCCACAGAAGCATTACTACCCCATCTCTTACGTAGTATTTATAAGAATTTGCGATGAATAATCGCTTCAATAACGTTGGCCATGAGGTTTTTGATAGAACCTTGTACCCTTCCAAAATTTCGGTACATCAAGGGGGCCGGTCTCCGGACTCATAAGATTTTTTAACTTTCACTGAGCTTCGGCTACCTTGAAAATTTCGAGGGGGCTGAAATTCGGTGAAGAGGATAAGGTTAGATTCTACGTAAGAGTGCCTATGTAAAGTTCCATCGACTTCGATTAAGAATTGTGGACTTGTGTACAATAAAGAGAAAGACACAAAAAATAAATTATTGCGTTACAGAGAATTTTTTTATAAATCGCTTGGGAACTCTGTAACGTATGTACTTGAAATGAATCCTAGAGACTATTTCGTAGTATAAAGTATCCCTG
The DNA here is from genome assembly GCA_001932985.1 of Proctacanthus coquilletti. Classification (NCBI taxonomy): domain Eukaryota; kingdom Metazoa; phylum Arthropoda; class Insecta; order Diptera; family Asilidae; genus Proctacanthus; species Proctacanthus coquilletti. The sequence continues at coordinate 253,358 of MNCL01000168.1, forward strand.
CGCCAAGGTTCATTAAAATCCTTTCAGAAGTTTTTGTGTGATGCGTGCACGACAGGACAGATAGATAAAAAAAACTTTTTAATGTGGTGTTTGGGTTTTATTGGTGTCAATTTGTCCCCAAAAAATATTTCCCTTAGTTATCTTCAATTGACCCCCGCTACAATTTTATTATATGTACAGATAAAGTCGGTACAAAAACAAGCATTTATTTCAAATTCTGTATATTTTATAAAATTTTACTTTTTGTAGTTCAATTTTAAACAAATTGAAGAAACGAATTAAGCTTATATAGCATACAGCATCGAAGTATTTTATGTGGAAGACAACCGACAACGACGCCTGGCCTCATGCTCGCTTTCGGGTTGCTGACTCAAGAACCTACCCCCTCCCGCACCACACTGTGCTTTACCTTTGACCACGCCCATTTCATCAATTTATGTCCGGATGGGACACCTCATTGCGCGATTTAAAATCCACGTAACGTGTCATCTATTGAGTAGGTACGTACTATCTAATTGTACTAATGCAATGTAAGTGAATTTTTGAAAGATTTAAATTCTTCTGATTGAGTGGTCCGATTGCGAGGAAATAAAAACTAAATGTTAGTTCAAGCTAAGCTGAAAACTCTATCCAAATTGGGTCGGCAGTATTCACGTGATGCGTGCACAAACAAACAGACAAAAATTCCAAAAATGACCTTAATATATTTTTTTAAAAATTGTTACTGTACAATTTGGTGACATTAAGAAATCTCCGCGACTACCCTTTGATTCTGCACAAAGTGTAGTTTTTGGGTTTACTTTACCTACATGGATTTTACGTTTACCTCTATACCTCCTTGGTTTAATCATGTTTTGTTCTTAATGCATTAGAGCTATGCATCATTAGGCGTGAAAGTCGTCTTCACTCAACAATTTCTCCAAAGAGTGATTTTTCCTGTAGGTTGTGAAGTGACAAAAGGTTTTCCTCTGAACTTCTGTAGGACAAGAGATTTTTCCTCAACGACTTATGAGATATTCTTACACCAGAAGGACACTTCTTCCGTTCGAGATGTTTTAAGATAATACATTTTCCACTACGAGCCAATCTGAGTTCGCTTAGGCGTTTGTAACTGTTAACTAGCTGCAAATTCTAGAGAATTCTCTAAAGGCGAGATAAAATTATTCACCCCTCTAAGCCTTAATAGGGGCTGAACGACAATTACTCTGTGTTATCACAAATTTGTGAAATCAATTTTCCACAAATCAAATTTTTCAGGGTACAGTGCTAATCAAATAACGAGTTTAATTTTATTTACTATTTTACACCAACTTTATTTTAATTATTTTTGATTTCTTTCGTATTTATTCTCTAGCTTTCATTTTAAATTATATTTTCATTGTTATTTGCCCTGTAGTCTTGTTATTTTTGGTTCCTTTTGGATTATTTTGTTTTTATAGTATTTAATTTAAAATGGGGTTATTTGGGATAGCAGAGGTAGCATTAAAACACTGCCACTTTTGTAACGTTTTAAATCTCCCACGTCCATACGTTGTGCACGTGTTCGATCATATTGTTTATATGGTCACTCAAAGCGTAGAGTGCTGTCATCTAATGACGATCTTTCGAAGCACCATTCGCTCCCTTATTTTAAAGGCGGCCATGCGGCCATTATACTGAAGGTGGTGAATTTGAAGAAGGATCAAACAGCGGGAAACTATCGTATGACCAATAATAAGTACAAGAAGATTGAAAAAAACAGGTAATTGCAGTTAAACCTATATATAAGACCAATCATTTGAACCAATATTTAAGTATTAAATACCATGATGGGTACGAAGTTTGTTTATGTTTGACAATAATGATCTATTTATGGGGCTAATTTAGGGTTGTCCCCTGAAGAATGTGAAAATGTGAAGGGGTGTTTACCCCTTCAACTCCTCGGAACAAATAAGTCGAAGAAATAATTTTGCAGTGAAGGAACTAGGATTGTATTTTGAATGAAATCATCGTTCATGTTTCATTGTAATTAAATGGTCTTATTCGAACTTTGAGGAATTGATTTACGTACTAAAATCGCAATCGTATCCCAAAGTTTAACCATCTAGCGAGTGATTTCTATGCGAAAAATTGTTGCGTAGTTAAAAATATGACCATTGGAAAGAAAAGGATTAAATCTAATTAAATAGCTGATTTTCAAATAATAATATTATATCAATTTTTCGGAATTCAAGGAAAGCTTCTAAAAAAGTGTTCTAAAGAACTGAAAATATCGTAACGATAAATGATTTTTATTCCTCTTTAATCTTTGGGCTTTCCCTCAAGTTATTACAAGTTTTGGCGCGTTTAAATATATGTTATTTGTCGCATTATTACATAGCAATACATTGCCATTCCGATATATTTGAGAAGTTTAAATCTCAGAAGAAACCTGTTACGAGATCGAATTGATATTCATATTCCTTAATAATTTATGGCCTACGTTAACCTTGAGCAACACTGATACTACACAGGAAACGTTATTTTCCTCGACGGGCATAACGTTCTCCATTTACCAGTACCAAAATTATATATTTTGCGAAATTTAAAGCATTATTTTAAACATAAAAAAGCTTTAGAATCATTCTGGGCATTCGACTTCAAAGAGAAACCTTCTTAATAACGTTATAAATTACTAACGCTAGGCGGGGTGTTTATTATAAAAAGTAAAATTCTAAGCATATTACCTTCAACTTCATAACATAATTTGAAGGCACAAATCCGATGTTCCCTTTTATATTAACAACCTGCCACCAATTTCTTTGACGCGCACTACTTTGATATAAAATGAAGTGTTCGCCTTCCTCGAAACTTATAGTTTTAGGGTAAACCGCTTGGAAGTCATAAAGGGCCTTCAGCATTTCAAAGTTTTCTGTAAGGTTTATTACACATGTTTACTTTTTTAAACAAACAAAATAATACCTATAAAAAACCTGTATTGACTTGTTTACCTGACATTGTTTTAACAAGTACCCAGTACCACTATTTACGCTCACCACTATAAATTATCAATAAAACTTCAAATGTCAAATATTTTCCATGTTCCTGGAGTAACAAATAAATATGTAGAGGCAAATAATTGCCAAAAGTAATAAAAAAGCTAATGCCACGTTTTCACTAAAGATAATTTGTCATATACAGTGGCCGAAGTATACGTTTGAAGCAGCAGCAGAACTTATAAGTAAAAGTAAAAAAAGCAAATTATTTTCATGAAAGCACAAGTTCTAAAAATCTTAGGACTATGTTTGTAATTCTAAATTTTCAGCACTGATAAAAATTGTCAAATGGTTATTATAATTATGGCAAATATAAATATAAATATAGGCTGGAATTCAACGTAATATAAGGTGCTAATTATTATGTTTTCATACCGAGTTAAATCTAGATTCACCCCAAATTAGTTAGGAATTGAGTTGTTTTTTTTAAATCCGAGTAAACTCCACAAAACCGGTTGGTTTAAGTTGTGCGTGTTAGAAGATTGCACGTCATGGAAATAATTTCGAGTTAAGCCAAGGGAAAAAATTTTACGATAACTCAAACTCAACTCTTGCTCATGGTAACATAGTAAATGTAAAGAAATAGAGCGTGCTATCCAAAATGGATGGAAGCCGACTAAACGAAGATTTGTTAAGTTATAAGGTGATACGTAATAGTGTAGTAAGCCACGCCAAAACTTAAGCGGTGAGCACACCACCTCACTTGCTAAGCAGTGTTGATAAGAAGAGGACTTTTACAATTTTCATGTAAATAAATTATATAATCTCTGTAAATTTTTTAACGTTTCATATTGTTCACTTTACGTCACTCTGCGTTTGCATTTCGGGCAGGACGTCAAGGCTTAATTTTAACATTACGTTACGTTTATTTTGGTCCAGCCTTAAAGCTTGAACTGAAACAGGCGTAACGTAATGTAAGGTCCCAATCTGAAGAAATAGAGGGCGATAACCATAATGGACCTGCAGGAGTACTAAGACCACATGTAAATCAATTAAACCGGGTAGAGGATAAAGGCAGCTAGCAACTATGGATTAATATTTACTGATATGAGAACCCTCTTTACAAGGGACGCCATTAAGGCCAGCAATTGAGCCACTCGGGAAAGTTACATTTGTTTAGCTCGACGACTTCGGAAGAAGAGAGTGATCCAATATATAAAACTGTCAGATGTCAAGTCTATTTCTTAGCGATGGTGCTGCCAACAGACGTAGAGAGGTTCTGTACCGGCACAGACCTAAGTCGACTGCAGGAAAGTTCGTTAAGTTATGAAATATAACTTCTATAAAATTTTCACATCTAATGTTATATAGAAATTTGCAAAATTTAGGGTGCTGTAGACCTCCCAAGTAATAGTTACATGTACAAAACAAAGTACAACGGTAGTTAAAATATCTCTGAGACTAACTGACCAATTGCTCTGAATTTTTACTCAAAATTTTCTTGGAATAGTGTCTAGTTTTTATCGTAGAGAGCTTTTTTTAAAGATTACATTTTGTAATAAAAAACCAGTCCCTCATAGAAGTTGAAATTAAACTTTCTAGTTTAAGTGGCAGCCATTTCTCAACTAATTCAAATTTCAAAAAACGGTTAAGACAAAAATTGTCTTTTTGTGTACTTTTTAAAATACACCTGATTTGATTTGTGTCAGATAAAAATTCTTCAAATGGCCATGAGTATTGCAGAAAATCTCATCGCGGAGGAGGTTATAGAAAATCTTTCAGTCTAATCAAAATATTGGAAAATTCGCCTCTTTTTCCCTTACCTAGGTGTAACTAACTAAAAGCAGCAAAACCAAACTATCCAAAAAGCATTCGTTTACGTCAGCATGTTATTCGATCATTGTGTGGGAACAAATCCAGTAGTTTTTACTATACGAATTTTTCAATTTTCTGTTATTCTCTTAAGTATTATATTAGAATTAAAATTATAGCTGAATTGTGATAATTGGGAATTTCTTTTGCATTTTGGTATCCAATTATAGAAGCTGTTCAATTATAAAGTGCTGTGGTCAAACTCTTATGGTTGGGCTATATTTTTAGCAGAGCAGTCAGTAATCGGACAGTCTATTATGTAGGTCTTTTAAAGGGTGGGCCATAATTAAACGAATTCAGTGAGTAAAAGAAAATGTTTCAAAACGATTGATATCTTTTATTGTCATCATTATAATTCGTTTTGCTTAGGTATGATCAATTTTGTCCGGTAAATTACCACCTCTAGTATTTATGCAAGCTTCGGCTCGTTTTTGAGCACTTTGCCTGACGTGGCGCAGTGTTTCGGTCGAAATGTTGGGAATTTTTTGTCGAATGTTGGCTTTCAGAGAGCCCCACAAAGAAAAGTCGGATGGTGTCAAATTGGATGATCTGGGTGGCCACACGATATCGCCGACTTTCGATATCATTGCTTCACCGACTGTGTGTGATGATGCATAATCCATTTGAAAGTAAAGCCTTTCCATACCAACTTCGTCCACATCTGGTGCCAAAAAGTTGCACAGCATAGCTCTGTGGCGATCACCATTGGCAGTAACAGCCTTGTTTTTGTTGTTTTCAAAAGAGTTCGGTCGAATGATTCGTTCCGAGCTAATTCCAGACACCATTCACTTCTTTGTCGAATTGGAATTTTCAAGTTACACTAAAAACGCACACTAAATTTCGACGCAAAGTGGTGGAACGGCCATTACGCTGTTTGCCACTACGCTTTGCATCTTTACATCACTTTGAAGAAATGCTGCAGATAAACGTCTCAGCGTTCTTCCATCCGGTACTTCTAGACAACGATATCCTGATTGAAATGCTTTTTGAATGCAAATATCGAACATTTATTTTCATAAAACAAATTTAAGCATTTCTGCTCGTTCTTTTGGCGTATATTGCACCATAACAAATTTTGTGCGTCTGCACTTAAAAAAAAAATTGAAACGGACTGAGAAATGTTAAGAAATACGAAAATGGCGCTACCTCGTTCACTTAATTACCGTCCACCCTATAAAATTATATGCATAGTATATTGTCTGCCGTGATGGGTGATGCCCAAATATACGAGGCGCCCAATCAGACGAAGCCCAATTACAGCGACTCCATTGTAATTCGGTCAATTAAGTTCGACACAAATTTTCTTTGGGGAACTTAAAAGATATAAGTATTTAAAACATTATGTAACTAATCTTTGAGGGACATAATAAACAAAAAAACAATACTCTGGGTGCTCAAAGATTGCCAACACAATCCCTTTGAACTCGGGGAATATTTTGATATTTCCTTTCAACAAATAATTTATTATGAAAAATTTAGGATAACTTTTTAATTGAGAAGGTAAAACATTTAAATTTATCATTTTTACATAAATTTATTGTGTAATTTTATAAAATTTCACATCTTATAATTTTCTAAAGTGTAATACCGTTTGAAGCACTTTCCCGGATGAAGTCCGGGCTTTCTTTCTCAAGTATCGCAAAAATCAGTCGTTCATTTTTTTTTCACCGGCAATAGTAGGCTTGGATCACACATTTTTCAGCTTTTTCTTCGGAAAATTGAAAAATGTCTGGGCGTTGGTCTTTATTAATATCGGATACCTGCCCGAATCGTAAGTTAGGTGTACGCAAACCTCCAATTAATTGCATCAGTAACTTTTCTCGAAACTATAAGTTGATTTTTTGTGTAATATAATTCATAATTGTACAGTTTGTAAAATATATATGCATTTACAATAGCCGGTTTAAAACCAAAAAAAAAAAACTTCCGGTATCATTGAAATGTTTTTCTTACAAAGGAATATGACACAACCTATTGGTCTGTGGTACGAACGTCGCCCATGTTGTTATTGTAGTCGATAATCACTTTTGGTTTCGTTGCAAATTGATCCTCAATTCTTGATTCTCTCGAAAACCTTCTTTTAGTTCCAGTCCACATTACCCGACGTACATATTTTTCGTACTTAGCATTGTGACCACTTTTTTATGGTTCCAAGCTAAAACACGACTTTTTCTTTTGCTGTAGGCTATGCTTTGGCCTATTGCTAATTTTAGTTTACTTATTTTCCTGGGTACATCATTTTTGTTTTTCATCGTCCGGTTAGAAAACACAGCTGCTTCAAAAGTTTAGTGGCAAGGATCCGATTAGCGTAAAACCTGTCTGCAAGTAGATTATAGCCAGTGGTTTTAGTTATCGAATTTCAAAGTTATCGTACAACAGGTCTGTCGGATAAGACCTTCTGTTGTGATTTGAAATGGATTCGTATAAATAACTTGTTTAAGCATCTACTGACACGAAGTCCCTATTTTTTTGGCTTCTGCGGGTTTGGAGTGCGAAAAGAAGTTCATCCTTTGAACTCCACAGTAGACTGAATGTTCAATTAATATTATTCTGAAATGTAACATTTCATAAATTATTTATTCAGAAAATCTAGATAGCTGCTTAGCCTTCTAGTCTATGTCGTCATGTTCCTACATATTTCACCTTGGAAGTATTTTTAGATGTAGTGCTCAAACAATTTGAAAGAACCCATCACGTGGGGATATTTTTGAGAAAAAAAGGTATTTCCGCACAAAATTATCTTATCCAATAATTGTCTTGCAACCTAAGCATGTTCCTACATTCAGATGGGATAGTAGAACAGTTGAACAGGACTATCATCGAACACCTGGAGAAAGTGGTTGATGACCGTAACTGAGACACCTACATATATTTTTTTCTGTACACTTCCCAACGGACCAAAGAAAAGTTGCTAAAGCCTGGATCAAATTGACCACAAGTAAAACATTTAAAAATTTACGGACGGAGTATGAGAAGTGGAAAAACGCTACAATCAGTAGTTTCAAACACGCTTCTTCTTCACAGTTTAACAAGTGAGGGGAGACCTGTAAAGATTAAGTCATATAAGGATTCGAAGACTGTCACTGCTTGCAGAAGAGACATCAAGGATGGATATTCATGGCTTTGCAGATGTATCTACTGCAGGTGTGTCCACTGTGTTTCAACCGATCGTAATAGAAATGTAGCCGTGCATTTGTTTGCCGTCAAATCTAAAATTGCTATTAGAACCGTCAGATCGTTACCTTGTCTGGAACTCTGTTCCGTCCTATTACTGATGAGATTAATAACTAAACTTCCAACTTCCCAAAATCCTGTGTTGCAATTTGTTTGAAAAGACTTTGATATCATTCTTGATTGGCTATCGAGCCATCCTACTAACTGGGAAACTTATGGTGGAAGTCATGTGGCAGGGTATCCCATGCCGAACGGGAGGTTGGTGAATATGGTCCAAGAGGTACCACCCCTCTAATCCAGGGTGCTATGCGTCACCGAGCCCACTGGTTGGTTTGCCACCGAGGAGTAATGCCGGCTGTATTCTAACGGCGCCTTCTTGATACCTGTTCAGGGAGTTATCATGGATTCGGTGTGTCAAGGGGCCTTAGCATGGTGGACCTTCCTTCCTCAATATTACCTAGACTACAAATATCGCCTAATAGAAAAAGTGGTCACACGAAACAGATGCTAATGTCGACTAAATACTCTGCCTTGGAGAAATCCGCTGATACCCGAAAAAGCAAATAAAACCTTAGTCCGCCCATATAGGAATAGGAAGGTTTCCAACCGTTCACCCGGCTGATACGTCTAAGTCGACGAATCACAATTAAGATGGTTTTTCTGGTGTGCCCGAACCTAAGCCAACACTTGCTTCGAAGGGTAGTTGTATTATTATGGTTACCGAACCAGATAGCAGTGCCGCCATCTCTTCCGTCGGTAATTTTGCACGCACAGATACGACCTTAAGCCCAAATCTAGAATAAGTACCTTCAAGGCAACTTGGCCGGCCTTCAAAAACCTCAATCAAAGCCTCCGCGTGGTATATTACGTAGGTTGCTATTTACGTATCCGAAACTGGCAAAAATGGTGTTGCAAGGTGGTATCTGACATATTCATCGTAAAGTCTAACATTGTTGACTGTATCCGTACTCAGAATGTTTTGTCATACGAACGCTATTTCTGTTTAGTGACTTGAAAATTTTATCCCACTCAAAAAATGGAATTAACTCGTAGAATTTTCGTGCGATGATTTATTACGCCTTTCGATGTGGATTATTTCAACAACAGTGCATCGATCAACTCACTCCGGCTTTTGGCGATGAAGCACCATCTAAAACCACTCCATATCACTGGTTTCAGCGCTACGGATGAATTAACTTTCCACTTATCGGGAGAAATTTAGGCCAATTTAACAGTCTGTTACGGCTGTACTCCAGGATGAAGCACAAATTTCAATATTGCACTAATCAACAGGTGCTCCACTAGTAGAAAACATACTGAAATCCTTATCCTTTTCTTATTCCTTTTCCTTCCTGAGACTAAACGAGAAACTACAGATGTTATCATATTATGAGCGATTTGTACATAGATAAGCAATTCCTTCCACTTCTTGGTCACATTTGGAGAAACAATAAATTTGTTTACCTGCGAAACAGATAACCTTTGATGGATAGATTTCTTGTTTAAATTTTATTGTCAAAGTCTTCTTAAAAAATTATGTGTTTTAGCCAAACTATTTGTGCAATCACTTGTGTCGAATATTGTTGGAAAATAAAGTTATATGTTTTGCTCCGGTAATATTAGAGATCATGATCACTTTGCTGGTAATAAAAAGTACGATAAAACTGATAATCTCATTTCCTTAAGAGCTGTAATGCTAAAGGATTGCTAGAGCCTTCATTTGCGCATATAATTACCTTCTCGGAAGGTCTATTAGACACTGTGGTCTATTGTAACTATGCGAAGATCATCCGATGAGTAAGTTTTAAGCTATCCTATTTAAAGCTTGGTTACAGGAGTGTTTAAATCATTCGGAAGGAATTCATCTAGATGGTACAGTGTCTAGTAGGTGTCTCTGAATCGGCCGCTATCAAATTCGAATATAAACGGTTTGTTATAAAAGCCTCATTGTTAGGGAGTTCAAAGCCGACATTGAAAACATTTTAGAATTTTGTCTGCCCATTCACCACTTGTACTATTTTTTCCCACCACGCAAAAATACACAGGTTTTGATGGCAGTTTTATTGTTAAAAAGCTTATAGGCCAAATTAAAATAAATCTTAATTACGTACATTAGAAGAAAAAAAAATTAATCGTGGGAAAAGTTAGGGGCACAATTTATTACATCTTATAAAACTCGTTATGTGCGAAATCGCAGACAATATAATGAAAAAATAAAACCTATTACACAGATGAAGAATTTATTTAGACATGAAATTACACGAAATTTAATTATTAATTATAAATTATGCTGATTGTTTTGTTAAAGGATCAACATTCCTGATCTGATTTACAGTCTTAATATTTAAAGAATAAAATCAAAAATGATTTTGCTATGAATATATATGTATACAACTGACTTGACTTGAGTTAAAGATTTTCACAAAACTTAAAAATTACAGTACTGAACACTCACCAATTTTTCCAGATAATTTGCTTCAATAAATTAAGCACCTTTCATTTGAATACTTTCCAACCTGGTATTTCAAGTTATTACCGTCTGTTAAGACGTCCTACATTAAAAATATAATCTCACAAATTAAATTCAAAACTTAGGCTTATAGAAATAAACTTATTTTGTACTTTGAATATTGATACTTTAAAATTCAACCAATAAAAAAAAGAAGGTGGGAGGTACTGTGAATATACAAAACATTTCGTAAAAAACGAATCAACTAACACGGTCCTGTTCTGCTTGTTTACAAATTCTTTATGATTAAACTACTTATATACTTGAATTTACAAATAAATAAAAGACTCCTTAAAAATATCATACACTTTTTCTTACTCGCAATTTCGCGCTCGCCTTTGGAATCGTTTCATTCGTCGGTACCATTCATCCTTCCATTCAATTACTATAGACCTTGGTCCGATACCAAGATAGCCTGCTGGAGATTCTGACTCTTTGCCAAGAATAAGATAAGACCTGAAAATACATAGTTTTAGTAATATCTATAGTCATACACAATTCTTATCAAAGATCAGCGCTTTCTATCATATTATTAAAGTATTTTTTTTTTTTTTGAAGATTTGTTTTTATTTAAAACTAAGACGTATTAGTTAACGGAGTATTTAAGAAGATGTTTTTATATTTGTTTTAGTTTAATAGTTTCATCAATACATTGATTACTACGAAAAAAAACGAGCCTTAACAAACCTGATCTTTCAATTTTCACTTCAATAGATTTAAATCGATATGATCGCACTTTTGATTAGAAAGATGCGACATCGATGGAGTTAGCATACCATAATTTGTGTAGTGCTGAGGAATTCGAAAAAAACTATAGTTTGTCCTCCCAAGAATGCATTCGAAAGCAAAAATAATTTAAAATTTCGCAAATAGGCTTTGAATTTCTACGTTTTCATGTTCATTGATTTCCAACATAACATAAATAAATCTAAAAAAAATAAAGAAAAACTAACTAAAGTGTGACAATTTTTGTATCAATTTTTTATATTTAAAGTGAGCTTTTTTCGAACTTTTACAAAACCCTTACATAATGCGTGATATACCTCAACCTCAAATTACCGTATCAAGATCATTCAAATATATAGGAATGTATGAGGTTACGACATTTTTAAACAAATTCTTACAGACCTCGACTTAGATTTAGCGAAAAATGTTGAATCTCAACGGGTGAATTTTGCGACACCTCAAGTTTTGGAGGTCTGTGGGAATCCGGGGTGAGATACACAAAAGACCACATAAAAAGAATTCTAGGGGATACCAAACTAATTTATGAAAAACTTTCTACAGTGGTAAACCAAATAGCGTGATACCCCAATTCCTAGCCATTATAACTCTTGAGTAATGACCCCTATGATCGAGCATCACTTAGACCTACCTGCACATTTTTAACAGGTGATCTTTTGTTAACTCTTAGATCGATGATAATATGCTCAGTATTTACTTCAATGACTCTGAAAGAGATGGTTTTCCGACGTAATGGACTAAACCACAGTGAAATATAAAATTAAGGAATTTGGCAATCCTTGAGGGAAATAATCTACCGCCTTTTTCATTTACTCCTTCCTGGGGAGAATAATCAACACCCCGGATCAGATGGCTTTGTACGCGTCGTTGTTTTTTAGCGAATACCTTTTAGAAAACAGGTCTTATTGTGTTTTTTTATATATAGTATCATATGCAACGGTGTTTATTCATTTTTTATACAAAGTTCATTCATATTTTAAAAAATTTCTAAAAACAACTTTTATTGCACATAATTTAAAAGGGTTCCTTGTATAAAATTTGTGATATTTATGTAAAATCACAAAAGTTCCATAGTTAAAGCTTATGTAAAAGGAATAGTTCAGATCTCAAGGAACGAGTCAAAATGCGATAATACTCGACCTTTCGGGAGAACAGTCAATTTGTTGTCAAATTTTATGAATCGATTTTCAATAATTAGGAGCTCCGGATTGTTAATATATGTATGCTCTTAATGAGAGCATAGATAATGCTATTTCCTAGATTGACTCCAATTTTCGAGCAAATGCTCATAAAAAAAGTATAATTTTTAGCCATGATTATTATAGTCCCTATTTAAGACGCAGCCGCTTTATTAATCTCCTGGATTCAAAGGAAATATTCAAACTGGCTGTGTAAAAAATAAAGTTTGATACTCATATTTGTTCCCCATTTTTCGAAACTTTTTAACATACCCTAAACTTCGCTGAGTTATACAATTGTACAATTTTGATCCTTGATCAATTTTGGGCCATTGCAAATACCTGCTTTAACAGAATGTTAAGTCCACTTTTATGGCGGCGGAGTGATTTTCAGCGCACAGAGCTACCGTCGAAGTCCCTAAAAAAACAGAAATGGTGTATCATGATTTACTACACCAAGGTAGATATAAAACCATTAGATAACCATTACGCTATCCCCAATATTGCGATGTTTTCGACAAATGTGAAAACTATTCAATTATTTCAACGTTAGATTTAGCCAGTGGGTTTCATCAGATTGAAAACACCCTCTCATGGTATCCCGCAAAACCGTTTTTAATGTCGAAAATGGACGCTAAGGGTTTTTAAAAATGCCATTTGGCTCGGCAAAATTCTCCAGGTGTCTGATTTATCTAGATAATATAGTGATATTTTTCGTTTTCCTTCAAGATCGCATGAACAAATACACTTTGATAAGTCGGAATTTCTATAAAAAGAATCAACATATCTTGGGCGTATAACTATATTCTAAGGTATTAAACCGAATTTTGACAAAATTGAATACATAAGGAACTTTCCAATTCCGAAAATATTAAAAGAAATAAGATTATTTCTAGAACTTCTAGGTCACTATAGAAAATTCATCCCTAACATTAGAAAAACTACAAAACCGATGACTTTTCTGTTTAGAAAAAGGTGCGAAAATATATTTGAATCTGGCTGAGCAAAACTACAGCATTATTGAAAGAGAACTTTCAGCCATTGTTTGGCCTTACTTATATGGACAAAAATTTAAAATCTTCACCGATCACAAGACGCTGAATTAGCTTTTTTCAATAATGTAAAGCTTAAATGATGGAGGCTTAAGCTAGACAAGTTTGACTACATAATCCTATACAAAATGGGTTTATTATCTACATATCTAACATCAATTAACATTTTTAAAAAATTAACTACAATTAATAAAACATTTGTTATTGACATAGATAAAACAGAATTTATGCTAAGATTTTGCAATATAATGACAAATACCTTTAAAAGTTCAGCATTTCAATTATTACTGTATAAAAACATATGAGCCATTTAATTTGAAAGTGGTATGTAATTGGACATTGTGGCAAAGAATAAAGTACGATCGTAATCCACCAAAACAAAAGTTTAACTTGACGCTAGGACATGGTAGATCATTAGAAATCGTTCACACGAACACCTTTATTCTTAAGAGTATGGCTCATCATGGTACACCCAAGTTATTAATTCTTGACTATGGTTTCGAGTTGAAGAATAATATGATTGCAAATTTTGCCACCTTGCATATAATAGAAATCCATTATATTACTCCTCTGAACCCTAATTTGAACAGTACCCTAGAAAGATTCCACTGGATCATCTTAGAATAGTTGAGAGTCTTAAGAGAAACAAGAAATAAACAGGTCTTAGAGAAACGTATATTTATCATGAAAATAATTTGGAAAGGTCATTGACTAACCAAAATGTTGCAGGAATCTACTCGTCCTAAGGCTTAATGGCAAAAGACATTGAGTTAACTAGACTATAATTCAGTCCTGCTATCCTATCCTTCAAACCAGGCGCTGCAAAATTGAATTCACACTTCATCACAGTTTTATACATTATTTCGATCTCAAACCATTAGAAAATGAGTTGGTCTCAATTACCGAAAAACTCAAAATGGTTAATTTAACTTACATAAAACACGAACCCTACTCTGGATTAAAATATTTGAGAATGTTGCTCTCCGTTCAATTGGACCATGCAAAAGAAAAATTAAACTTTCTCTATTTCCATTCAATCCGAAGAAAAAAAAAAAGGGCTACAGGCAGCGTTTTTAAGAGTATCTATCATAGGCAATCTGGACGCTAATTCAAAAGTAAAGCAGACTTGTAAATCATACCATAAAAGTGCTTTCACGCTCAGTAATCCCTCGTGCTCAATAGGTTGAACGTATTATCCTTGTTGCTCAATAAAATTTCACAGTTGATTTCGATTTTTTAATGAAATTAACGCTTTTACGCTTAAATAATTAAACATAAATAAATATCGGCTGGATTCCCGAAAATCGCAACGATTTTTTTTCGTATTAACATGCCTTTAATGTGCGGTTATAAAAAAAGCAAAAATAATTTATAAATTTTTAAGCTAGAGTTATTTTAAATGACAATAAAATTTGAGTTAACTTTTTTCCAAGCTTTGGTAATAGTGTTATCAAACATTGCTCTCACATTTCATTTTTTATTAATTTATTACCGAGACCGTAATTATTATAATCATAATCTTAAAAAATCCATTTTAATTATTATTTTTCAATGTTAATGTTATGCGAGGTTTCGGTCGTAATTTAAGTTATGAATTCGTTTTTTATGACACTTTATTAGTTAATTTTTTAAAAACCTTTGCTAGCTATAGGAAAAGTCTTATTGAAATAATCTATCACTTGTTCTAATAAAAAATTCTTAACCAGTACAATCTTGAAACTTGATTTATATTTTTTTTCACTTCTTAAATTTTATTTATAATCGTCATATAAATCGGTAAAAACAAATATTATTTCTGAATTAATTATTATTTTTGATCAACCGGAATATACATTTAAATTAAATCTATAAGAAATAAGAATTAATTATTGATTTATAACTTATCGATTATGTTTTCTGATTTTATGCTTATAATGGTAGCAAAGAAGAAATTATGGTAATGGGTTTATCAGACTCCTTGATAGTTAAGCTTTATATAAAAAATTTTCAAGATAGTGATTATTTTTGGTCCCTGGTTTATTATAGTACGACAAATTAGATTTAGCTACATGTATATTATAAATATAGGTATATTTTTAATTGTATACCGCAAGACTTTCAATTCTGCTCTTCCAAACGATGCAGACGGTTCATCTTCCATAGTGTATCATCGCCGAAAAAAAAAGCCATCGATCTTTTCTGTTTCGGGAGACTCATCTCTTGTCGGCGAACAATTGGCATTAATAAGAGTAGTTGCTTCAATGAACATACTTTTCAGTCGTGACCTGCCATCCTGGATCAATGGTATTTAGCCAAAGTCTTTTAAAAATAAGGTGTGAATGAAATGCATGTGATTATGGCGTTTTTCGCCGGTGTTCGAAGTGTTTGTAAGTTAGACTCTGTAAAATGGTTGACAAAAGTGTCTTGCAGTATTGCAATTGTTCATCTTCAAGAATTTTCTCGATACTTTTTTTAAGATCTTGAAGACTAAGAATTACGTATCCATTGTATTAATAGTTTCTTCTTTATGAACGATTTAAAGTTCCAGCCAATGGTTGCAAGCATTTTACAAACTCTTCAAGAAAATTAAATTCCCGCGAAGGAGATAAATTTTCAATTTTTAATTTTTCACATAAAGTCGGAGTTTGTTTTTTGCTTTTAGAATGATTTTTAAGTACTTCAAGATTGCATTTCACCTTGTTACAAGTGGATGTTTCAACGAAAATCCGACTGCTTCGTTTATGACCTTAAATAATTTGGGATATGCTGAAGCAGACCACAATTGATTGAACTTTAGTAAAGATGTTTCATGAAATTACCAGAGTTCTTTTTTTTTTATTTCTGTAGGAATATCTGCAGTTGCATTTAGACTTAGAGTGTGATTACAGTAGCGTGTTAGGTAGTTATCTAACCTTTTATTGAATTGAATTGAACAAGAGCACAATTAATCTTAATAATTAACTTTAGTAATCCGATCTTTTGAATTTCCATGTTATTAATAGGGTAGTATTTTAATTAACTTTAGAAATTCCACCATTTCATTTTCTCAATCGATTCCTGAAGTTATAATATTTTTGCAAGAGTATCTGTTTTATTTAAACTTTTGTTGATTTCTTTATACGACCTAACTATCCCTTTGTCATGGAAAGATAATAAGAAATTATGGAGCTGGAGGATCACAAACTAATTAATTAAGATCACTTCAGGTTTCAAAATTATCAACGTTAAAACGTCAACATTTTCGGCCCTCGGTGCCTTTTGGGAGAAATCGCAAAATTTAAGGTGGCTAACAAATAAAGGAGAAGAAGCTACTGGCGAACAAGTGCTGCAATAGGAATCGCTATTGATGGAAAGATCGTCGAGTGAGCTATGCTATCCTTTTGTACTCAATCCGTTCTACTTTGGGGCTCCTTTTTCCAAGAATCTGGCTTGGATTTATCTTAAAGGAGTGATTCTGGATCACCTTTTTTTAATATATTTATTAACAATTTAGTGACATTCATCTCATGGTTATATTCTATGTTATGCTTCCTTGATGGTGCTGATGTTTAAACTTGTTTTTTCTGTACGTGATTATAATCTTTTACAAAATGTCTTACTAGGGAAAGGATGGACTGAGAAAACTATTGGGCGTTATACTTGTAATGATCGGATTTTAAAAGTGAATAAAAACCAATGGAAATTGAATTTCATGGACGTTTTTTCATCTGGTAAAAGTACAATCGTTGATATTAATAATGAAAAAACTGCTGTTTGGCGGATCGTATATGAGAAGTCCTATTTTTGATGACATTTTGTCTTATTCCGAGATTCATACAAGCCACTTCGTGAATTGCAATTTGTTTAAGGAACTTCTCACGCGATTATTTCACCACTTGTGTGGTACGTAGAGTGGTCTTGTTAAAAAAAAAAAAACTTGTCTTCGAGATCCATATCAAGCAAACGGGGTCACTAAACATTTTTTATTATCGTTTTATACCTTTATCCATTGACGGTTAATCTCCACCAAACAATGATTCTTTCCAGCTGCAATGGGAACTCCAAGTGATCTTCAGCAATGGAAACTCCAAGAGATCTTCAGCAAGTTTGCTTGTTAATAAAGCCGAATTGAGCCTCACCGCTCAAGATAAATTTTTGTTCGGAACTTGAGTCAACTTAGAACTGCTCTAAAACCTGGTCAGTTTCAAAATCGCAAGGACTTACGTAGTGTGTTGTAAGTAAGGTAAAATCTATTAATTTTCGCAGATTCATTTGTGAAGGCGACAACACTTGATGTCTTCTAAAGTTCGACACTTGCTCGGGAGATGTTTTGATTTTTGGACTCGCAACCGGGTATGCGTTCCGAAATACCACCATTGTTATCCATGGTCAAATAATTGTTATCGATGACAGTATCAACAATAAAAACAATAACCAGCTTTAATTCAGCTTAATAACGTTAGTTGACTATTCACATCCCGGGAGTTCGCATACCTCTTAAACCACTTCTTCATGAATGCTACAGATGTTTACTAGGAACATAACTTCAAAATGCTTTTTAAATTCGGAACCCATTAGGCTTTACTCTTATCACTTTGACTATTGAACGCAAATTGAGCTGAATTTATTTTTTTTTTTCAAAAAAATTGACGATTTAACGATTAAATAGCCGCTTACCACATGTGTATGAAGTGCATGTGTTTGAATTAATATGAAATATGTTCTTGTAAGACACACTGTGTATAAATTTTCCATTATAAATTTAGTTTTCCGTGCATTATGTACTCTTGAAAATGTTTTTTAAAACTCCTTAATGTATGTCTATATAAAAATATATTTCGCTTAGTGTATGTGAAATGCCATTGAACTTTTGGAACATTTTTATGATTTGTGCTACTTTTTATTGAAATGATTCTCTGCGATATTTTTAATTTTAAATTCTCTGAATTTGAGTAGTAAAGCAATAAAGTACTTTAGTATTTTTTCGTCGTTTACGGCATACGAATATAGATCTTTTTGCTTATCTCCGCCTAAAATATATGGACATTTTGATTAGTATACATTTTACGGAGTAGTTCATTGTCGAACGATAATGTGTTAAATAAAATATATATGTTACTCCACAGGTTCTTTTTAGAAACAGTATTTTAAAAATATATTCCAAGTAACATTAATCAGAATAAAACATAGAATTCATATCTTTAAATATTTTAAATTATTTTACTGTAAAATTTAAACTTACTTGTTAATTTTAATCCTTGGACATCGACACTCTAAATTCTTAAGTGGAATAGTCCAATTCATAGGCCCTCTTCTTAATAAAATGTTGGCAGGATTTGTCATTACAGGATTTTTCTTGAAAATTGCTTGTATATTGATGGTAAATTTTATTGCATCGCCCTGATTTCCTTTTGAATTCCCTTCATCTGTTTCATCTGAATTTGTATCTTTGCCGATTACCTTTGCCATAATTGCTAGAAAAGAAATAAAATTTGAGGCTTTATTGAAAATAATTTGGTTAATTTCTTATAAACGTACCGTAATCTCTTTTACAAAATTTATTAAGGTTAAGCCTTTTTGTTCCAGCTTTACATTTTCCGCATTCTGTAATAATTAATAATATAATTAATTTAAATATTTTATAAAACATTTAAGTTATTTAAGAATAGCATTTAAAATTCAACAATGATTTAAAAAGGTTTATTTTAAAATTGAACGAAGATCAAACGGTTGATAAAATTGTTCTTATTAAAGTATTAACATAAATAAGATTATTCTTGTAATAACTATTTAAACTAGTAGGAAGAAATATAAAATATTTTGTCATATTTAATTGAAAAGCCGATAAAGTTCAGGCACTTAAATGGAAACATATTACGAACGGGCAACGAAAAATTTCTTTTTGTGGCGATTTATTTGGTAAATGTTTAAGTTACAGACTTTTTTAACAATTGTATCTGCTAAACTTCCTGCTGAGCATATCTACTGCAATTTATTGATAGTATGAAGATGGTAGAGTTCATTAAATTAAACAATTATTATTAGTGCTTATTTGCGTTTTATTTGCTATCATTGTGGATAGAGAAGAACAATTTGCGAACCTACTTTGTGATGATTTATCAGATATACTTAGCTAGCTATAAACCTTCTACCCATCTAGTATATTGCCTGGTGATATGGCATAGCACACTCTGAAGACTATTCCACCCACAAAGAATAAGAAGTACCCGTCAAAATTATGTTTGGTATGTAAGGCACAAGATAAAAGTAGCGAAACGCGATGCACCGAAAATAATGTTGCACACAAGACTGTCTTATACAACGTCATGCTAAAACAAAATACTAGAATTACCAGTTTACAACTACTGATAATTTAATTTAATAAAATTCAATGAATTACGGCCAGTTTTCATTCACCCATGTTCAAAAAATTTCCTTCCATAAAAATAGCCCATCATATAAGAAAGTTTTAGCAAATTTAACCCATCGTTAAAATGTTAAGTAAGTCAAGTGTCCTTTTCGACAGGAGTTCTCAAAAATTGAGGTTTGTGGAATCATATCCTTGTGACCATTCACTTAAGGAAGTGATACCTTCCATGCATAATTAACGTCCATTAACATTTTAAGCTAATTGTGCTTTAAATTTAAATAAATCATACTAAATACAGAATTTTGTAAAGTTTAATTGTTTGTAAGGATGTTTTGCCTTGTCCAAAGTCAAAGGAATGAAAAATTAAAAACAAATTAAATTTTAGCATATTTTTCTCTTAGGTTTATGAATGCTGAATATACACCAGAAATTTGTAATTTGACTATTTCCAGTCTTTACCATACAGGATAAACTTTTTTTTGGAAAATATAACAAATCTCATTGAAATGAAATGATTACTGGCATTTAAATTACATATCTATAAAATAAAAATTATAGTAGTATAAGTTCAACATTTTTTTACTTAATGATACAGGCTATATCTATCACCTTTAGGGCTTAATTTAAAAGAGATATGTAATGTATTATTTATGTGTCATAACTAGCTTTTCCAAAAGACATCTTGGTAACAAAACTACATGAGGAGCAATAGCTAAATTTCATTGTCTCGTATGTTTGCTTCTCTTGACTTTATATACGTGTATTGTGAACCAGCAAAACTGAAAAGTATTTAAGTAAAAAATATTAAAATCTAGATACTACACATGAACTGTACAAAAGATATGGACCATTTTTGGAATGTTTGTCCTCTGTTTATTTGTACTCTCACATCATGTAAAAACGAATGAATGAATTTGATTTATCAACTAAAAATCAGTACTAATACGTATAAAATGGCAAGGAGGAGCAAGCCATCAGAGAATTTGTCAATTATAAAATTAAAATTTATACTTATATAAAATACGCGTATATAAAATTATATATTAAATTAAAAACAACCAAAATGTAACAAGTAAAAGGTAACGAGCAATTTTAACGCCGCCGTACTGATTGATATCCACTTTTTCTTTTTTTTTTTAAATACACAAATTGATCTTATCTCATAGAAAGAATAAATGTTAACAATGAATTGCTGTCATTACAATAATTCTTCCAATTTCATTTTTATAGTCAACAATGCAAATTATTATAACCAAATATTACCGTCGATTAAACAAAAAATTCTATTTCTGCTATACTTGAGAAAATATAACGAGTGTAATGAGACCTTATTTGTAAAGATCCACATACTCTATGAAGAACCATCTCCTCTATACCGAGAATTCTACATTTTTTATCAATGCCATTTATTAAAATTCGTCCAACCGATGTTGTTGTTTGGTTTTGACCAAGGAAAATTGGGTATATGTACATAAACCAAATAGCAGTTAAGGTCTGCTATTTTAATTGTTTATTAAAGTCTATCTAGTCGTTCAGGTCTTACAGAGAGTTCACCATTTTTGTCCATAGGAATTTAACGACTCCATGTTAATTAAAATTCGATTAGAAGTTCACGTTATACGCAGGGTGAACTTACAAAATTACATAACATAACATACGCACTTATTACTACGTATTCATATCCGAATTTGTGTAGGACTGTGTGATTAGATTGCCTTGAATAAAATATTTACTGGGAAATTAATTTTGTCTTCCCTTTGCCTGCCGTTTGCGCTGCTACAACAATGAAAGACACTCTTCTGAAAGCTTATTCTTTATATGTACACGACAATCTTCCATCAATCCCAATTTAACGACATAACATTAAAGCCTGATGGTGTTATCAGGTAAGATTTTGTTTAATCTGAGGGTCACGAAATATACATAGATGAATTGCCTACTTAACACTAAAAAATTACTAATTTTAAGTTCCCCTGATGACCTCTTAAACTACCTTTTTGTATCTTCATTTATATTTATAAATGTTTAGTAGTTTTTCAAGTTTTTAGGATAGAATTTTTACGTATATATTACAAGCTTCTAATCTAATTCCGCTCTTTGTTTTTTCCCCATGATATAACTATTTCCTAATTTATACTGACCATACTGGGTATTGGTCAAGAAAGGTAAATATGGAATTCTTACCTATTTCGCCGCATTCAATTGGTAGGTATGAATGATTTCCCTATCTTGAGAATTTCTATATAAATATCTCGTTGTTCTTTAAAACTAAAATGTACAATATCGCTGAGCCGTAACTTACTGATACTTTTAAAGATGCCGTTGTGAGAAATGTGGCAGTTTATGAACATCTACAGTGAAAATGGCTAAAATATAAAGTCAGACGAAAAATGTAAAAATGGCAATTCACAAGTGTATGTAGAAATTCAGGAAAGACAGAATTTTGAACATAAAGTATATGCGTGTCTTAATGGAATATAAAGTTTGATGAATTTTGCTTTGGCTGACCAGTTTTTTGTGCGTGAGAAAGAATGAATGAGTGCGGTGTTACATATATGTATATATATGTATATATATATATATATATGTTACGGCACGCGGCTGCACTTGGAACTTGGAAACACGCGCAAACAGTTGTAACGTAAACGAACTAAAAAACAACAACAAATTCCAAACAAGAAGGGTTTAAACATCATACAATCGTGTCATAGCGACGTCGTTTCTTACGAGTTACAACGAACCCTTGGAATACCCCAAGGAGATTATTGGTTTTCAAAAAGGCGGAGAAAAGTGAAGAAGCATATTGCTTCGAGCGCCGATTGTGCTTACCAAAAGGGACTCTTTGAAAAATCATAGAAAGAATTTCATTGCATCCCTATAATTCCTATTTTGTTCCATACCCTTCACCTGGATCATCTAGAACTATTTCCTAGAAATAAGCGAAGGAATACCCGCATCCAACCAAAAGAAAGCACATTATTCCAGGCTTCCCAATGGCGCTATAGGAAATCTAGTATTAACCGAACAGCCATGTATTTCAATGGGCAACTCTAGGAAGCTTGATCCTAAATATAAAGGACCCTTTACGGTGATAGAAGTGCCGGAACAGGATCGATATGTAATTAAGGACATTACAGGTTTCCAGGACGACGTTTGATATGACTCATACGATAAGCCATCAGGTGATGGAATCGAAGAAGATACTGATTCGGAGGATAACCACTTGGCTGCACTGAGGCGATCGCACAGCTACGATCGTCAAAAACTGAAGCAACAATTAGCAATGCAATTTCACACCAGTGAGATCAGATTTAAAACGAAAGCCGTCTCTTCCTGACGCAGTGAATTAAAGTGAATTTTCAGACATCTGATCTTTTATTTTGGGTTTTACCCGTTTAATTAACACAAAAGTACAAAATAACGAGCCATCAAGACGAAAATGTTCGAAAATGATATAGTGCAGCCGAGTTAAAGTTCCTGGAGTTCCCAAGAAGCCGGAACCGAACGGTGAAGATTTTCGTAAATTAAACTTTAAAACCTCTTAATTTGATTACGGATGCAAGTAGCCAAGCGATACGATAAGTTCTCTCTCAAGGAGAAATTGGCAAAGATCAACCTATAGCGTACACAGGCCGAAAAGAAATACTCCACGATTGAAAGGGAGTTGCCGTTAATTAGAAGTCATAGTCTGGACAACTAGAAATTTCAAGTGCTACCTTCAAGGAAGATAGTTCACGATCTACACAGACCACAAACCCTTGAATATCCAAGACCCTACTTCTCGTTTGGTAATATTTCACTATAAACTGTCAGCATTTGGTTACACAATCGAATATGAGCCCGGAAAATACTCGTACAACAGAAATGCTTTATGGCGCATCCCACCGGGAATTAACGAAGAAAAACACACTTTCATGATGGAAGCACAAGTCCATCATATTGAGGAAGATCCTTCAACGACTGCAATAAGGTGACTAGGGTTCAAAAGCGCCAGGTTCAATAAATTGAAAATAGGTCTTTTACAGGCGAGAAGACAAAATTCCACTCATGTAGAGGAAATTTCCAACCGCAACGAAATCAAAGTATTCTTACATGATAACCATGATTCTCCAGGTCACCAGGGCATAAGTAAAACTTACAAGCGTAGATCAACAGCGGCAAATACGTTTGCCTTTAAACATTTCACGTGTAAACCCAAATATTCGTCACGCCCCATTCCCAGAAGTCGTCTAGAAGAGAAGGAACTAACGTCGGCTGGACCAGCGACAAGAAACAAAAATCCTCCGCTAAACACGCGAAACCAAATCCTACCTCGCCCAAAATCGATTCAGCTAGTCTAGGGTAGGGCAATATTAGCAAAACACAATGTAATAATTTTTCGTAAATAAATTGTAAACTTGCTAAAGTCGCGGTACGCCATTCACTAGCAGACCAAAAAAAAAAAAGCATCACTGATGAAATCAAAAAAAACAAAAACCACTCCTAAACATGATCCCTGAGGATTATTCCTCTTCCAAAAATAATCCTTATTTTTCAAGGGCGGAGGAAATATTACGACTGTTTGTGCCGTGAGAACTCTACGGTTTTATCACGGCATAAACAAGCGTAACATTGCCTTTTACTGGAGGCGATCGGTTTACAGCCCGACGTCAAAATACCGCTGAGCGACACTTAATTGTGCACGCGAAGCATCTTTGAGGCAAGCACAGAAAACAAATTACGCGCACGAAGCGATTTCAGCTAACTAGCCTCATGTCTGCCCGTGATATGCGACTGGGACCGGGCATGCG
The DNA here is from genome assembly GCA_001932985.1 of Proctacanthus coquilletti. Classification (NCBI taxonomy): domain Eukaryota; kingdom Metazoa; phylum Arthropoda; class Insecta; order Diptera; family Asilidae; genus Proctacanthus; species Proctacanthus coquilletti. The sequence continues at coordinate 277,959 of MNCL01000168.1, forward strand.
TTTGGGGATTTATGAAAATGAATCCTAAGCACATGTGCCTGATGGGAATTGTTCCTTTTGTTCTTTTCGAAAGCTGCACCAAAACTACTGTTCGTCTTTCTATTTCGACAATCTACAAACTTCTCTCGTTTTCTTCGAATACATGAAGACACTTTATGGGTTTTATCCATTTCGGACAACATAAATAATTCAAAATTATTATCCGGTACAAACGCGGCGATTTTTTGTTTTTTAAGCTACGGATGACTTCTGACACTAGTGTTAGTTCTACAGACTCGTAGGCTGCGCAGTACCTCAAAATTTAGAAAACGTAATTATTATTAAGAATAGAACGCAGGATCAGGTCTTCATGTTCAAATCTCATGATTACTGAGCGCAGTGGATAACACTTATACGAATTTTAGGCTTTCGAAGATTCCCCGTTGTTGTACTTTCAGTTCACCAATTCATCTGCACGTTATGAAAAAGAAAATCATTACGTCGCATATCTGTGTTTCCTATCGACAGCCCTAGTAGCTTTATGTGTTTTATTATATTTTTAATGATGTTGTAATATCTAAAATTTTGCCTAATTTATTTTCTCGTTCGAGTATTTATTCAAAGGCAACTTCATCTACCACAAACACGCATCAATGATATCTTACACGTATTTTTATTACACCAACTTAACACTTTATGTACGGGCAATTGCAGATTGCACGTAAAGCGGACTGGTTTTGTATATCGCATGAATTTGTGTCCTTTACAACTATTAAATATAAATTTAAAAAAAACACTTGCACTGCATGAAGTGGGTGTTATGAAATAATTATAAGGAGTATAAAAGAAAGCATGAATATAAAATTATTTTTGAATTTAATTTATTAAGTTAAAATTTAGTATTTTACTAGAGTATGATAGCGCTCGTTGCATTTACCTTTATACAATGGAACATTACAAAATTTGCAAATGAAGCATGTTCGGCTTTGATCAAGTAGTACAACTGCTTGGTATATTAGAAGAAGTGTTTGGTAAATTAGATTCTTCTATTATTTCTTCGATCAAAACTGGCTGGATCGCAGGATCTTCTTGTTTAGTAATCCCGTAGTCTATAATCAATTCAACTGCTGCATCATGTAAACCTGAAAATTATTTCATTTCTAGTACTGTGTAATGTTCATCCACTTCTTCGTCTTTGATGATGCTTTCAATCTTTTCTCTATTTGACAATGATATTTGTTTGATTTGCTAACCATACTCAATCAAATCTTCTCCAATAAATAACTCTATAATATCTGCTACACATTCTTGCGATTTTGGCATAACTTTTATCCCGTAGTTTCCCTCGAAAGGTTCCAAAGTAATTGGTTTATCAATTGTTGTCCAACTATCATCACGTGTTGCAATAGCATCATCTTCTGGATCGCTGTATTACAGTGGCAATCCAGAATAATGTTTGCGATAACTTCTAATATCGCTATCATTGCCGTTCATCAGTGAAATCGCTGGTGTCACTGCTCTCAGAACATTCTGATAAGGTATCCAAAAACACTTCTTCGTTATCATTATTTGAATTCATTTTGAAAGATTAAAATGTGAAATTTCAAAAATGCATCGTAAAATACTTTCAATACTAACGCACAGCAATATTATGATTAATACGAGCTCTACAAAATGACTGTTATTACTATTAATAGGCTTGTTATTGACTATTAATAGGCTTCCCGTACATAAAGTGTTAAGTAGATTGCGTTCTAAGGCATATAACACTTTTGTTGATTCTGGATTTCACGTAGTCTTCCGGAAATTTGTCTTTGCGGTAGGATTTTTGACGTCCAGTTGTTCGATTCTAATTTTCCTGCTGATTCAATGGTAATGTGGAATTTATGTTTTACAATATACCTTCGAAATTTTTTTCAAGAATCATCTGTCTTGTAACGCTTTTATTTGGGGGCCATGGTCAATAAACTGAGCAAATCTTTCTATCGCCATGGGAAGCAGCACGCTTCGAATTTTGTATTTTCACAAAAAGTGTTTTTTTTGCACAGGTAGTGTGTATGAGTTACATTTAAAGAATCGTAAAAAAAATCCTTTAGATGTGGACATAGGTACTCTAGTAACAAGAGTTTTGGAAGACGGTTCCAAAACGATGTATGTACGTATATTGATCTTAAAAGTGATGAAGCAGAATTTGTTAAATAACTTTGAATGATAAATTACTGGTTAAATTCAATCACAAGAAAGTTGTTTTTTTCCTTTAGGAAGATTTCTTCAATAACCCCTAAAACTGGATTTTTTCCGAAGTTTTATTCTACAAAGCACGTTATTTTGTTATTTAAATTATATTATTGTTATAATTAACATCAATATTAACATAAATCTTCGCACTACAACATTATTTTTTGGAAGTACCCTGCAGCGTAGGGTATGGGGATACCCCATGTGTTTTTTCTTACTTTTTCCAATTCTTGAGGGATAAAAAGTTATAAATAAAAAAACAACATTTCGACAGTTTTTTATTTCACCTATTTTTTATTAGAAATTATTTAATATTTCTATTAGATTGTGGGGTATCCCTAAAATCCCTGTTGTAGTGAAAAGGTTAACGCTATTAACAATAAAATTTTAAAAAAATAAATATTTACAGAAGGTATGTAAACAACAGGTGTAATGATAGTAGTTGATGTAGTGGATGAATTGTTTACGCGATGTATAAATTTTGATTACTTATTTTATGTGCAGATATTATCGAAAGTCCATGGAATGTTGGACGTAATAAATTGTCACGTTTAATGAAGTTTCAGAATTTGTTATCATATTCCAAATACTCAGCTAATATCTTCTACGCTTTCTTGCGTTGTTGTTGCTTGTCGAAGATTTGCCAATAAGAATGTTGTTGGTTGAAAAGATACTTGTAGCGTCTTCAGATTTTAACTTTGTAAGACCTCTGACGTAGTTATCCTTAATATGTTGATGTTTATTCATTCGATTGTTTCCTGAAAGTAGAATTTAAAGTCTATAAAATTTGTAATTTTTTATTTTCATTACTAGATATTTTGGTAATAGATAGAATTTTTTAAATTTACATTACTACTACAAAGTAAAGCTAACAATAGTTGCTGTTCTCGTAAAAAATTTGTCAAGAAATATGGAGTACAATAAAAGGCATGTTCTTCTTTTGGGTTCATAATTTTCAAGGGTCTCTAAGAGAAGACAAATATTTTAAATGTGTTACGATCGCTTATACAAGCATATCCGAATTGCTAAAAGTAGGTAACTTGTACTATTTCATATTGTAAAGTGTTTGTATAATTCTGTTACAAGAAGCAAAATATATGCTTTTAAAGATGCGTAGGTTTTTGAAGATCTGTAGTTAAATAGAAAAGTATCATAGTTTTCTTCCTTATTTTTTAAGTGAAATAGGATGCAGGCAGCAATATTTAAATGTTTAAAAACTATTTATAGTGTTTATATATAAATCCTGCATTTTGCAATTGTAGTTCAGAAGGAATGATGTTTCAAAAAATGTATAAGGTAAAATATTTAGTTTGACAAACTAAATATAGACAACTTTTTAAGCGACATTAAGACAAAATTTTAAAAACTGACAAAACTTACCAACACTATTTTTTCTGCTTCTTTCACTTTTGCTTCCAACAAATTCATAGAAATTTAGTATAATTTTTGCCATGCCATTTTCTTTTTATTACGATAATGATATTATTCACTTTAAACGTCTCATTTCACATCTGTTTCTCCGCACATTCTCACTTTATTAATTTTGACAACACCAACTTTAGTAAATATTCGAGTATTACGTTAAAAAGAAGAAAGTGTGTTTTACTGTACGCACATTAGAACTGAAGCTTCTTTGCGGTGTACTCGAAGCGTTCTAAATGATCATGCATAAATCCTTTTCTTTAAATAGAAGTAATTTAAGTTTATTTGGTAAACAACATAAAAAAATTGATTTCTTTAAACAAATTACACGAGGAATTTCAACGAATTGATTTTTTATCTGACGCTTCAATACGACAATACGTCAAAATCAATGTCGGTAAGAAGAGTTAAAAAATACGTAACACAATTTTTCCAGAATTTTGGGTATCAATGCACATTTTACGACTGCATTGGTTAGAGTATAATATAGGGTTTTTCAATAGCTATGTCCGAACTTTGACAGCATATTGCTGAGACGTTTCATTCTTCGACATTTGCGTTCTGCCATAGTCCGAACACATTCTTGGTTGAACGGCTTCGTGAATAAGCAAAATTGCCGCATTTGGGGAGAGAGTAATCCACAGGAGTATCAAGAGTCTCCATTGCATCCGGAGAAACTTCCTGTTTGGTGTGGATTTTGGTCAGGCGGCGTCATTGGTCCGTACATTTTCCGAAATGAGAATGGCCAACTATCAATGGCGACCGGTATCGGGCCATGATAACTGACTTTTTGTGACCTCAATTGGATGACATGGATGTGGTTCCAACAGGACGATGCAACGTGTCACACATCGAGCGTTACATTGGAGTTGTTGCAAGAAAAGTTTCCAGAACGCGTTATTTCCAGAAGAGGCCATGGGGAATGGCCGTCAAGATCGTGCGATTTAACGCCTTTAAACTTTTTTCTCTGGGGCTACGTTAAGTCGCTGGCTTATAGCAACAAACCAACAACAATTGACCAACTGGAGAACAACAGGTGAGATCCAGCCCGACTTATGCAACAGAGTCATACAAAATTGGACCTCTAGGATCGAGTCCTGTAAACGAAGCCGCGGATGCCATTTGAATGATATCATTTTCAAAATATAATGGTATTGAATGTACTTTAGTACGCAATAAAGGTTTTCGTCATATGTCGCACACAATTCTTTTTATCCAATTTTAAAGTTTAGACATGCTTAATGAAAAACCCTATACAATATATTACAATTGCACAGATTTACTGCTTCAAATATTTAGAAATCAAGTGTTTTGCAAAATCATTGAATGAGTTTTGCAAAAATTGTAAATATTGATTTTATACTGTAACAGAAGAAGTAAAAAACAGTCCTTCCTTATTGTGTAAGTCAAATAGGGGTACAAAATTAAAAAAAAAAACTTTTTTTTAAAGGCTTGTCTTATTATTCTACATAATTTCCATTCTTTCTTACATATTTTCCCTATTGGATTGGATGTTTTTTAAACCCTTTATCAAAGAATGAAATTGATCGTATCTGTAATGAATTGCTCAAGGCGGTTTGCTTTCTGATCTTCCGTCAGGAGACGAAACTTGAATCCTTGAAGGGATTTTTACAGTGAACTCTGCAGTCAGCCGGCGCAAAATTTCGGCAGGTTTTACGTCTTCTCGCGACAAAAAATTTAGTTATTATAATGCATTCCTCAACGGACGCGTGTGCCTCTTGCTCAGACATGATGTTGCTAACAGCCAATCAGATCTGATGAGCAGGGTCGGTGAACCTTTCCCTTCTTGACGTACCCACCCAACACATACCAAGACCTATGGTATCACCACTCGCTTCACCCATCGAAAAAAAAAATCCGATTTTGATTTACTCCCGCATATTTCAATTTTTCTAAAATGTCGAAATATAAAAGTACTACTTTTTTTACCTTGAAAAATACAACCCACATTCTAATTCCCTTCACCTTACTCATTTCCATGATTTTCTCTGATGATGCATAAGTGAGATAATGTCATCATGAACGTAATTGTATTGGAATTAAAATTTATTGTATCAATGTTTAGTATGAGTAAATCAAAAAGTAACGAACTCAGCTTTGATTCTACAAGAAGAGGGGTATTTATTTGGTGGTGAAACTTGATTAGTATATTTCTTTTGTAAGGAATTTTGAAGATTTTGGCGGATCCACCCCTATATCATGTTAGTTGCTATGATCTCTTTCTGTAATTTCACTTAAGCACACTTAACAGCACACTTAAGTGTGCTGTTTTCTGGACACACTTCGGCACTTGCTTTCGCTTCTCTAAACAAATTTAGTAATTTAGGTGTGGGTGGTGATTTTTTGTCTGGAAAATATTATAATTTTCCGGCGATTTCTAAGTTTCTTCTGTATCTGCAAAAGGCGTGTTATAGGTTTATTTTTCGATCTTCCTAATTTATATTTCTATCTACAAAGAGTAGGATCAACACGTATCTTTAATCTTCAATTATTATAGCATTTAAGACAAATGCTATTAATTTAATGACTAAGATAGTCACGAGTAGTATGGACTTTATGGAAAATGGAATTTTACGTGCATACGTAAGTTGCTATTTATGTATCCAGAACTGGCAAAAATGATGTTTCTAGGCGCCATTTGACAAGCATCGTAAAGTTTGACATTGTCGACGGTACTCGTACTCAGAACATTTTGCCATACGGACGCTTTTTGTGTTGTTTACAGTGACTTGAAAATTTCGTCTCAGTCAAAAAATGGAATTAACTCGTGAGGATTTTCAACGTGGATTATCTCAACAACAGTGCATCGATCAATTCACTTCGGCTTTTGATGATGAAACACCATCTAAAACCGTCCTATATCACTGGTGTACTGAATTCAATCGTGGCCGTTGTTCGCTCACCGACGAATTTAAAGAAGGTCGTCCAAAATCGGTTGTTGTGCTATCGATGCTCTGTGTGAACTGATACTGCAAGATCGTCCTGTGACATGCCGTGAGATTGAGGCACCTCTTGGCTTTAGTATGACAAGCATACACAAGATTTTACATGAAAATTTAGCCGTGAAAAAGATTCGTGTGCGTTGGATTCCGCATAATTTGGCAATGACTCAAAAAAAAGCTCGTGCCGATTGGTGCAAAGAAATGCTCAAAAAATACAATCGTGGTGCGTCAAAAGGCGTGTATGACATCTACAGAGGTGAGGAATCTTGGATCTATGCGTATCAGCCCGAAAGTAAACTGCAGTCGACTGTATGGGTTCTCCAAGACGAGCCAAACCCAACAAAAAATTGTTCGTGCAAGAAGTACTTCGAAGCAAATGGTTCAAAAGTATGCAAAATTGTATCGATCATCGCGGAGAATATTTTGAAAAACAATAAAACCATGATTTAATGACGAATATTAGTTTTTATACATAAATATAGTTTTAGATACATAAATAGCACCCCTCGTATAAAGGGTTAGATTAAATAGCCCCGGATGATTTTCATCCTCAATAGATAAATCAGAAGATGTAGTATCTTAAAGTAGCATAGGGAAAGGTCGTCGTTGTTGGAACAGACTTACCAATCGATATCAGGTAAGTTAAAATCATCAAAAAATGTAAGTACATTCGTGGGAAGTACACGATTTTCATCTAATTCAAGATGCAGAATGTTCATACAGGGAAACATGAGACCGGGGAGGAATGTATACCATGATAATGAAATTATTTTGATATGGCAATAAAACTGCAAGGGTGACGGAAAACTTAAAAATTGTTGCCGAAGAGCTCCACCACTCTTGTCTCATGTCTCAGTTAAGCATAGTCTTTTATTTCCTGGATACGTTTCCACTGAAAAAAATCAAATCTATTAAGTATCGTTTCATGGCTGCATTTCTAAAAATATTTTGGCCACATGATCTGCATCCTCTTTCGTTTTATCGGTTGACGATGTCACATACATTTTAAAGATTCATAAAATTTTGATTTATACATACGACAATAAAATATTTCTTCACATCTAAACACTTTCTATTCTTGGTGCATGTGTAATTATAAAATTATTTTCATCTTTCATGCAAGTCTTCTTATATAATCTTAATTCAATTTAGTCTCTTTATATAATCTTAATTCAATTTGATTGAACACACATTTATAAAAAAAAAATGGCTTTGTCTTCAAACAATTCCAGTACTCTCTGCTGGGGCCTGTTTTTAAATATTCAACGTTATACAAGTGTAGTTTCCTTATTACCAAATTAGATCGAAGTAGTAAGCCCTTTAGATCTGATTTAATTTCTAATGGTCTTATAAGAACCGATCGAGTTAATATTTAAGTTTGCATTAAGCTCAAAATTATCTGAAACAATCATTTCATACCGTGAAAATTGTATTTGCTATTAGTCATTAGTTTTATAGAAATTACTGGAATGTTCGAAAATATGAAAATAGGTTGGTAAAATAGTAAAATAAAAATAAGTCGAAAAACAGAACTTATGTTAACGATCCAATCAGGTAGAAACAATTATAGAAATAATTAAATTGATAATTAAGACAACTCGTTCAATTCTTGAGAAACTCATTTATATCTTTTAAAGATAATTAAATTTTTATATATTTTCTGTTATTAATTTTTTAGTTGTCTTTAATACATCCCAACTACAAAGTTCTTGTAAAATAAAATCAGGTAGCTTAAGAAATTACAAAAGTAATGAATGAGACTTTTTTATAATTTTGACTTAGTTAAATTAAAATTATTTGTGCTCTGAAACAATTTATTGCGAACTAGTTCCCTTTATTAGCTAGAATTCTAATATTACGTGATGTTATATTTCGTTTGCAAATAGTTTATGTGGGTAATTTTAGCAATTAAAGATTCTTTTAATCTGTTAAAGGATAGTTAAATTTAATTTATTTCAGCGGTGAAAAACGATTATTTCAGGCAGTTGCTTGCTATTGGATAAGTCTCATTTAAATATTAATATAGCTATTTTGTATTTTTCTTTTGAACAAAGTGATACTGTACTCTTTTATATTACATTTTGTTTCAAAATAGTTATTGCTATTAAATAAGTAAATATTTATTTGATTGAATATATCGCTCCGAAATAAGTTTAATAGTATATAAATTTTCAAAGAAGTGAAAAAGAATTTTTCTTATTGATTCCGCCACTGATCAATGCTTTAAAAACCGAGGTGTAAGCGATCAGCATCTATAATAGTTGTAATAATATCGATGATTTTAACCATAGAAGTGTACGAAACAAAAAAGGAAAGACAACCATATTTAATATGCAATAATTAATTAATTTAAGATGTATTAGGCTTTACTATCAAGCGCGAAGGTGTATCTAAAGCATCAATTTGCACTCCGTTTTTCTATTATATAAATGTAAGTTAACACAGTACTTCAAGATCTACGATCACAGTACTTCAAGATCAAGATCTATTCTGCTTCATTTACCTAGACAATGTCCATGCCAGTAGCAATATCTGAAGAATAATATTTAAATTAACTTGTTGTTGCTGTACTGCATTCAAATAAAATAACTATATTTCTTCATAATTAAACTGTAGATCACGGAAAAAATGATCATTGCTGGATTAAACATACAAACAAGACATGCATGTTCATGAGAAGTGTTCCTTACTTTTTCTAAAAAGTGTTTGAAAGGGTATTCACGTTTTGGTGTGAAATTGGCTTGCAAAATTGTAAGTAGTGCAAAAGTGTAAACAAAGCTACGATGCAACAACAACTTTATAGAAATGCATTTGGCAAGTTCGTACGAAAAATGCAAGACTTTTGACCTAATGAGAACAACTTTTGCGAAATTACAAAAATATTTGTCCACCCTACGTCATTATTTTCATCCCTTTCTGGAAACATATTCAAGCTAAATTGGGGAAAATGTATGATCTTGTAAATAAATACTCCTCGTATATACAAAATTTTTGCATCATTAAAATTCTATCAGAAGAGTTCTTAATTACGATATCTAACAACATTTTCTTTTTACCCGTGAAAACATTGTTTTAATTCTTAAATTATTTTTATATTCAAATTATTTTCTTTCTTAAAATTAACAATACTTTTTGACTAGTGTTTAGAAACTTCAAAAACCAAATTTAAAAGCTGGTTCCGATTTCCTTTCCAATTTACAATGCTTCCAATTCAAGTGCGTTCATGCTTCATAGCAAAAATCATAACAAAAGTGGTTATGACAGGAAAATTGTAATTGAGTTAACAGATAAGAAGAATTAAAAATATTTTTGATCGCGACACTTGTCGACAGTCTTGTTCACAATAATCAAAACTTCTGGCAGGTGTGCCGCGAGACTGCTTTTATTGCGATTAAGACTGTGATTAAAAAATCGGCAACATAATGTGGAATAAAAACTGTCCTCCAATAAAATTTCAAACTTTTTGAAATTTTTTTTTGGTACGGAAGGAAAACAAACCTAATCTAAGAATAGATTTTGAGGAGAATTTTAAGAAAAATATTTAACAAAAAGTTTACCTTAAAAAATATAATTACCTACTTTTGAATTCACTTTGATAAGCTTTCACGTCATATCCAATTTGATGACCTTAAAAGAATTCGCTTGTTTCGTTTTCATTCCCCAAACCATCCCTTTAAATCGAAGCTCAACTTTTGTTTCGTCAAATCGTCTCTGAGAAAAATGCGTGACAAAAAGACAGATACATGTTTCTAATTTTTGTACGGAATATTCCAAAAATATACGTTTTTATTGTTTGACCGACTGTTGACAATATTGTAAGCTATATAATTTGAGGATTTGAGATTTGAAATATCTCATTCGATGTTTATGATTTTAATCCTGTTGAGCGATGACACATGTGCCTTAGATTTCAAAACAAAGTTGTTCAACGATTGCTTTAGATGTCGTAGAAATTTAACAGAGTTTTCTGGAAGGACTAGGATATGCCAATATCGAAACTATTGACATATTCGGCTCGAAAACTGGAGTCCCTTTCTATGTGAGAAAGGAAACATACATTGAGTTTTCTACAAGAAATGCAGAAAGGCATAATTTAATGATTATTAGCAGCGATTTGAGTTTTATAAAAAGAACGGGAGGAAAACGAAATTTCCCAAATTTTCACAGACTACTGTTCTTCACTTCTGAAAAATATTCCAAAAAAAACAAGAAAATGAGATCGTTCAAATAAACCCGAACAAGTGCAAGTGGGATTCGCACACCGAGAGTTCCGTACCATACAAAAGATATCTATAGAATATTTTGTATATGTTACTAATAATAGAGAGGAAGAGCATGGAAGTTTTTGAAACATTTTTGGTTAGAAATAAAAAACTATGCGGTTTAAAATTAAAATAATAATGGCTTTAGAATGTTTAAACACAAAACCCTTTCATATGATATCTCACTTAAACTTTTAACCCCATCTTTAAACTTCGATACCCCATTTGAACTACTTGTGCGATGCAAACAAATATCTTTTAAAAATTTTTTCACTTGGAATGGATGCTACATACAGACAGACAGACACCAGTTTTACCATAAGGGTTCTGTTTGTAGCTTTTTGGTACGAAACTCTAAAAAACGGCCAGGACATTTTACTGATTCGGAAGATATTAGGCCATATCTAGAAGAAGGAAGGTATTTCTAATTTTGATCAACTAAATACTAGTAAAAATATAAGGGTTCTATTGTCATAGTAAAAACAGTAAATAATTTTTTGTTGGAAACACAGAAAATCAGCTATACTCGTGGTACAATTAGAAGTACTACATCCCAGTTTTCACTACTTTACTACAACAAGTATCAAGAATACTTTTTTATTTTTGAAAAATTAAATTTGGTATAGATCATAACTGCCTTTCGCAGAAATCTCCAGAACACATAATTCTTAAATGATACTCAATGATATTTTTTATTCAGTATTTTATTAAAGCGACTAGAAGTTAGAATCTAAAACAAAAGTTCGCTGGTACATTATGCTTATATAAAACACAAACTGCCATTTTTTCAGAAACTTTAATTTATTTCTTATTAGAGGTCCGGAACTGTAAGTTCGCTTTGAACGATTTAGCGGCCTAGTATTTAGGTCTTCAAGGAATTAAGAGAACAAGCGGAAAGCCACATCTCAACTTTATTTATAGGTATGGAAAGAAGACTTGAAATTCTAAAAATGACCAACATGAGAATTATCGACGTTAAGAATTCCATAATCAAACAATTGCAATTTCAGTCTTTTGTTCTGAATAATTAATACAAGCTTAAATTTATTAAAGAATAATAAAAGTAAAGTAATAAATAATTCATGTACATTTTATACTGTAAATATTTCAATTATCACAAGAGAAAATTAGGAAAAAATCTTTAAATCAATTAGAAAAAGAGCATGGAATTTATGGAATTTAAAATTGTAATTGTAATCGTTAACCGCATATACTTATAATATAAATAGCATTATAGTCGTAAGCAATTCTATTTGCATTCTAAACGTGCTGAAAAGACTCTAGCCCATATGGATCAAAACCAATAATCAGCACATCAGGTCAGTTGAGGTAATGTTCAAAGGAATATTATTACTCATCCAGCTGATAATTCCCATAGTTTTAATGGAGTATTCTCGGTGAAATTTTATAATATAACCATTAAAATTAATGCACAGGTATTGATGCCAAAAAAAAGGGAATCTACCCTTCGTATTTCTGCTATTCTTCACCCAACATCGAAAAAAGGAAATGCTGACCCTGGAAATGACGAGGGAAATCTACGTTAATATTCACAACAAGGTTAACCATCTGCAAGCTCAGAAAACATCAATCAATAGATTAGTTATAGATTGGTAGGTATTATTGCAACTAGATTGATCGTCGTGGTCATACTCAAATCGGCAGTGTGTCGAACAAAAGTTGAATTAGTCATCTAGTCCAAAAAGATTGGATATTTTAAGAAAATTCAAGGAACTTTCAACAGTAATAATAAAATTTAAAAAATATAACAAGTGAAAATTCTATGAAACACCATATTTTTATTTTATAATAGTAAAATAATGACCTTTGCTTTAAAGAAGGGAAGGGTTAACACAAAGTGCGTCACTGTAGCCAAATTTAGAAATTCCCACACCATAACAGACGGAACTAAGTCACTTCGTAGGGAGACTACCAGAAAATTTAAAGATATGCAGCCGCGTGAGGATCTCCAACGTTGGAAGTAGAGTAACACTTAGGTTAGCACTTAGTAATCAAGCAATTGTAATTTCAGCCTTTAATTTTAACTCAATAAATCAACAGGAATCCGCTCTGTTCAACAAAATCTATTAGTGTTTTTTTTTTTAACCATAACTTATATTTTATAAGCATATCTAAATATACTTTATATTAACTGAATACTCAAAACTGGATTTTGATATAGAATAAAGGAAGTTCGGTATGTATGAACTAATTAAAGATTTTTGAATATGACAAGTATATTTTTTTCAAACATTTTTCTAAAGAAAACGCAGCAACAAACGATCAGACCACCAAATGAAAAATTTTATAGGCCTTATCTCAAGATTTGTTTATAAGTATTATCAAAACCAAAATATCCTTAAAAATTATATGAAGCCAGAGGGTAATACTTTGATTTCTTGTAAGCCGTTGGGGTCACACCTCCAGATAAGAACTTTGTGGTCACGCGGGAAATCTTTTACTGTTTATCAATTACTTGAGATTTTACCTCATACAAATTTATGGACATATAAAAAGGCCTTCTTTACAAGACCCAATTGTTTACTTATCTAAAATTAACGTTTCACCTGAAAAAAAAAAATTAAAATAATTTCTATTGATAAAAGTGGTGAGGTTTTATGGACCCCCTGTGACCGCAACAGGTTAAATAAAATACCTGAAATTGTGAAGATTTTTTTCTATTTCTTTAGTTCAAAATTTAAATGATTTCTTTATTATACGACAGTCTCTGTTATTCATAATTAAACAAAACTGACAAGGAAAAAATAGAAATAATTGATAAAGTAGGGCCATAAAAAATTAAAATTTGTATAAATTTTGATTAATTTTTTTTTTTAATATTCAAGTGCCTGATTTTATAAACTTTTAAAGGACATTTGGTAAAAAATTTATATTTGTATTTTAATTAAAACATATACTTTTAAATAACATCGTATGAAACTTTTATTTATTAATGGACAAGTTCTCATAATTTACATACACTTTAAATAAACGAAGACGAGTGAAAAGCTTTTTGTTATCTCAATTCGTTCTTAAATCTCCGGGTAATTATTCATAGAAACTAATTCATCATTTTGAATGTTTCAGTCCCTGAGAACAAGATTCATTTTCATTACTTTAAATTGATATTTATGGATGTCGTCCTCTTTTTTTTTCACTTTAAATTTAAAGATTAATCTCGTTGTTAATTAACACTTTTCATGTCCCATAAAGTTAGTGTCACAGAAATATTTCACAACAATCATAATAAAGCATATGTACGCACTTTTTTTTATTTTTTATTTTTTTTTATTTAAATTTCCTTTGTACTCATTTATAAAGGGACAATAGAAAATATAATACACTTACCTCTTCCTCCTGTTGAACGATGAGAGGAGCTTGACTCATTTTGACTGGGCTCTGGGGCTGTATTCTGTTGTTGAACTGCACTTATAATCCGCGGAATTTCTGCAATGTTGCAAATATTTCTAGATTATAGATTTAACATACTCTGATTAATAAATACTTACTTATGCATGGTGCGATGTGTGATCTACTTTGCTGGTATCCTCTAGAGCATCTATTACATGTCAGGCCTGTTACACCGTCTTTACACGGGCATTGCCCAGATGTGTGATTGCAGGTTTTTCCGGAAGATCCAATAGGATGACAGTCACAAGCTGTGAAGGATGATAATCGTGTAACGTTAAGCTGTGCACTTCAAAAAAAAAAAAAAATTTGTAACATTGTTTAATTCACTTGTGTGGTTGTCATGTTTGTGAATAAAACACATTTCATCTTTAATAGAGTTTAATCGCGATAGCAGCTTTTTACAAGCACAAAAAAGGTATAGAATAAAAAATGTATTCTTAATTATTTTATCAAAAGTATTGATTTATGCAATTATAAATACTTTTGATCCCATCGTCATGATTTATGGTCTTGATAATGAAAATTAAATTCGCTAATAAATTAATTATTTTGATCCCTTGTAGTCGAGTTATGTATGGAAGTATTTTATTTGTAAATGGTTTAAATTATTCCTTGCATTTAAATGACTATTCGTTTAAGTGATATTTTATTAAATTTATAGATTTATTAATTTATAACTATAAGAAAATTGTCTTTTTCATACACAAGTTACTTTAATTAGTTTGTGAACCGAAATTTCGTTTTACATGAATTTTTTTTTACGTGAATTGGAATATTAAAAATAATTTTTTTTACGTGATTTTTATGTACTTTAATGCGACCAAACTAAAGTCAAAATTAGCAAAAAACAAAAAAAAAATTGTAATTTAAGAAAATTTTAAAAATCGAAATGAATTCTCGTTTGAATTAAGAAAATTCTAAATTTTATTGGGGATTATTTCCTAAATAAAATAAAAGCAGTTAATTTAGTTTAAATTTGCTTTTGAGTAGACGATGCAGTCAAAATACTTTTTTGACGTTGGTTTTTTAAATTATTTTATTTATATTTTAGTTTTAGAATCAATTTTCATTTTTTTCTTATTGGGTCATTACTTCCTTTTACGCGAAATGTATTTAGCGTATTTAGCGTAGAAACGGGTTTGTCGCGTAAAAAGAGGTTTTAGTGTATAAAAATTAGCCTATATCTATTTTGTGTCCGATATTTCGAGCTACTGAGCACTGGACCGGTGGCAGGGTAAATGTAGTTCTTAAGATTAATGTACTGGCATTTAAACCCTTTTGCCCTTTTTGGATATTTTGTGTAAGTACAAAAAGGGAGGACAAAAATATCTAAAATTGTCAGAGAAAATGTTCTTTATTTTATTTCAGCCTCAGTTTCAATTAACAATAGTACTTTTTTTTCTATTCTTAAAGTGGAGGCTCTAAAAATTAGATAAAGAAAGTTTAGTATTCTTCCAGACTCTTTTATATGAAGTTTTGATGATAACAAAAGTAGACGTTTGTAATATCAAATTTATGTGCAGCGGTCTATTTACTTCTTTAGGATAACTTTTCAAAATTATTTTACTAACAACAAAAACATCAATATTAGTGGAACAATATGCGAAATTAAATTAATATAATGCAGGTGTAGCTGGTTTATTATAATCAATGAGGAAATAAAAGTTTTTATACAATTTCTTCTTGTTTAATACGCCAAATGAAGAAGTTCGGGTGACCAAGTTAATTATTTAAGGCAAAATGAAACAACGTTTTTATTTAATTTTACCAAGGTTTTTCTTAGAGTGTGTAAAATTTTAAGAGCATTTAGAATTTTTCTCACTACATTTTGTAAAGGAAGAAAAAATTGTCCACATGTACTGATGCATTATTTATCAAATGTGATTTCTTATTTTAACAGAATCATTTAAACGTAATACAAACGAAATTCAATCAGATCGTACCACAATGTACCTCATAGTCACTCGCATATCATTTCTCTTAAAATAAGCACGTTGTTTTGTAGTCTAGCCATCTAGACGTCCATGAAATGCGGAATTTAGCTCTTTTAATAGCTTTAAAAGATCTCCCAAAAACTTCATACAGAAGCGAAGGGTTGAGAATTTTCATAATTTTCATATTTCACCCTCGACTGGGCATAGGGCGACAATATCGTACTAAATTCTGCCTAAATGTTGTTTTTATTCTACAGTAGTAACACGATTTAATGCGTTTGCACCGTGTCCAACTATTGGCCACTTTGTAATAGCGTCCGTGGCACGTCGGATTGAAAAAATAGTAATTGTTTGTGAGTTTTGATGCTTTGAGATATCCAACAGGAAGTTATGATTAGGTGATGATTCCACAAAAAACCGTCAGGTCTTGCTGATAAGGGGTCTTAAACGAAAGATAAGCAATCATGGTATAATACACAAATGCAAAAAGAAAGCTTTTCTTAAAAAAGATTCAAGGATAACGAATTTATCTTGAAATATCGTAAAATACGGTTAACTAATTTCCTTCATTTTTTTGTATTTTCTTGGTCTATTTGTCCGCAAAGTTTCAAGATGGGATCTTGAATGGTTCCTTTTATAAAATTATTATCTTAGAACTATTCATAATACCATTCTTAAGTTTTGTTATCTTTCTGCAGACGACTAAACAAAGAAGTATAAAGAAAAAAAATAACCAATTAATTCATCCAGAATAGAGGATATTTGTTATCCTGGAAGCTTTTCTTTGTTTTGCATTTTTGTATTATACCTTAATGGCTTACCTTTCATTTGAGACCTCATTGATAATTCTACAATAACTAAACTAGAAAATATGAAGATTTTTGAGAAGTTTTAAAACTCATCATGTATGATACTACGTTTCATTAAAATCCGTAATGGTCGGGTCAAAGGCAGTTGACGATTTTTCATAGAATGACCCGGTTGTGTAAACTACGACACTCGACCACAAAATTAGTTCTTTTTCCTGTGCGTTAGCGCGGTATATCTAAACTTTGAGGTTATTTTTGTTTATTTTGATTTTCCAAAATATGACCGCATTGCCTAAATCGTGGGAGCTTGAGACATGCACCGCCAATCCAGATTTTTACGACAACTGCCTTAATTAATGTTGACTATTTAGGTATAAGGAAAAGCCGATCACTTACCTGTTCTTTTTTATTTGATCTTGTAAAACTTTAACACTTGGTACTAGTAATTCTTTCAAGAGTTACATGATGACTTTGCATGTAAGAAAGTTTATGTTGTCGTTATTTTCGAGAAATATTTTGTTTGACATTCTTTCTACAGCGCTGAAAAGCTAAAGATTCAAAATAAATAAGAAATATGTTCTAAACCTGTGTTTACTTCACAAAAATCCTCCTTTTTATTCATTGATTTTGTTAATGGTACACTGATCAATGATTTTAATACCAGAGGTATGATTAATGATCAATTAGATCACTAAATCGTACCGATGGCAGATCTTTGCAAAAATTTATTTTTAATACTGATTAAATTGAAACAACGTTCTGATGTCACGATATTTTATTAACATGGAATTAAAGTTTGTTATTATTATTAAAATCTTTTTGTAACAAATAGAAACATAAATCTCCTGTTCTGTGAACTCTATTGTATTAATTATAGCAACGGTGCACGTTTATTGAATAACTTAATTCCTTTAAATAGAGTAATGATAAACAATTTGCTAATATCCAAAACGAACTGAGAACTTTAGTGGTATAAAATTTCAACTAGACTAAGTAGAAAAATACTTAAACATTTATAGAAAATTTTAAGACTTAGTTGTGATTAGAAATAAAATATGATAATTTGTACTAGTGAAGTTATAGTGAGTTAAGCCAAAGGCCCAAAATGTTATAGATGCAGTAATCAAACGAAGTTTAAACATCGCTAATATTTGCATAAGGACATATTTTATTTTGTATAATTTTCTAAACTTCGAGAGAATTTTCTATAAATGAGAATCTTTTAAAGTAAATTTGTAAATATTTTTTTGCAAAAAGTTTCACCAAAACCGCGATCACTTTTGTATTGAAAATCTCCATTGTTAATACAAAAGCACACAGAAAAAAAAGAATTATGTGCAATAATGGATGAATTCTGCCTTTTAAGCCTTTTTTCTTTTTAAATGGGTAAAGCATGTATTAGAATGAAACAATTGTTATACTTATTAAATTCAATTAAATGTAATTTCTTTAAATTAAAGTTCATTTTGATTCAAATGTTTCTCAATTGAAATGTTATAATTAACGCAGTAATTATGCATTTTTATTCAACGACTTTAAAAGGTGTTTCGCTATTCTAAAAGTCTCACAAAGACACTTTATATTTATTTTATTTAATATAATTTTTAATTCAATAGTTTCTTCGAATTTTCTTCTTGCATCTTTGTAAATTATTCTTTTTTTTTGTAAATTTTGATTGAAATATTTTTATATTTATTTTTAGATTTTGAGTTTAGTGTACGTTTATCATTTTCAAAATGCATGTAGTCAAGGAACTTTTGATTAATTAAAATAATTTCCACAATTAATCAGTTCGTTGGTGATCCAAGATTTATAGTCAAATTATAACATGATAAAAAATTTTATCGTCCTGATCTTTTAATAACTTCTGCTTGCTAAACCCAGTTCGGTATTAATTTAATAATGAGTTTTAATATTTTCAAATTTTTTCCATTAAGCAGTTAAAAAAAAAGAAGCAAGTAAAATAAGACGCACAATTCTCAAAACAATTAAAAAATTGGAAAATGAAAGTAGAATATCGCGAAAACAAATTAAATGATTTAAAGAATGGAGAGTGTGGAGAATAAAATTTGATTATCAAAAAATACGCGGAATCTGACGCAGAATTATCCAGAGTTTTATGGATATTTGAAAATTAATTTTAAACCAGAAATCTATCAATATATGACAATTTTAGATTATTAAACTTCGTGTTTATAAAATGTGATATAAATTTAAGTAAATATATCGTTTTGGAGTAAATTAATTTAAATATGCTGAACAAAATATTTAATAAACTATTTTATTTCCTTCATACACAAAAATGAGAAATTATATTATTTTTGGATTCATTAGTGGGCTTCCTGGTCAATCGCATTGGCAAAAGTTAGCAGGGACAGGAAATCGACATTCATTAATTTCGTCATGTTTACATCAATTCCAGAAAGGGAAAACTTTATATATAAATGTATGTCGTCCAATGAGTTTTCGTTATAACTTTCCGTCCCCAAATCAAACATTTTGTACATAAACATCATCGTTTCCCTGCTCGCCTCTGGCATCTACGGCAGGCAGGAATTTATGCGTATTGAAGGGTATTAGGTTCCTCTTAATGCGAAAAACAGAAGATTTGTTTTTAAATATAACATATTTGAACATTTTTCTAGTAAATTCTAATCATTTCCTATCATAATAATCTAAATAATAAAATCATATAAAACTTAAGCTTATTTTTCTGAGTTCGCACATGAGTTTATAAGCGAACATGAGCTTATATTCGTAATATTTTTATTAATAATAAATGCAAATAAATTTTTCCTTTTTGTTGTATACTCACTAAAAAACTTCTCGTTCAATCGGTTTCAATTTAAAATTTTGTATTTATTCAATTTGAGTACATGAGAAAAAATACATTACAAGAACTTCGAAAGTACTTTGAGTCCTATGGCAAACGACGAGTGTAATCGTGTAATGATATAAAAAATTTCAGTATCACATCATAAGTTTGTTATGAATAAAGTCCTTAATACTCTCAATATTACAACATACAAGAAATAATAGTTTGCTTAAATTTCAGTTAAAAATATTATATACACTTTTTATGTCCATTTTTATTTCTTAACTAGACTTTGGATTTATTTCAAATTTTTTAAAGAGAATAATTTGTGTTATACTTTTGTGAGCCTGCGCGGTTTTATGTATGTCTATGCTCCTAGTTCTTTATTTACGCGACACTTTTTTTTGTGATAAATTATCCCTGTGTTTACGCGGTACTTTTTATGCCAAGTATAAACTTACTGGATTTTATTTTAAGTGATCAAAGAACATATTTTAATTTAATTGAATTTTGTATTTATCTGAACTTATTGTTGTATCGTAATAATTACATAGCTACTAACATTTTTGGATTTATTTATGGTAAGATTGTTCAAAATTGGTTATAGCATGAAGATTTTAATACCGGAAAAAAAATGTATTTTGGTTTTATCAGTTATCTTATATTTTAATATTTCTTTTTAACTGCAGAAATACTTTTATAAGTTCTGTCAATTTTTTATTAGTTTTTTGTTTCACCAGCAGATTCCATTTATGAGATTTCCATTCGCGTAAAAAAATCCACATAAAACCGATTGTACGCATGAGTGGAGGGATATTTGTGTTGCCAAAGTAAGACATTTTTTACTAGAATTAAAAGACAATTAGTAAATTCACGTTGGCAATCCTGGGCACCCCAGCGAATAGATTAAGAAATTTAAAATCCATCGAAAACTTCTCTCCATAAGAAAAAATGTGTGAGCGTAAGGTCGCACATACGTGGCTAGACCTCTGAACAAATATATAAAGGCAAGGATTGGACATTTTTGGTAGTCTTTATACTTAGGTTGCTATTTACGTATCCGGAACTGGCAAAAATGGTGCTGCTGGTGTTGTTATCTGACATCGTAAAGTTTGACATTGTTGACGGTATTCATACTTAGAACGTTTTGTCACACGGACGCTATTTGAATTGTTTACAGTGCCTTGAAAATTTCGTCTCAGTCAAAAAATGGAATTAACTCGTGCGATGATTTACTACGACTTTCAACTTACTTCGGCTTTTGGCGATTAAGCACCATCTAAAACCACTTTATATCACTGGTTTAGTAAACTCAATCGTGGTCGTCGTTCGCAAATGGACGAATTTAATGATGGTCGTCCAAAATCGGTTTGTTGTGCTATCGATGCTGTGCATGAACTGATACTGCAAGACCGTCATGTGACATGTCGTGAAATTTAGAGATCCCTGGGCATTAGTATGACAAGAATACACAAGATTTTACATAAACATTTAGCCGTGAAAAAGATTCGTGTGCGTTGGATTCCGCATAATTTGACAATGACTCCAAAAAAGGCTGGTGTCGATTGGTGCAAAGAAATGCTCAAAAAATACAATCGTGGTGCGTCAAAAGGCGTGTATGACATCTACAGAGGTGAGGAATCTTGGATCTATGCGTATCAGCCCGAAAGTAAACTGCAGTCGAGTGTATGGGTTCTCCAAGACGAGCCAAACCCAACAAAAAATTGTTCGCGCAAGAAGTACTTCGAAGCAAATGGTTCAAAAGTATGCAAAAGTGTATCGATCATCGCGGAGAATATTTTAAAAAATAATAAAACCATGATTTAATTATAAATAATTGTTTTTGTTTTTATATTTGCGGATACATAAATAGCACCCCTCGTATTTTGAAATTCTTCAGTCAGCACAAAATGAAAAACAGTAGGCTACATGTACGTATACCTTTTTTTTAAAAAAAAAATAGGTGCTTTTATAAGAATATTAATCTTTAGGCAAATATTACATGGGGTAATATTACATACATGTAATATAAAGCACTGGAAGGAAAAACTTGCTAAAATCACATAAAAACGGTGTTTGATTGTACCTCAAATAAGGAAATTGGTTAGATTAAACAAAATTAAATAGTAAAACATTTACAACTTACGTGGTTATTTATATTACGAAATAGTTAAAACATTTTAACAACTACAAGTGTCAACCAAACTTCGTAGTTAAGGAACAATTCTACTGCCAAAACAAGAATTCCTTGTTTATTTCAAATAAAATGTTTAGTTGTAATTTATTTAAAATGAATGTACTTGTTTAATTATTTTATCTTGGTTGGATTCAAAAGTTTGTCATCGTTTAAATTGACTATAGTATTGTTTGGTTTTACAATTTAATTACAATTTTTAATAATTGTAATTTTACTACGAAAAATACTTTATTTAAACATGTTTATTTCTTTTAGTGTGGAAAGAAAATTCCAGAAGTTATAATATTTCTTCTAAATAAAACAATGAAGAATTAATAATAAACAGAATTACAGTGAATTTATGGCAGGAAAATAATGTGCTTCCCATTTATATAATTGCTAATTTAATTTCACAAAGGCAGACAAAATTAGACACCAATGCCTTGAATTTACAAAAGCTAGCGTTATAATGAAATAATCGATGCTCTGAATTCTGGAATTCACCAAATTAGAAATACAAGAATGAAAAAAATATGCCAAAGTTCATGGTTTTTAATTTTAAATATGGAAATCCAGAAAATGTTCATAAATACAAATAAGCTTACTTTAGCAGATATCGGTTTGGACATTCATGTGTTCTTACAGCAGAATTTACGACCCCTTATAATACATGACACTTTTCTGAACTCCGTATATGAATTAATAATTACGGTATGGCCCC
Organism: Proctacanthus coquilletti; assembly: GCA_001932985.1. Classification (NCBI taxonomy): domain Eukaryota; kingdom Metazoa; phylum Arthropoda; class Insecta; order Diptera; family Asilidae; genus Proctacanthus; species Proctacanthus coquilletti. The sequence goes on from MNCL01000168.1 coordinate 300,689, forward strand.
TCTCCAAACTAGAAAAAATGAAATAAAATGAAATAGAAGGGTAACTGCCATTGAAATAATTTCCATATTACACGTAATAATCATGTCTACGGTTTAGACAACGAAATTGAAAAAAATCGCGTCCGTACTTGGTTCAGTGTACCTACGTACGTGAATAGCATACGAAAAAAAGTCCAATTATCGCATTCATTTTTATAGAAAAAAAAACTACCGGAAACATCGACTGAGATACAAGTGACTACGTGTTTTGCAATGAACAGGTAAAAGGAAAGAAAACCAACCCTGTGAGTTTTTGAGACATTCTGTTCAAATATGAAAGAAAAAAATCGATATGTCATTGAAGCCGACGGTCTATGCAAAAAAAAAAAAAAATAAAAAAAAAATACAATTATAAGGGTTGACGGGATTTAAAAAAATTATTTGTATATCAAAGTGTATAAACAAAATAGGGAAGTCAGAGCAAGAAATAGTGAACATTTAAAGATGTGGAAGTTTTGTTCGTTTGTTCGACAGAAAGTTCTAGTTTAAAGGCCTGCCTTTATCTTGATGTGTAACTACATCTGAAAACTACTTTTGATTATTAATCCCTTTATAGTACGATTACTTTGAAGTAATCCATTCTAAGGAAAATGCATTACTTTATTTCATCTGAGATCAATAATAGACTAAGCATAATAAGTTTTAGCGGCATAAAGAGATAACCGTGAAAACAAGAAATGTAAAAAGTTTTCGAGCTCATCACAGGAAAATATAAATTATCATTCCTATAGCAGAAAAGACATTGTCCCATCTAATCCCTGTTTCCGTGCATTAAAATCAAGACATTTTTTACCTCTTTTGCGGTTGATTGTCGCTTTAGCGGCGACACCAAATTTATGTCTTTTAGGCGCTTCAGTACAGTAATAGTGTAAAATAATAGGACATATATTGCGAATATTCAATTAAATGTCTCATTTAATTAATTACTCTTTATTCAGTTTTTTATATGTACAGAAAAATCAAATTATACACAATTAGTTTAAATTTTATTCGTAATTTTTACTTGCATACGGTGCATATACATGGGCGCAAAATTGAAATATCTCGGACCGTAATAAGTTAATAATGATTTCCTGTACTGCATATCCATAGGCGTAAAGACAAAAGACATTCGAATGCAAAGGGTTATTAAATAAAACTTAAATAAATAACGCAAATCTTAATTTTTATGGAAAAGGATATGAACCAAATTAATCACTTAATTAACAATTTAATAACAAATCAAAACGTATATATTCTTTGCTATATCACATTGCTAAGGCACGATTAGAATTTAAGAAAAATATTGATTAATATGTTAAATAAATATTTTTGCATTATAAAACATTGTATTTATTCATAGACACTTCCCAACTATTTTTGATAGTAATTATATTATTATGAACTCATATTATAACACGAGTAATATATTGACATCCATTTGGGTGCCTGGGTATTCGGATATTGAATAGGGGTAGAGTCATCCTCAATGTCCGTTTTAATAGAAGTATATTTAAAAAAAATTAATAATATATAAATATTTTTCTACTAAATAAACTTACTAAAACGAGGATTGTTGGCCAAAACCAACATTACTAAAAGAAAACTAATAATTTTCGACTATTAGCATTGAAGTGAGTGACTGAATCTGTTACGAAACAAATAGTTCATTTGGTATCCACATTAAGGCAACCGAAATCATAGTCCAAAATATTCAGCTCAAAAATTATTTAAAACAATATAAAATAAAAATTTGTTCCGTGAAATGTGTGAAATCTCAAGATTGAAATAACTTCTGATGCGAAAATAAATATTTAGGGACAAGAGTCCTAAATATTTGCCATAAAAAGAATATTCATTCTGGCACTTCACTTAAGCTAGTTAATTCCTAATAAAAAAGGCAAAAATTATTACTACTTATTATTTTTGTCTTCTGTTTATTGAAAATTTTTTTTTCTTTGATTTTTGTTTCTTTTTTGGTATAATTTTAACGAACTGAGCTGTAAAGAGTTTATTTTCAAATTGTAAAAATTATACAAAACAAAAATGTATATTATAAAACGTATATTTCGTCATCATCACTTTTAACGTTTTCAGAATTATTTTGTATTTCTTCTTCCTTAACCAAATGGTCGTTACTGTCTTCATTTATAACGTGATCGATTTTAACCATACCATCATCTCTGAAATTGAAAAATCACAACTTTGCTTCATAAATATATCATTTAATTAGCATCTTCGATTGAAAATCTTCCTTATTTCTTGCAAAAACAATTGCTCAAAAATAATCTACTGCCAGTACGAAAAGGTGATAAATATTTTTTTTCACTACTACTAAAAAATTATTACAAGTATCCCTCGAGTTACACGGTTAATAGATTCCGTGTAAGTCGAACCCGTTAGCGCAAATTTCCACTTTTCAAAAGCAAGAAGCAACAGGATTCTGTTGATTGCTAGCGAGTGAGAATATATGAGAAATCCTTATTAATTTGTTCTTCTTGATAAAAATTGGTACAAAACTGTGCAATTCAAGTGCCGTGTAACTTGAAGGAACACTGAAAGTTTTGTCCGTGTAACTCAAGTAGCGTGCATCTCGAGGGATATCTGTACTTCCTATTGCTCAAAACGTGTACTTTTAATAATTTTCACTCGAATGTCGCCTCAATGTTGACAATAAATTTATGCCTTCAACACTATAAAACAGTAAAAGCATATGATATATACTGCGAATGAACAGTTGGACTTTCCATTTAATTAGCTAATCTTTATTTAGTTTTTAGTCTGAACAGAAAAATCAAGCTGTACAAAATTATTTAAAATTTTGCTTATATTTTTTACTTGCATGCAATGTATCTACTGCATACAGGCAAGCGCAAAAGAAAGAGACGCTGGAGTGCAAAGGATTAACCTTTAACGTCTTTTACTTTTACGCCTATGGACATGCAGCACAGGAAAACAAAATTAACCCTTTGCGCACATAAATATGCACCGGATGCAAATAAAAATTACGAATAAGATTTTTATTAATAGCGTATATCTTGACTTTTCTGGACAGACGAAAAACTGAATAAAGATTAGCTAATTAAATGAAACATTTAATTGAATATTCACAATATGTATCTCATTATTTTAATTTCTTAATATTCTGAAGCGCCTAAAAGTCAAAATTAGAATGGCGACTTCTATTCTATTTTCGGCTTTTAGGCGCTTCAGAATATTAAGAAATTAAAATCAGATACATATTGCGAATATTCAGTTAAATGTTTCATTTAATTAGCTAACCTTTATTCAGTTTTTCGCCTGCCCAGAAAAATCAAGATATACGCTATTAATTAAAATCTTATTCGTTATTTTTTTATTTGCATGCGGTGCATATCTATGAGCGCAAAATTAAAATACCTCCTAGCCCAAAGGGTTAAACCAGTTTATACATGCATTTGCATATCATAAGCCGTGTGCGATTTGCATAGCCGAATGGCTGACCGAATTATTGAGTTTGGTGCGTACTGTTGGAAATTAAATCGTAAGCCAAAGGGTTAAAATTTAAATAAAAAGAGTGTATTTTGATTTTTATGGATAGAAAAAGATTCAATATTGAACGGTTATGAAGGGAAAAAGTCAACTATAAATTGTCACACATTTTTTCCGTTTACTAAAACTCATAAAATGCATGGCTCCTCTGCGGAGCCACTGGAGCGCAAAGGGTTAATAAATAAAATTTAAATAAAAAACATTGATATTAATTTTCAGAAACAGAAAAAAAAGGACTGAATCTTAATTAGCCTATCTAATGGGAAATCTAACTTTAAATCGCGACACATATCTTTTTTTCTTTGTTGAATTATTTTAATGATGCGTCTGAAAGGCATAAATTGAATGGCATGTCTGCGGTGCCTCTCGAGTGTAAAGTAATAAGTTAAATTGAAATTAATAGTTCATGTGTAAATTAAATATTGATGTTGACAGCGGTATGAATGTTGAGATACGATATTAAAATTATTTCATATTATAGCATTTTCGGATGAAATGAAACTACTATTTCCAAACTGAATGAATTAATTTTCAAATCAAAAAGCAAATCCAACAAACAACTAGAATAATCGTTCTTTTTGTAAATGAGTGATGAAGATTTGTTCAGGAAGCATTAGAATCAGAATTCTTTGAGTTTTTCATCTCATAATGAAGTGAGTTTCAAACGTGAAGAACGAAGTGATGCTACGACAAGGAAATTTGCATGAAAAAGAGTATCACCGTACACAAAAACTACAATACAAGTGATATCTTTTCTTTTAAAGTTATATGCAAACGGAAAAACGATTTCGGAAATTCGTATTCAGAAAACGCGAGAAATTCAAGGGACAGTTAGAAGCAGTGGATTGAAGTTTTTACCGCCTTACTCGTCAATGCTAAATCCCATTGAAAATTTCTAAAATAAAATTGTATGACCGTTTCATATTTAGGGATAGTAACACTGAACGCAAAATCAGTCCTTTTGAGGACAAATATTCATGGAAATGGTTTCATTTAATCCAAAAATGCTATACTTAGAGCTTCAGGTTTGCGCAACTAAAAAAGTAAAATTGTGCAGTATGAATTTAAATTTTATTTTACAGTGAGCCGATTTTTACGCATCACGCATCATGGCCTTTGTGATGTTGTGTTATGTTATATGTCATTATCTTATGTATTTTGACTCATGTGCCAAATATTTAAAAAGTTCGTATGTTTTTAAAAGCTACTTCCATTTTAAATAATTATGATGTTATATTTTCAGTTATAATGTCTTTTACCAATTCACTTAATTTTGTTCTAGTGTAAGCTGTAAGAATTAATAATGGCATTAATAACAGTCCAGGATTGTTAATTATGCAATATTAATTGTGTTATTAATTATTGATCGGTGTACAAACTATCCTATGTATTATTGTATTACAAGTTTCATTATTTAAATTTGTTTATATAATTTTTTAATAGATCATTCAAGAGCGAAGTCTTGGATGGCCCTCTTCTAATTGATTTAAAATTTTAGGAATTTAAAATTCCTCAGTTTGTTTCGACATCTCAATCAATAAGTTTTTAATCATTTCTCCATACACTGAGCTAAAGGTAAAAATTGCTCAGAACGACAGAAAGAAATTAAAAACTTCTGGAAGTAGCACTTTTTGATAGGACCATGTAGGGAGCCTCAAATGTTACCTTTTAAGATAGTTAAAGCCATTCATTTTAATTTCGTAAGCGATATTGCTACTTTGAATTCCATTTATTCCAAAAACAATAAGATATTGGGTTTATACGTTTATAAGGCTTTACAATTACATCTAATTCTGTTCTTACACGTTAGACATATTTCCGAAGAATACGTGCAAAAAAATATATTGCATCTATGGAAAAATATAAGATTGATTCCAGACCTAAGAAATCAGCAAAAATAATACATGACCGAATTTTATCATTTTTACATGCTTGCACATTTTATTTCCCAAAGATTGCACATTAATCATATAAAGTAAATTATCATTTGAAAAGACAAAAAAAAAACATGTCACTAATGCATGAACACACAAATAAGGAAAATTAAAAGAGTTACAGATAAAAAGTTTTTATTCATCGTCACTTTCTGAAAATAATCGCATACGTTTGCGTAAGACTGTAATATCACTGCTATCACTAGAAATATCTTGGATATCGCCTTCGTTCTCCATTGGTGAAATTTTTTCTGTGATCTCTTGAACTTGAAATTGTAATAGGAAAAAAATGTTTGCTTCTTAGAATTTGGATCGATCGTTTTAAATCGAGATAAATCGTGCAAATCAAAATCATCTAAAACAAGTTCGTGTAAAAATATAATTGGGTGTAGTTTTTGTGAAAATTGGAAAACTAGAATTAACGTTTCCGAGAAAAACGGCTGTGACAGACAGACGGACGCGTCTAAGGTATGGAACACTAAAAACAAATTGATTTTTACTAATAACACACAAATTTTGAATTATGAATTTTCCAAATATTTGAAAATATAAATAACAAATTTAATTTCAATTTATTAAAAATATAATTTTCAATATGGTCGTAAAATGTATAAATTCAAATCAACCTACAAAACTAAAAAACATATTACAATTTTTACAAGGAATAGCAAATTTTAAAAACTAAAGCCCAGCTTAAATTACACCACAATCTTGCAAACGAGAAATTTAATTTTTTTCGTATTTTCATTTTTTTTTTTTGAAGTAGGAAAAAGCGAAATTCAGTGAATTACTGGTACAAATGCATCACATGCACGGCTACACCACCGCCTCAGATCGACAGATTTTAACCATACCACCCTAGACAAATAAACAAATCTCTGACCCGATCAGAACCCTTGCAAGTAGGCATATGGTGTTTAGATCAAAATACATCGGAAAAAGTGTCACCTAGAAAAGCCATGTGTATTAGCTAATCTGATTAAGAATATGAAATAGCCTACCTGTTAATAGCATTGTTGCTGATTATAAGTTATAACATATAAAATCAGAGTTTAATCAGCTTGCAACTAGGAGAGTTTGAATAGAATAAATAAATTATTTCGTTCTTGTAACTGGTAAAGTCGACAGGACGCACCTATTGCGCGTCCAAAAATTAATTCACATTTAATAAATTAATTTCAATTAGAATCGGATTCGGAAATAATCAGTTTTAAGTACGCGGATTGAATTAAAAGCAATTCGCGCTCTTAAGAAATGAATTACAAGTGAGAATTGAGTTTGAGAGTGAATCATTCTCCATTCTACGATCAAGGGTTTAAATTTAATTATAAATCATCGCAAAAATAATTGCGTCCGAAAAAAGCAATTGTGATCAAGTGAGTGACATTCAGAAAATGTTGTAGAGCCAACAATAAGGAGACATAATCTTGAAATTACTAGTCCCATATGTGCAGCTACACCTGGACTTGCTCAGGCAGCTGGATCAAATCTAAACAAAATCTCTATTGATCTAGTGAAATATGCTCGTCGGTTACCTTCATTTGTTGGAACCGCGGAGAATCTCTGGAAGCAAAAAAATCATCTGCAATATCATCAACACAAAATTAATCGGTCAGACACAGGTTGCATTAAATATAAATAGTAATATAAATTCATAGAGCAAAATAAGAGAAGTGTTTGTTGCAAGTTTTAGTGATGACTCGATGAGTAAAGAAGCATTTAATTTTAGAATAGTTCCAGGCCTTTATAATACAAGAAAAATTCCAAAGTCTTAATTTTTATTTTTTCGCTTGCATCTGTGCATGCATGTCGGATTCTTTATTCCCTCATACTCAACTCAAACGGCTTGTTGGGTATTAAGAAATGATATCACTACTGATGACAAACTTTCTATCCCTAATATAAATGATATTTTTGAAAAATTAGATCGATCGATACATTTCACCACTCTTGATCTTACATAAGGCTTCCATCATATTGAAATAAATAAGAAAGGTGTACTTAACACAGAATTTTCCAATAAACCTGGGATACTGAATTTATTCGAATGCGGGTAATTAATTTCGAATATAAATTTATGAATTTATCAAACATTTTTCAAAAATAGCCAAATTTCATATTTCATATTTCACATTTATTAAATTATTGCCTTTTGTAGTACTCTAAAGAATGACAAATAATTAGGAATTATACAATACTTTTAATTTTAATTTTTTAATTTTTAATTTTAATTTTAATTTTATTTTATTATAGAGAGAAAGAGAAAAAGAGGAATAGGAAGAAGATTGAAGAATGAATCAAAGGTACTAAAATTTAGTGTAAGATTAGCTGAGAATTGTAAGCATATTGTCAAAACCAGGCAAGCATGAAAGGTGCTAAATCGGAGGCGAAAAACTAATTGAACCTCCCTTTGAAGATGCCAATCGAAGGTTGATTTCGTATGTGTGACGGTAAATTGTTCCATAGCCGGAACGTGTGCACAAAGTAGGACCTATTACCAATGAGCGTGCAATGAGCGGGGATTAAGAACTGAAGGGAACGACCGGCGCGCAAACGAACTAGGAGTTGTTTCTGATTATTACTGAAAAGTAAGCACAGGGCATGCAGGTTCCGATATACAAGGATATCACACCCTAACAAGGATTAGCGATAGTTCGATACATGATCAGAACGACGGAGCAATCAGAAAGAATGAATCTGATACAGTCATTAAACTGACAGGAGGAATCCGTTCTGACAGGAAGAATTGAGAGTAATACAAAATGGGGAAGGATGAGCGCTTTAACAAGGTATGATCGCAGCAAGAAGGATAGGAATTGATCACTCCCTATTGATCCTAACTTTGGTAATAATTTCTAGGGAGTTATTGATGATATGGGGGTACATTAAAAGGACCACGAATTAAGAGGAAAGCTGTTTTTTTTTTATAACGTTAAGTTTTAAGTGATTGTTTTTAGATTAGTTAGTTATATTAGATAAATTCAAATTCCTTTTATTCCAATGCTGAGTTAGCTCTTCCCGCCTAGAAGTTAAATAGAGCTGTAGATCATCTGCATAAAAATGGTGAGAGGTATATAACATTATGTTCGTTAGTATAAAGGGTGTAAATAAGGTTACTAAGGATTGATGCCTGAGGAGCACCAACAGGAACAGGGAAAATGGACGAAAATTGATAGTTATATTTTACAAACTGGGATATATCGCTAAGGAAAGAGAAGTGAAGTTTGATTGCTGAAGAAGAAAAACGAAATAGGGAAGTCAGTTACTCAAGTAATAATCTATGGCTTACAATATCAAAGGCTTTAGAGAAATCAAGCAGGACCAAGATTTCCACTTCGTCTCTATCCAGCGCCATTCTCGGTGACTTTATAAAGAGCGATCTCGCAGCTATGACCCTTACGAAAACCGGAGTGATACCTGGTTGTTAATTACTAGGTAGCTTTGTATTTAGTTATACACCTTTATCATTCTTTTCGAATGATTCTCTGGTGAGCGAGGCCTCCGGTAGCTGCTATAAAGAAAATCACGTCCGGTAATAATGTCCCTTATTTTAATAGAAAACTAAGGACATCTACTATCACCACGTAGAATAAAGGTCGGAACACAATCATCATGTAATTCTAAAATAAACACGATGAAGGATGGAGCCACAATTCACTTACCATGATGACGTTTATTTTTGTACTATAAAACATAAACCTTAATTCACCACACTTATTCTCAAGCTTCTTACGTTAAAATGACAGATGTTTAGACCTCCCATCCTGTGCACATCGTTCCATGAGGCGCTCATAGGAATATATGGGTGAAAAATGAAGGCCTGCGACGAGACATCCTCAATGCACAAATAGAACTAGGAGTAAAGGAACCTAATTTGGACAATATGCAAAGTCTTTATGACTGACTTCGGTGAAAAAGTCATCGGACAGGCTGTTCTTGGATTTTAATATGTCATCCAATATTGTTGGAGATAAGTATAGGTGGGTCCACCTTATGAACGAGCACCTATACTCCGCCGTTACGAGGGAAGGCAGAATGTATATCACCACTCTTAGTTTTAAGGCCTGGCGGAGGATTGTGCTGTTGTTATGCGTTAAACTTTGGGACGCGCTGGTTCTGCTGTTAGAAGCGAAGTGAGTGAATACACTTTTCAGAGATAGGATACCAGCGTTTCGAAAGCCATTTAAGAAACCCCTTTGCTTACAAATGGATGGAAATTTAATAAAAAAATAGCTCCTTTGGTCGAGGATTATTAGCTGCAGTGGCCTTGGGTTTTGTTCGATACATGATTTTGTTAGGATCCAGAGGATGTTTTATAGCATTGAGAGTTTCTTAAGCATCTGAGACGGGTTCTCATTTACGGGACGCCAGAAACCACGATATCACTAAGGCGGTAAATTTTTTTAACATTCTCCCCGAACAACGGATAATTCACCAAACGATCAATTTCGCGTCCAACATTTCGGAGGTTCTGATGTTGTTTATTCCACGAATACTTGATTAATCTTATCCAGCAATTGCCGTTCAAATAGTTCGAAGGTATCCGTCGATATAACAAAGCTAGACCGGTTTGCAGCTGGAGAATTTGTAGCCGCGGACTCCGAAAGGTGATACTCCCGGGTTCTGTCTTGTGTTCTGGCTTGCTGACGAGTGTTTACCATTGGTCCAAATGCACACATAGGAGCTGGAGATAGTTTACTTTTCTAAATCTTGCTCATACTTCATGGCACAAGGCAGTAATGACGTTATATGCAGAAATTTCCATGCCGTGGGTTTAGGGGCTAAGTATAATTAAGGGTTTACGATCCAATCGAGGGGTGCACAGCACCCACTCTCGAATAACGTGCTGTGAAAATGATATAAAAGCCGAAAACGCGTATGGGACAGCTCAAAGGAATATGTCTACTCGCGACAGTGCATTTCACACACACAACATATAATACAAGAGTGGCCTATCATGGTTTCACTAAACGATTTACAACAATTGATGCATCTAACCACGTAATAGGAGGCATCCTACCACAAGAAATTTACCTTAATTACTATGCCAGTACTCGACTATTGAAAAAGTTTACTTTACGCATTAGAGTATTTCGTGCAGATGTTCACAATGAACAGACCAAAATTGCTTTATATCAGTAAAAGATCTTAAACAGCTAAACCTAAAATTACAAAGATGTAAAATTTAGTTAGAAGAATAAAATAACGAAATCGAATATATCAAGAGCAAATCGAATATTAGAGCCGATAATCTCTTAAGACCTGCTATGAATATAAACGAAATAGATGACTCCTTAAAAGCTAAATATCAACGAGTTCAATGAAGTAACGCTCATTGTATTCAAATGAATTACGTCACATTTTTTCAAAAACCAAATTGTAATTGAACAAGGAAAGACTCTCGGTTCGTTGCTACCTTGTGACACAAACCAGTGTCCATTCGTTTTGTAAAAGCGATTTAGTCTTATAGGCAAGGAACAATAATGCAGGACATGCAACAAGCTTTTTGATCTGACCTAACATTAACGTCTCAATAAACTGAAAAATTTACCCGTGAAAGGCATTGTAGCCTGTACCTGAAGTGAAAGTCTACGTACAATCGCATTAATCAAATTCATACGCTACATGAAAAAACTCTAAACGAACATTTCAAAAATAACCATAGACGCGGAAGAAGAAGTAGTTTATTCAAATATGGAAGCTGAATATTAAAAATATTATATTTATATATAAAAGGCCAACGCAGGCATGACAACTCACTTTACCGCCTACTCTCCCTTACACTTCAGAGTAAAACTTCCACTCCGGCCCCGATTTACAACATTGAAAATGTTTGATTCGAAAACTATGCAAATAAGCCTGATCAGATTGACTTTGACAGCGGAAAGAGTGGAGTTCCAAATGAACTATGTCTATACGGAAAGCCACTTTTTTAATTTATGAGTTAAAAGTAGGAGCTATCGTGATGCTCCTAAGAAATCTCAGTACCCAAAGTAGCTTCTGCAATAAAACCAGGTCCATAGTAAAATGTCTCAAACCAAATCTTATTATTGCTATACCTTTGCTAGGTATTTGCTAGATTCAGCATCCGGCCTGACCTTCCCTTTAGTTTGTAACAACGACAATTTCAAATTAAATTTGTTTTCGTCATGACTGTAAAAATGTCGCAGGATTCAAAAAAGTAGGTATCTTCTTAAAAAAAAAACGGCTCTGTTTAGCCTTGGACGGCGGTGTCCAGGGTACGGAGTTTTGATGGCGTTAAAGTTAAAACTGTAGACTAGAAACACGTTTCTAGAGCCTATTGTATTAAGTTGACAAAGGGCTTTACGACTATCTAGACTATTATAAAGAAAAAAATAGCTTGTTGAATAAAAAACATGTAACAATTGCAATACAGCAAAATGCGATACTAATCCGATTGAGGTACTATTTTTCAGAGTCCAAAAACCAAATGAACCAAGCTTGTACCTTCAAATGGATTCGTATGGAAATATTTTTCAAAAAAACAATTCCATTTACTAGTTAACCTTCATTAATCCATTTTCAAAATATTTTCAATTAATAATGGTTAATATAAAAAGCTAAACAGAAAAAAAAAATGTTAAAAATAAATTACTTGAAGTTATAACTATAAATAATGAATTGTTAAACTCAGAAAATTATATTTATGAAAGCAAGAAAATCTATTAATAATACTTCTCCCAGTAATATTTTAAATTATATATATATTTATTTTAAAAATAAATAACATTAAGCTAAGATGTGATATTTATCTTAGTTTAAAACAGGATCATGAGGACGTGATCTTTCTTAACGATAGATTGGAAACGTACCACCTAAGGCGACAGATTTACCATCTGGTAAAGTAAACAAATTCATCTTCTGATCCGTTGATATATTCCATTAATTGATGTTTAGATTAAAGTACATTAGCTAAAAGATCACAAAGATCAAAAGACGCAGGTGGATTTGTCAATCTAACTAAGAAAATTTTTAAAGTAACTTAATTAAGACATGCTTTATTTTTAATGGTATCAGATGACCATTGAAAATTGACTATTAAGATTATTCTATACAAAATGTTCGTGTTAAATTACATGATTTTCCATTTTCGGTGGTGGACTGGGATTTAGTTCATCTTTACCTTAGCAACTAGAATTTTATCAGTTATGAAAATTTTGTATTAACTTAAATATCTTGAGTTATTTTTATGTTCATTTAACCCTTTTTTTGTTCCAGAGGCGTCACATATATCGTCGTTCAATTTATACCTTTCAAGATTGAGTAATTTTTTCGGTCCCTAAATAGTCAAGACATACACGAATTCAAGTTAAATTTATTAATTTTGCACTGGTGTACTGCATATCCGCAAGTACAAAAAAAAAGAGGAATGCAAAGGGTTAATTTCACTCTTAACATTCCAAAACCCTTTTTGCTTAGGGGAAGGTAGCCCAAAACGAGAAAGCTAGGGTTGATGATTAGAAAGAAGCAAATTTATGAACATATTGAAATTTTATTTTTACGTCTACAATTGCATATCATATAAGGAACCTGAAGTCAAAAAGCAAACTTAAACACAAAAGAAAAACTAAACTGTTCTGCCCGTAGAGAAGCCCAAAACGGGTAGGACCTTTGGGCAAGGGTTAAATTAATGGGATCATTGAATTCCAAATATTATTATTACTATTAACAGTTTTGCTTTCCATCACGTAATTTAGTCTAAGCCTTAATTTTTCAGTCTTAACCTACTTTTGTGATAATCTGTATCAAATTTTTCTGTACTATCATTGCCATTAAAATAGTTAACTCTAATGTTAAATTATCAAAAAAAAAATATACCTTTATTCCTGACACATATCACAGTAATAAGATCCTCTGCCACAACAAATCGGGTACGTTTATTGTCTCAAGAGTGATAACTTCAAAATGAAAAGAAATGGTGTCAAAAGTTGTTTTGACCCCTATCTCTGTTAGCTTGTAAGTAACTACTGCAAACAACCCCTTTGCGGTCGAATGTCTTTTACTTTTACGCCTATGAACATGCAGTACATGAAAATGAAAGTTGTAAAAAAAGTTGGAAAAATAAAAAACATAAATAAATTCTGATTAGATAATTGATCGGAAGATTTAATTGAATATCACAAGGTATATTTTTGCTGATGCACCTTCAAAACACAAATTAAAAAGTGCCTGGGAGTTATGCTTGTTGAAGTAATACGCTAGCTTTTGATTGCATTTATATTCATTTTTATAGAGATCAGATCTTTCTTTTGCATCTCAATGAACTTAATTTACGAGGAAACTTCTAAAAAGTGTTCCCATCGTGAGCTTGTGACCTTGTGTAATTATTATATAAATTTTTTCTCTCTAATTGCATACCCTCAGGCGCAGACTTGAAAATGTAATAAAAGTTAAACTAATAAAAAAATTATAATTAAAATTTCAACTAATAGTCTATGATTTGATTTTCCTGGACAGACAAAAATCTAAATAAAAATTAGTTATTTATATCAGAAATTGAGCTGAACAGTCGCATTATATTTCTTATTATTTTACTCCTTGCGGTGCCAGTGGAGCGCAAAGGGTTAACACTTTACACTTTAGCGTTTTTTTGTTTTTGCACTTGCGTACCATAGACATGTGAGTAAAATGGATTCTTAAAATTTTACCCTAATCACGTCACTTTGCTTATCTATATGAGAAAACATGAAAGACAAAAGTAGAAATATAATTCGAAGTGTATTATAATTAAAAGGCGACATAAGAAAAAAAAAATGAACACAAAACTCTGGCGACAATGCTGGTCGGTTTAGAGTAAGTAAAAGTTAAACTAATTCTGCATGCCCAGATTTTTGTGGACAAAGGAGAACAAAATTAAACTTTAATTTTAAATAATCAATTAAGCAAAGAATGTAATTATAGGGTGCCAAAAATTTCGAAACATTTGATTTTGATTAGATTTCGTTTAACAAAACACGTCTACTGGAAAGTAAATTCTCTGATTTTGTAAATATTGTTATAATATATAATATAATAATATTTGTAAATATTGTTATAATATGATAAATAATAATAACATAAATAATTATATACGATTTCCTATTTTGGGAATTTAGTATTTGCAATTTATTCCAATTAGGAATCTTTGAGGGAAAAATGAACTGACATTGTAGTGAAAATTGTAGCTCATCATTGGACTCTTTGGGGTACGAAAAACTGAAAGCGAATTAAGTTCATTTCAATTTTTGTTAATTCACAAAAAAAGGTTTTCAATCCGAAAACAATAAACAGCCTTTTTCCAAAAGTTGTCGAAAATCCCTCCGTGGTGATGGAATCTAAAATTTCGGAAAATAGTTGGAGCCAAATTTGTATGTATGTAAATCGTATCTCTTCATAAATGGCGAAATTTTAATACTTTTAATTACTTAAACTTTGATCTAGGGTAAAAATGTATAATCGTGTTCGTGTTTTAAAAGAATTCATAAGTCTCAAGTAAAATATTTATACTTTGCATTTTACTTGTTTAAATCATAGAGCGCGTGATAGTGAAAGTTTGGTTGATTTTTAATTCTAAATAAACTAAAAAAAAAAAAATTACTGAAAACATTATTCAACTTTAAGGTTGCGTAAAATTTAAACTGAAATTAGAAGAAACATATCGGAAAACTCTTTTATAAGCTTCGCGCACAACTTTACAGAATTATTTTTTGTCTTGTGGACTAGGTTTCTGCAGTGTCAGCAAAATCGCCGTATTGTGGTTGGGTCTCGTGTTAATAACAATACCTTTAGAAACTTCGAACTTAGAAATAAATCAAGCCCTTGATTATTACGAGAAACACATGAAAAACTACGACAATTTGAAATAAAATCGCATGAAATAAAGAGCGCAAGTATGCGCAAGATTTTTGTTCAGAATCAACATGCGTCCGTGAATTAAGTATACATAAAACTCTTTCTACGCGAATTGGGATATGAACTATAATTTTTTACGCGATTTTTATTCACTTTAACTGTTAAAATAAAGTCAAAGTTAGCAAGAAAACTCCATAATTTAAGAATAGAAATGTATGGAATTACGGATTTTTTTACGCGTATTTTTGTATGGAGAGTACGTTTGTACTTTAGAAAGGTAAAGAAGAGGGACAATTCTGAAACGTGATGGACGATGATTTATTGAAGTAAATAAATTAGTAATATTAGAGAATTATTCATAAAATAAAATCATTTGCGCTAGATGTTTTTAATTTGCATCAGATAGCGCATGTTACAGTCCATGAATGCAAGCAATTATGAGTTAGAGAAAAAGTCGACATGATTTCCGGATTATATGGAATAAAGGTCAATAATTTATTTTCAGAGTAAGAAAATGCATGGTCATGTGCGTACATGAAACGACTCAAGCGCACGCATGTGGCCTTAGAAAATTACTACAAACGCACATAAGAAAGAAATTTGAAAACTTACAGACTCACTTTAGTTAGCACACACATGTGCGTGTATGAAATGGCTCAGAGTTTATGATTTCTGAGAAGGGGACAAAATTAGTGCGTATTTCGTTAATAATGATATCAATTTTTAAATATTGTTTTTGAAACGAATTAATGAAATTTAAATTATAAGAACTTCAAAAAAAAGTTGTCGATCTATTTCTGAAGAAAACGATATTAATTTCTTCTATTTTAAGCAAACTCAAAAACAATATTTTCTGTCTAATACCAACATATTAATTCTTCGTCGTCTTTCGCTAAAAAAAAAAAGTTAAATAAAAAGGGAGTAAACTTAAAATGATTAATAAACTTGTTTACCATTCAGATAAATATTATACAGCCATCCCTCCATTTACGCTCACTTTAAAAAGTTTGATCTACCAGAGCCTAATAAGTCGAATAAGTAGCATTAAACTCTGGAAATAATTGATAGTTACATCAAAAAGTGGGCTTTTGTTGCCAGTACGCTTTAAAGAAGTCTTGAAAACTTCTATATCTCAGTAAGTGCTAAGTCCATATTGAGAAATCGGACGCGTATTTTAAATGGCTTTTCATGGTTCCATTTCCGCGCTTTCCATTTAGGTGCTGTTCTCGTGGAACCAATTGCCCGTAAATGAAGGGAATTATTATTCTGTAAATACAGACACATCTCACTTTAAACATACGTATGTTTATTAATAACTAGCCTATCTCAGGTAACTGAAGAAATCTAGAAATTTACTATTCTAGCTGCAAATATGTGACGAATTGGATGGTAATAATTTGTCGTTAGTTGGTCAAAGTGTTGTGTCTTTTCATGTAAATGATGACTTGTGATCTACTCTCCAAGGGCGTATATATTTGGACATCGTCGACGATATGATTGGATTTTAACTTTTGTCGTAGGAGAAAAATTCAGAATATCTATAATATTTATATAAAACAGAAATTCTTTTTGTGGGTTTGTTTGTATCGTATGCAAATCCACAGTTTTCACCCGATTTCCATGCAACTTTTCACAGACACTCTTAAACACTGTATAAAAATTATTGTTACTATAAAAATTTTAAACCTCACTCCCTTGATTCCTTTAACTTTGTAAGGTAACCAAAGCTTGAACAAAATCCAAAATTGTCGTAAGAGGTCGGGAGACGGCTTCCTCGATTCAGGAAAGTACGGGGTCTCTGAGACCGCATGTCCATAGTTAAGGGTTAAAGCAACTATTCTTACGGGAAACTCCAAGGAAGAAAATGTCTTCAATCTGCAAGGAGACAATATTCCGTACTTTTTTTTCCTACAAGCGTTTACTTCTGCGTGGGCGTGGTCAGGAGTATCTGCTAGCATGTTAATATTTAAGACAATACTATTTATATTTTTCCTACTGTGTTCTATATCAATTTTTAGGTTTTAAGTATGCATATTTGAAGTTTTTCAATGTACACATGTTTTTTAAAAAAAAACATTAAATTTTTTTTATTAAATTTAGGATATTGCAGAAAGTCGTTTTTTATAGATAAATATGTGAAGTTTAGTGCGAAAATGATGAAGACCCTTACGGTAATGAATGTAAAGGTATGCGTTCAATATCAAAAATAAATAAAAGCAAAAAAACAAATTAACATCGAAATAAATCACTGAAGAGATTTTACAAAATGGTGTGTAACAATGTTCGACGATGGTGCTTTTTCAAAGAGTAATAACATCATATAAACAAGAATTCTATATTAATGCTAATTCATAAATATTAGTGTACTTGTTCAAAAACTTGTACCGGAAATCAAAAGAAGTTAGAACCAATCGATAAAAAATAGTAATTTAGTAGATATTGCTACAGATGAAGACAAAGTATGTAACTTTAAGAATCAACATTTAGTGCTATGAAACGTGCGTAAATATGACAGGTATGTAATCAAAACAGGGCAATATATTAAAGGAGATTTTTATTACGTTTGGCTATCCCATCAGCTGGAGTTAGAAGACATGATATCGACCAATTACTCTGACGCGTTTTTAAGCAATGACGACAAGGCAACAAAAACTCTTAGAGAACAAAATTTCGGTATCAGCATTGTTTTTAGGCCTGCAATTCACAATTGAAGAATTATAATTATAACAAAAATTCGGTATTGGTTTAAGTACTATTTTGAAAATAGGAAACAAACTCGAAATGAGTACGTATATCAACTTAGATTTGAACATTACTGGGCAATTCACTGTAACCATAGATTAAAAGGCAATGGATTAAGATTTTTGCATGTTAGGAAAAAAGTATTTTATTTTGTAATATTACATTACATTTAATTAATATTTTGAAGAAATTTCAAAATATTTATAAAGTTTAAGTAGCATAATTTAAAAATGTATTATTACTTTCTGTAGGGTTTGTGCTATAGAAGATTTAGTGGTTGCAGTGTTTGCATCAGTGTTTTAAGCATAAATATATATTTTTAAAAATTTGTAATAGTTTTTATATGTAATCTGTTCAAAGCATTAAAAGTTCAATTTAAAAAAAAAATATGAAAATCCTAAAGATCTCAACAAGTTATTATTGATCTTGTGTTTTCCAGTAGTAAAACAATTTTAGTAGAATTTACATCCACTGAAAAACTTCACAAAATTAAAACAACCTCTTAAATAGCCCTTTAATCCTAAACTATTTGTTTTGATTGAGCTTTTTCAGTGCGGTTTTCAATATTCCAAGATATTTCGAACTTTTATATTAATCTTCAATGACCTTTAGATTAACCCTTTCAACAAACCCACATTTTTTATTCTGTTCCTTACAACATATGAAAAATTCACATTCAAAAATCACAATCACTTACTCCTGGACCATTCTCAATGAATTCTTGATACAAATTTTATTTCATAGCCCGAAGACCCCACTGAATTTTGGTCTAGTTTATAGCTCTCAAGAATTTTCCAACCCTATCACATTTATCGATGGTCATTTCCAAATGGGCCACTCTTTACAATAACCATTGAAATTGGTTGCGTTGTATTAAACATCTTGAAATTTTTAAAGGTAGCACAATTGTTCAATATTTTCATTAAAAACCTGCCAAATTTCAAATCTCAGTACGGTCTACAGTCTTTTCCGTGCTTGACAAACTGCTTTCTGAGTTTTATTCAGGAAAGAAATTTGGTGGGATTTCAAAACTGTTTGTCAAGACTTGCTTTAAGATTTCGGTTTTTTCTTTTGTTGATAAGAACGTAGAGCTCCAGCTGAGGGTTAATCATTATACCAAATTTTTGGATTTTATCTTTATTAATTCTTCGCCAAAAAGATTCCATACTTCATGACGAATAAGGTAGAAACCTGCCTTCCAGTCAAGAGTTCCACAGAGGCAATGTACAATTTATGTCTTGAAGACGCATTAACAATGCAATGCGATTTTTCGCGTTATTTAGACGGTCGAGTGTAAAGGGTTAATTCAAATAGAGCCGCATATCGTTTGATTGATTTTTGATTTTTCCCTTTACTTAAACACTAAATACTCGCTATATTTCAAATTTCAATGCTCTAGCGCCATTGCAAGTACTTAAAACGTTTTGATGATTCGTCAGTAAGTGAGTGCTAAGAACTACGACTTTTAAACGTACTGCACACAGACGCATGAATACAGAGTTATATTGGCAATCTTAACATACATGTAAAATTTTAAGATTGTACAAGAATTACATTATTGAACATACATGTACGGAGATAGAGGGGTGTCAAAAGTAGCTCAAATCTGTTCGTTTAATCATGCGTGCGGCGGTTTAAGAGCCGGATGTATACGAGAACTTGGTCGCCGTATTTTGTGCGCTTAGATGTGTACACTTACCTCACTTACCTGTTGTTTATATATACACAGTGAATCTGATAGTTTAAAAAAGTAAAGGTTTATAAAAACAAATAAACTACACCCATCCCTCGATTTACACGGTACTTAATTTACACGGTTTTGTTTTCACACGGTTTTAAATTTTTAAAAAAATATATACGTTTTCTATTTTTTCGATTATTATACACACAGTACGCGATTTTTTCACAAATTCAGTTATAGCACAAATCCGTATATTAAAAGATCCTTCAAGCCTCAGAAAACAATTAAATATGAAGAAATTTACAAACGTGTCCGCTAAATTAAACAAATGTTGATCACTAAACAACATCACTAACATCAACTAAAGTCTACTATCATTATTGAATTTGGAAAAAAATAGTAGTTCACCTCGTAAAATCGTAGCTATGACAAAATAAGTCAACCTCCTTATGAAAGCAGGATCCTCATAGATCAAATTTCTTTTAGGGATTCGGATAGTGATTTGTACGACAACCAAAGAAAATAAGAATCCTGCTTTTTTAAACCTCTGGCGACAAATAAAGACTGGTTTTAATTTTCTTTGTTTTTATTTCTTACGTATAGTTTGTAATTTACTTCTATGTTTCTCATTTTCATAAATGCATTTAAATATAATTTATAGCTTGAAAAATGTATGCTTGAATATTTGACTTTAATTTCACATTCTTGCCTCATTTTACACGGTTATCATGAACATATTTACGACATTTTCCTATATCCTTTGATTCGATTTACACGGTTTAAGTTTCAGTTAAACCTATCCGACTTTTTATATGCATACAGTGGATTATTTTATACTATTTCGATTTACACGATTTTTCATGGAAAGTATCTACCGATCACAGTTAAAACCTAGAGACATTTTTGAATATGCGTAAATTCATCTGATAATGCATGTCACGTATAACACAACTTCCTATAACGCCACTGTATATATATATTTATATATGTAGATAAAATAAATATGTATATATTTATGAATCATTTGATGTTGGATTCATCCATAATGAAAATGATGGAAGTATGCTAGAAGCTAAATAAAAATCTTTTCATAATTAAATAAAGAAAATTCTTTTGAACAATTTGATACAAAATGGATACAAGATTAAGAAACGAATAATAAATTTACTAGATTTTATTTCATTTTCGCAAAATTGTTGCTAAGTAATTAAGTATAGTTTCAATGAAAGTACGTTAAAATGAGCGTTCAATTCTCTCAAGGATTCATTTTTCTTTACAACACCCTCGTTATATAATTCGCTTGCCGATCATTGTATCGTTAATTTCTATAATTTTATTTTCTTCTTTTATTTCTATAATTTTATCATCACTAATGCAATTTTTTTTCAGACAAAGAAAACTTAATTTCGGAATGCCGTCCCATCAATGGTTGTTTCAGATCTTCTGTTCTTCGCGTAAAAAAATACGTATCCACCACGTGGATACCACGTGCTACTAAACAAAAGTATACAATTTTGATTGTCTTTTCATAATGTCCAACGACAGCGAGAAATTCAGTTTCTTCTTGAAATACTTTGAACTCTTTGAAATATTATTAAACAATTTTAAACTTAAAGTAAGCAATAATGAACCGAGCAAAGATAGACTCCTCGTCTTTTAAAAATTATACAAAAAAAAGAAGAAATTACGAGCGAATTATGCTATTTTAACTTACTTAGTTTAATTATCTTAGTTTATATTGATATTTTACGTCTTAATAGTTTTCATTTTAATAATTTGAATAGCATTTGTAAAACAAGACACTTTTAATGCTAATGCAAAGAATAAAACAATTTGGACTAGTGGCTATGATTAAAGTCAATGTTGTGGATTTATCTTTTTCAATTGGCAGAATGTAGAATAAAATAGACAATATAATTTCATGCATTGTTATATCTGTCCTAAAATAAATTAGAAACTTGCTATTAATTAGGATACATATCTGAAGTCCATTTTTACAAAATTAGGGGATATTTTATCGGACTACAGATACGCCAATTAATTAAGTACCAAAATTTCGACCAAAATTTCAATGACAAAAAGTTGGACGCATGGACATCGCTGAAGGCTGTTGTTAAAGGCTTTTTAGGGAATCGCAGAGAAGAAAATCCGAATCTCTTAGGGAACAATTTGTTACAGGCATACAAAAAGATGGGACGCAGAATGTCGTTAAAAATTCATTTTATTCGTACCCATTTCTCGTTTTTCCCATCGAATCTTTGAGCTATGAATGATGGACAGGGAGAGAAATTTCAGATGGATATAAAAAGGGTTGAGGAACAGTATCAAGGTCGTTGGAACGCACCTATGTTAGACGATTCCTGCTGGCGTCTGAAGCGAGAAAATTCTTCCAAACATAAAAGGAAATATGAAAAATTTTACCTATTTCATGTACAAAATTTGTGATCAAGCTTGTATTTTGTGTGCTGCAATTTATTAATAAGAATTTTTGTCATCGGTTTTTCTCAAGTCATTTTTAATAAAATTAAAATACATATTTTATGTTTATTATTATTTTTTTGATCTTTTTTACTAATAACCCTACCTAAAGAATGGTACGTGTCAGAAAAAAGAGTACGTATATTTACTTATTGCACGATAAATATAAAGAAATAAACACGAAAACTTGAAGAGGATACTCAATTTTTTCTTTCTAATTTGTAACGTATATCCCTCCAGATTGTATAACAACTCTACATTTGATTATAACTGTATAAATTTAAGACAGACGATATTAATCTTATAACACAAAAAATCTTGGCCAACTATTTCAATAGCGAATTGCTTTAAGCAAAAAAATATCATTGCCCAATTCTGTGTGGATGAGCTTCTCCTTCTTAGATTCCCCTATTTTCTTCTAGACCGTAGTTAGAAACACCGATCTCGTTGTACGTTGTACTAATTATTGTAGTGTATTGTAGTATGTTTGTTTGAACACAAATGATCCATATATTGGAAATTAGGGTTAAACCTATATTCTTTGTTTTCATTTCAGCTACTAAAATAATTCTAATAATTCATTACTTTGATGACGAAGAAATCAAAAACACGTTGCTAATACAATGCAGAATACTTTTTTTTTTAGTTTTTATATTTCCAATATGCAATTATTCTTCACAGTAGAACGTTTTAATTTCATTAAGATATGACAATTTAATCTAGCGTAAATGCAATGAGGACGCATTTATTTATTACATAAACAAATTTCTTTTACAATGACTATAAAAAAATTAAAGTGATGTAGTTTATAATTTCTCCAATAAGCTTAAATTAGCAAAAATTAAAAAGAATTAGATTTAAATTGAGGGGAAAAACAGGTAGTACCCGAAGATATTGTGGACTAAGAAAACGCTTTGTAAAAATTACAGTGGACATGATCAATAAAATTGATCAACATAATGGTGATACTTTAATAAAACGTAATAGCGCGGTACTCTTAAAAATACCAATAGGAAATTATTCATAGAGAAAAAGATATCGTCGTGTCGTTGGCTACTGTTTTTATTGGTTTCCGAGAATTACATAAAAATTATATTGAACCTTGCATCGTTCGAGATGGATCAGATGACTAGTCAAAGATCATTAGAGTTGTGATGAAAAAACGCTTGAAAGTGTTTAGAAGGGGCTCCACAGTAAAGGGAAAAAAGGTTTTTTTTTAATATCAAAATGGATTTAATCTTCATCGTCGGAGCCAGTTCTGTGACAGCAACTAGAGCAGTTTTATCCAATCTAAAAGGATGAAACGTACCACTGATTGCTGCTGTAAATAATAAAAGTAATTGCCAATATTGCTATGGATGCCGATCGTTTCATTTAAAAAATTCTTTTATAAATATTGGTAATTCTTTATCATTAAAATTCTTTTATAAATATTGGTAAAACACGAATATTTCACGATATAGTTCAAGATATTATTTAAAATTTGTATCGTTTTACCCGTTTATGTTGAAAAGGCACCTTTGAAAATAAAATTACCTGTTCGATCAATAT